>JAUMHM010000078.1:41772829-41805726 GCA_032362435.1 Melikaiella ostensackeni | reverse complement strand
GTATGAAACTTGGTATAACAGGGTTTTTGAGGTCGCTGATTTCAATTTTGACGTCAAAAGTTACAAATTCAAAATAGTGGATCCAATATGACGGCCAACATTTAAAATTTTTTAAGATTTGCCTAAAACTTAGTATGAGGGGATTTTTGAGGTCGCTAATTTCGTCTTTGACTCAAAAATTACAAACTCAAAATGTCGGATACAATATGGTGGCCAATATTTGAATTTTTAGGTAAAGTTCCGAATAGCGCTCATCTCCGATTTTTTTGATACTCTATATATTAATATATTTTGACGCGCTGATTACGATATCGTAGTGGAAATTGGCAAAAATTTGATTTTCATGGTTTCATTTTCACAAAAACCCCATATAAATCATGGTTTTTCACGTTTATCTCGAGAACGATTGAAAATTAAAGAAAAATTTAGCCACAAAAGTTGTAGACTTTCTCAAAATACACATTTTATGTTTCATCAATTCCTTTCATACGAGTGAAATTTTTCGAGATATTTGATGATAAAGATGAAAATTTCACCCCTAGCCCCTGCCGAAAACGTAAGTATGTATATCTGTGACTAATCTCTGCATTTATATATTTTTTTACTCAATTTAATTTACGTCTCCCCACGAGACGTTGGAAAGGAGTAGAGGTTTGACCAAAATTATTTTTTTTTTCATTTTAAAAACCTTTTAGCGCGGACGGTAAAGAAAGGCCTAACACTTACTGCACTCAGGCCTGTTGCACTTAGTAAATTTCAATAGCGATTTTCTCAGGAACTATTTACCTTAAAGAAAAAGTGTTTAGGATAAAAAATGTATATATTAAATGAATCTATAACTTTTGTCTCAAAACTGTTCCGCATTTTTTTAGTATTTACCGAGATAAATTCGAAAAACCATGACTTTCATGGGTTTTCCATGGTTTTCGCCATTATAATCAAATTCGAGCCAATTCACACTACGATTTTCGTAGTAAGTGCTTCAAAATATATCAGTATACGGAGTTTTAAAAAAATCGGAGGTAATAAAAATACTTACGTTTTCGGCAAGAGATAGGCATGAAAATTCCATCTTTATCATCAAATACGAATATCTCTAAAAATTTTCGCTCGAACGAAAAAAATTGGTGAAACACAAAATGCATATTTTGATGAAGTCAACAATTTTTACCAGATTTTTTTAAATTTTCAATTGTTCTCGAGATAAACTTGAAAAACCATGATTTTATGGGGTATTCGTGGTTTTCACCATAAAAATCAAATTTGCGCCGATTTTCCCCATGATTTTCGTAATCAGAACATCAAAATATATGAATATACGGAGTATCAAAAAAATCGGAGGTGAGCGCTTTTCGGAACTACATGTGAGGTCGTTAATTTTGCTTTTGACGGCAAAAGTTACAATTTAAAAATTGTGGATCCAATATGGCGAAAATTTTTTCCAAATTATCACAGATTCGCCTAAAACATAGTACAAGGGGATTTTTGAGGTCGCTAATTTCGACTTTGACATTAAGAATTACAAATTCAAAATGATGGATCCAATATGACAGCCAAAATGTAAAAATGTTTACATATTTTCCTAAGACTTAGTACAAGGGAGTTTTCGAGGTCGCCAATTTCGACTTTGGCGTCAAAAGTTACAAATTTAAAATAGCGGATCCAATATGGTGGCCAAAATTTGAATTTATTTACAGATTTGCCTAAAAATAGGTACACGGGGGTTTTTGAGGTCGCAAATTTCGACTTTGATGTCAAAAGTTATGAATGGAAAATTGAAGATCCAATATGGCGGCCAAAATTTCCAAATTTTTACTGCGTGCGTCAAACCCTTCTTCGTCGGTCAATTGAATTTCGCCTAAGAAATATATATCACACGATACGAAATTTATTATTTATGTTCAATAAATATACACTGATAGTCCCTAATAAGTCAGTCTGCAATATGTCATTCCGAGAATTTTGTTCGAGGATCAGGGGTCGAAGGAGTACAGAGAGCGGCACTGTAGAGCCAGCAGACTCGTCCAGTACCGTACTAAAAAAGCGGGCAGTTCGAACACTCGCATGCATATTTCGCATTTATTTTTAAATACACGCGGAAAATTCTCTATTCATTAATTAGTCTTCATTACTAGAAAAGGTCCATACCTTATGATGACAAAAATCTATATTTGTACAAAATTAAGTTAATCAATATTATGTATTCCTACTGGAAACAGTTCATACGGCCCTGCTTGTTGACATTGGAGTCACTCCGCTATATGTCCAAGGCCATTTTAGACAAGAACCAAAGTCAGACTTGTATGGTACGTTCAAAGCATTCAAAATATGAAATAAAATAAACAGACTTATTATCAATAATTGATATAACTTTTACACAATGCGTTTTCAGGACTAAATTTTGACATATATACCAATGAAAGACGAGTGAACTCGGTCACGGTTCCGTTGAAAGACCCCCTTAATAATTTTTAGTCTTACTTCGTTTTTTTGAAAAACTTAATTTTTTCATTCTAAGAAAATTTGAGTGTCTTTTAAAAAATTTGTCCTTTCGTCTTGAAAATGCATCTGTTTTTAGTTGAATTTTGATCTTTTTTGTTTGATAATTCGGCCATTTGATTGAAAATGCATGTTTGTGGGTTGAGAATTCAACCATTTGGTTAAAAAGTCGTACATATTGTAAAAAAGTTTGTAATAAAGTAGTATTTTGTTAAGAATTTAATGAGTTTGATGAAAACTCCACTATTTTTTAATGTCATCTTTTTTTGTTGAAAATGAACTTTTTTGTTGAAAATTCAATTTTCCGGATTGAAAATTCAACTATATTTTAAATAATTGGTATTTTTGGCTTGGAAATTTAACCGTTTTTAGTTGAATTTTAACCTTTTTTGTTTGAAAATTGCACCATTTGGTTGAAAATCCATCTTTGTGTGTTGAAAATTCAACCATTTGGTAGAAAAGTCTAGCATTTTATTAAAAATTGAATTAGTTTAATGAAAAATCAACTATTTTTCAATGTCATCTTTTTTGGTCGGAAATTCAACTATTTTGTTGAAAATTTGCGCTTTTGGATTGAAAATCCATCTTTTGTGGTAGAAAAGTCATCCTTCTTGGTTAAAAATGAACGTTTTTGTTGAAAATTCAATTTTTCAGGTTGAAAATTTAACTATCTTCTAAAAAATTCGTAATTTCGGCTTGGATATTCAACTGTTTTTAGTTGAATTTCAATCTTCTTTGCTTGAAAATTCGACCATTTGGTTGAAAATGCATCTTTGTGGGTTGAAAATTCAACTATTTGGTTAAAAAGTCATGTATTTTGTTGAAAATTTAATTAGTTTGATGAAAACTCAACTATTTTTTTATTTCATCTTTTTTGGTCGAAAATTCAATTTTCCAGGTTGAGAAGTCAACTATCTTCAAAAGAATTCTTATTTTTGGCTTGAAAATTCAACTCTTTTTAGTTGAATTTTAATCTTTTTTTTTTTGAAAATTCGACTATTCGGTTGAAAATCCATCTTTTTGGATTGATAATCCAACTATTTAGTTGAAAAGTCCAGTATTTTGTTGAAAATTTAATTAGTTTCATGAATACTCAACAATTTTTTAATGTCATCTTTTTTGGTAGAGAATTCAACTGTTTTGTTGAAAATTTGCCTTTTTGGATTGAAAATCCATCGTTTGTGGCAGAAAAGTAATCTTTTTTGTTGAAAATGACTTTTTTTGTTGAGAATTCAATTTTCCAGGTTGAAAAGTCAACTATCTTCGAAAGAATTCTTATTTTTGGCTTGAAAATTCAACTCTTTTTAGTTGAATTTTAATCTTCTTTTTTTTTTGAAAATTCGACTATTCGGTTGAAAATCCATCTTTTTGGGTTAAAACTCCAACTATTTAGTTGAAAAGTCCAGTATTTTGTTGAAAATTTAATTAGTTTGATGAAAACTCAACTTTTTTTTAGTGTCATCTTTTTTGGTCGAAAATTCAACTGTTTTTGTTGAAAATTTGCCCTTTTGGATTGAAAATTCATCTTTTATGGTAGAAAAGTCATCCTTTATGGTTGAAAATGAACTTTTTTGTTGAAAATTCAATTTTTCAGGTTGAAAATTCAACTACCTTCTGAAGAATTCGTAATTTCGGCTTGGAAATTCAACTCTTTTTAGTAGATTTTCAATCTTCTCTGCTTGAAAATTCGACAATTCGATTGAAAATGCATCTTTGTGGGTTGAAAATTCAACCATTTGATTAAAAAGTCATGTATTTTGTTGAAAATTTAATTCGTTCAAAAGAAACAACAATTTTTTAATGCCATCTCTTTTGGTCGAAAATTCAACTGTTTTGTTGAAAATTTGCCTTTTTGGATTAAAAATCCATCTTTTATGGTAGAAAATTAATGTTTTTTGGTTGAAAATGAACTTTTTTGTTGAAAATTCAACTTTCCAGGTTGAAAATTCAACTATCTTCTGAAGAATTCGTATATTCGGCTTGAAAATTCAACTGTTTTTATTGGAATTTTAATCTTTTTTGTTTGAAAATTCGAACATTTGTTTGAAAATGCATCTTTATGGGTTGAAAATCCAACTATTCAGTTAAAAAGTCCAGTACTTTGTCAAAAATTTAATTAGTTTTAAGAAAATTTAACTATTTTGTTAAAGTCATTTTTTTGGTCGAAAATTTAACTGTTTTAATAAAAATTCATCCTTTCGGATTGAAAATTCATCTTTTATGGTAGAAAAGTTATCTTTTTTGGTTGAAAATGAACTTTTTTGTTGAAAATTCAACTATCTTTTCATGAATTCGTATTTTTGGCTTAAAAATTCAACTTTTTTTAGTTAAATTTTAATCTTTTTTGTTTGAAAATTCGACCATTTGTTTGAAAATGCATCTTCGTGTGTTGAAACTCCAACTATTTATTTAAAAAATACAGTATTTTGTCAAAAATTTAATTAGTTTTATGAAAATTCAACTGTTTTATCAAAAATTCATCCTTTCGAATTGAAAATTCATCTTTTATGGCAGAAAAGTCATCTTTTTTTTGTTGAAACTCAACTTTTTTCCTGAGAATTAAACTGCGTTCGAAAAATTTTATCTTCTTGGCTTGAAAATTTAACTATTTTGGGGGTTGATTTAGAACAAATATTCCATTTTTCAAGAAGAAAAAGGTTATAATCCAAACCAATAAAACATTCCTAAAAAAATTGCTAACTTCCTGAAATTTTTAAGCTAAAAGTTGAAAATTTGCCTCTTTTGGATTAAAAATCCATCTTTTATGGCGGAAAAGTCATCCTTCTTCGTCGAAAATGAACTTTTTTGTTGAAAATTCAATTTTTCAGGTTCAAAATTCAACTGCTTTCGAAAGAATTCCTATTTTTTGATTGAAAATTTAACTATTTTCAGCTGAATTTTAAACTTCTTTGTTTGAAAATTCGACCATTTGATTGAAAATGCATCTTTGTGGGTTGAAACTCCAATTATTTGGTTAAAAAGTCCAGTATTTTGTCAAAAATCTAATAAGTTTCATGAAAAGTCAACTGTTTTGTTAAAGTCATCTTTTTTGGTCGAAAATCCAACTGTTTTATTAAAAATTCTTCCTTTTGGAATGAATATTCATCTTTTATGGTAGAAAAGTCATCTTTCTTGGTCAAAAATGAACTTTTTTGTAGAGAATTAAACTGTGCTCCAAAAATTTTGTCTTCTTGGCTTAAAAATTCAACTATTTGGGTTAAAAGTTCAACTAATTCGTTCAAAATTTGCCTCTTTTGCTTAAAAGTTCAACTAGTTGGTTGATAATGGCTTAGTTAAGAATTAATTTTTTTTTGGGTTGATAATTCATCTGTTTTGGTATTTTGGACTGTGATGTTTCTATTGATTTTAGTCACTAAACTCAATAGAAACACGAAGATCAGGAGTTAATACACTAATTTCATTTTTAAATCTAACTAAATATTGATCTAAATTAGAATAATTGAAAACTGATACACTGTTAAATTGTCACAATATTGTGATATTCATTTACAAGATCATGAATGCCTTTTCTACTATTCTACCCTTTTTATCCTTTTTCATTCATCCTTTCTGCTTCGGTAAAACGCCAATAAACACGGAAGAGTCACGCGACTCACGCGTGCCGAAATTGCAAACCCTTTTAAAAAATACGACTGGATTGTAAAAGGGTAGACCTCGAGCGGGTTAGCTAGAAAGGATCACTGATCACCAATAAAAGGATTTACCTCTGGGCTCAATTGCAACCTCTAATCCTTTTTAACCCGCCCATTCTAAGCTTGAAGTTGGTACTGTGCAAAGGGTAAACCACTCACAACCCCTTGTATAGTACTCTCAGTTTCCTCACCACTTTCCAGAATCCCATCATAAAGAAGCGAAAGTTTCACTGCCGCCTGAACTTTTTTTTCCCAGGGACATTTTTTTACGATTTATTTACTTTTTACGACAAGGAAAGTGGTGGAAGAAAGGGGCAGAGCTTTAAAAAAAAAAGGTCTGGGATATGTTCCCTCAGAAGGGTTTATGATATTTCGTGATTTTTTCAGAGTCGCTATCCTCGAAAAACGAAAACCCAAGTTTCTACCTCTACCTTCTACCCTTTTATAATCCTTGCAAAATAGCCCCTTCTTCAAGTCATATTTTTTATGAGTTTACTGCCAACCTTCAGGTTTACAACTAGGCACGTAACAACCCTTAAAATCTTAAATAACTCGGAGGTCAACGGGTAACTAACTTTACTAACGTATCCTGTCCGTAAAAAATATTGCCACTCTCCCGAAATCTGTGGTTTCTGCAATGTGGCATTTACCCCTACCTGGGGTTCGAGCTTAGAGTCGTGTTTTGGCCCACGAGCCAAAATAGCGGTTTTATGGTGGAGAGCCTTTTTAGCTTTATACCTAAAAAATCTCATTTTTAAACGCTTTGCCATAAACTCATTCGCAAAAAAGTTTACACAACATTCCTCTGTGATATTTTGTTTAAATATAAAAATTTGTCATACACTCAGAAAAATATTTTTCTTGAATTAAATAAATCGTTTCTGTAATATTATTTTTTTATTTAGCCAAAAATAACTTCGAAATAAAAAAAATTGTTTTAAATTTGAGAAAAATTTTGATTGGAACAAAAAAAAAACATTTCTATGGACCAAAAAAATTTTATTGAATTGAAGAAACTTTTTTTTGACTGAAAGCCAATGAATATTTTTCATTGATTCAAAGAATTTTTAACAGAAAAAGATTAATTTTCTACTAAAAGAGATGAATTTTTAACGAAAGCGTAAAGTTTTCAATGAAAGTTTTAAGTTTTTAAAGTAAGAAAACGAATGATTTATAAAACAGTTGACTTTTAAACTCGAAAATATGAATTTTCTACCAAATAGTTGAATTTTTAACAAAATAATTGAACTTTCGACAAAATGTTGAATTTTCAACTAAAGTGACGAATCTTCAATAAAAAAATTAGATTTTAACAAAGAAGTTTAACTTTCAACCAAGTAGTTGATATTACAACTAAAATTAATTAATTTTGAACTAAACTGTTCCGCTTCCAACCAAATAAAAATAATTAAACTTTCAAGCAAAAGAAACGAATTTTGAACCAAATAGTTGAATTTTCAAGCGTAAAAGACGAATTTTTAAAAATAAATAGTTGAATTTTTAATCCAAGAAGACAAATTTTCAACAAAGCAGTTGATTAAAAAAAAAGATTTTTCACAAAATAGACGAATTTTTAACAAAATAATTAAATTTTCAACACAATATTTGAACTCTTAAACAGGAAAACATGAATTTTTTAAATTCAAAATATGAATTTTTTAGAAGACAGTTGAATTTTTCAATTCAAATAGACGAATTTTCTATCCAAAAACACGAATGTTTAACAAAACAGTTACATTTTCAACAAAATAATTTAATTTTGAAGTAAATAGTTGAATTATAAACTGAAGTGACGAATCTTCAACAAATTAATTTTAATTTTGAATCAAAGACAGTTGCATTCAACCAAAAAAGACGACCTTTCAACAAAATAGTTAAAACCTCATCTAAAACAGATTAATTTTTAAACAAACAGTTGCAACTGTTTAAATAAAATTTCTACCAATGGAAGCGAATTTTAAAACCAAGAAGGCGATTTCTCTAGGAAACAGTTGAATTTTCAACCCAAAAATATAAATTTTCAGACAAAAAGTTAATTTTCAACCAAATAATTGAATTTTCTACGAAAATATTAAAATTTTCAACCCAAATAAAACGAATTTTCTACAAAATAAAAAAGTTCATTTTCAACCAAATGGTTCAATTTTAAACTAAAAACAGGAAATTTTCAACCAAAATTGTAACAGTTGAATTTGCTGTTGAAAAAATTTGTTTTCCACCCCCCTCCCCCCAAACGAATTTTCAACAAAATATTTAAAGTTTCCTCAAAGAGATGGATCTTAAACTAATAAATTGAATTTTCAACAAGGTAATTAAACAGTCAACAAAGTAGTTGAATGTTCAATCAAAAAGATTAGTTTTCTACCACAAAAGAAGAAACAACAATAAAAATACGTCAATTTTCAACCAAATTGTTGAACTTTTAGATGAAAATAATAAAATTTCAACCAATAATGGAATAGTTTAATTTTCAGTTAAGAAAAAAACTAATTTTCAAGAAAATAGTTCAATTTCTAACCAAAGAGATGGATCTTTAACTAATAAAATGAATATTTAACAAAGTAGTTCAACTTTCAACCAAGGAGTTAAATTTTTAATAATAAAGATTCATTTTTCGCCAAAAAAGGCGAATTTACAAGAAAATACATGAATTTTCAACTGTAATTTTTGAATTTTCAACTAAAAACGATCAATTCTTAACCAGAACTGAAAAAGTTAAATTTTCATTCATAAAAATTCATTTTAAACAAAAAAAAAACGAATTTTTAACAAAATAGTTCAATCATCGACCAAATTATTAAGTCTTCATCTAAAAATGTTCATTATTCAACCAATCATTGAATATTTAAATTCGTAAGTAAGAAAATTAATTTTCAGCAAAAAAAGAGCTTTCAAAAAAAGAGATGGATCTTCAACTAATAAAATGAATTTTTAATAAAAAAGTTCAACTTTCAACCAAGGATTTTCAATC
Organism: Melikaiella ostensackeni; assembly: GCA_032362435.1. Taxonomy (NCBI): domain Eukaryota; kingdom Metazoa; phylum Arthropoda; class Insecta; order Hymenoptera; family Cynipidae; genus Melikaiella; species Melikaiella ostensackeni. Next base: position 41,796,603 of record JAUMHM010000078.1, on the reverse strand, counting down.
AAGAAGATTAATTTTCTACCAAAAAAGACGAATTTTCCACATAATACATAAACTCTCACCTAAAATTGTTGAATTTTCAACTAAAAATCATCAACCTTCAACCAAAAATAGAATATTTAAATTTTCAGTTAAAAAGTTTATTTTCAACCAAAAAAATCGAATTCTCAACAAAATAGTTGAATCTTCAAGCAGGCTTTGCAATTAAAAAGAATTAACTTTCAACGAAAAATAGTTGGATTTTCTTAAAAAGTTCATTTGGTCTTGATAATTTCGAAATGAAAGCGTTTGCAATTAAAAAAAAAATGTTTGAGATGATTTTGAATTGAAAAAATGAAAACGATGCAATTCAAAATATTTTAGATTTTATAAAATTTTGAAAAAATGACAATATTTCGAATGGAATAAAAAGGAATTGAACCTCTATCATTTTTGAATAAAAGCGTTTGAAATTGGATAATTATAAATTGCAAAATTTTAAAACAGAAGCCTTCAACATTTGAAACTTTAAAACTGAAATTTTTTTACTTTGGACAACTGCATTAGGAAGGAGTTGAAATTGTATCATTTTTAATTCAAAGCATTCAAAATTGAACAATTTTATTTTGAATTCAAGAATCTCGGAACTGAATGATTTCAGATTAAAATTTCGAAAATGGAAGAGTTTCAAAACGTTAAAAATTGAATCCTTTCCGATTAGAATTTTGAAAAATAGATCATTTAAAATTCAAAGGAACGAAAATTGTATTATTTCTAATCAAAAACATTCAAAATTGAATAATTTAAAGTTGAAAACTTTTGAATTTTAATGAATTTAAATTCGAAGCGATTAAAATTTGACACTTTGAAATTGGAAACTAAACTGAATGTTTCACAGTCAAAGCTTCTGATATTCGAGAAATCTAAATTTTATTAAATAAAAAAAATTACGATTTAATATAAAAATTGATTAGACAAATTTTTCTAAAATCAAAAAATAAATTCACCTGTATTTTCGCAGCTCAAAATGGAAAATTTTTTAATTATAAACCTTCAATATTGAATTATTCTGAAAGAACGTTCGAAATCAGAAATAATTTTAAATGGGAAACATTAAAAATGAAAATATGTTTACTCCAGAACCTTTAAACGTAAACAAATCCGAACTTGATTTAAAATTTAAAAAAAAAATTTTAGTCGCGAATAATTGTGATATTAAAACGTTTTTCCAATCAAACCCTAAAAAATTTCTATTACTTTAAGTAAATTTAAATTGGTTAGATATGAACAATTTTTAAATTGTCAATTATACTTTTCTAAATTCAACCATTGGGATTTTAATCCCCAAATTTAAACTACTTGAATTACTTGAAGTAAATTCAAATCTTTTAGAAATTAACAATTTTTAACTTTTCAATTATACTTTTCGAAATTCAACCATTTCAATTTTAATCCTAAAATTTAAACTTAGTAAAAATATCTATGCAATCACTTTGAAAGTCAAAGATACTACATGATATGATACTTATTAATAAATTATTAATACTAATAATTATTGATTATTTTATTATTATTATTATTATTATTATTATTTTAAAAAGTTGTATCTCAGACTTGAAGTGGTTACAGCCCAATATGTCGAAGGCACTTTTTGAGTTGGATTTTGTTATTATTTATTATTATACCATTAAGCCAAATCCCTTTCGGGGTAAGCGTAACTCGTTTATTATTGATTATTAATTATAATTATTGATACTACATGATATGATACTCATTAATAAATTATTAGTAAGAATCATACCACGTGACTTTCAAAGTGATTGGATAGATTTTTTTTACTGAGTTTGAATTTTGGGATGAAAATTGAGATAGTTGAATTTCGAAAAGTATAATTGAAAATTTTGAAAATGTTTATTTCTTATTAATCATTAAATTATAAGATACTTATTATTTTTTCTACTTATTAATTTAAATTAAAAATAACTGAATTTAATACTTATTATTAAGATACTAATTAATAATTTATTAATTAGTAATAGAAATTTTTAAGGATTTGAGTAGAAAAAAGTTTTAATATCTCAGTTCTCCGCGACAAGATTTTTTTTTACTTATAAATGAAGTTCGGATTTGTTTAAGTTTAAAGTTCTGGATCATAATTTTTTCAATTTAATACAAATTTAGGTTTATAGAATATCAGAAGCTTTGACTTTGAAACATTCAATTTACTTTTCAGTTTCAAATAGTCAAATTTTAATCGCTTTGAATTTAAATTCATTAAAATTCAAAAGTTTTCAACTTTAAATTATTCAATTTTGAATGATTTTAATTAAAAATAATACAGTCTTCATTCCTTTGAATTTTGAATGATCTATTTTTCAAAATTCTGATCGGAAAAGATTCAATTTTTAACGTTTTGAAACTGTCCTATTTTCGAAATTTTAATCTGAAATCATTCAGTTTCAAGACTCTTAAATTCAAAATAAAATTCTTCCATTTGGAATGCTTTGAATTAGAAATGATACAATTTCAACTCCTTCCTAATGAAATTGTCCAAATTAAAAAATTTTAGTTTGAAAGTTTTGAATTTTGAAAGCTTCTGTTTTGAAATTTTGCAATTTATAATTATCCAATTTTATATATACATTTTTTTTTATTATATATTTTTATATTTAAATGCTTTCATTCAAAATTAATATGTACAAGTTCAATTCATTTTCATTCCCTTCGAAATATTGTCCATTTTTCAAAATTTTACCTCATCTAAAATATTTCGAATTAGAACGTTTTCAATTCAAAATCATTTCATACATTTTTTCAAAATAAAAAAAAATCAAATTAAATGAAATTAAAATAAAAAAAGTGCCGAGCGGCTCTCGCTAGCTAAATTCACAGTTTTGCTAATCCGCTCTCTAAACACAGATTTTTAGAAACATATTTTCTCGTTTTTTAAAAATTTTTCTGTGATATACTATTACACGAAAAGACTTTATCAAAGGTTACGTTTTTTAAATATTTTTTTTTTCAAATTTAACAAACAGAGACATTAAGCCATAGACCTTGTTTCCATTCCGTGAAGGTTCAGTTCTTGGTCGACTCTACAAATAACTGATTGAAATGAATAATAAAATTGAATTAATGTTTATAAGAACTAAAAATTTGTTAATTTTTCAGGAAATCTGGAAAAAAAGATTCGTGAAGGATAAGATCCTTTCGAAGGGACTCGAGTGGAAGGCATATTTCGCAAACCCCATTAGATTGGTCATGGTCAAGGCTCCATAAAGTGTGCGAGCGACCAACCCCAATCCATCAATTTTATGACCGTTAGTTGCAAATTCTCTCCTTTCGCAAAGGCTTACTACTACCTTACTCCTTGCGGATTTCTCAAAGACTCAAGGCCAGCTGCCTGGGTTTACAATTTAACCCTAATTAAAGAGGTACAATCTACCCTTGCAGTAACTGAATAACCCCAAGCATGGTGTCCTTTCCTATTCTTAAGAATCTTAACCACCGTTACGTACTTTTGGTGCAATATTTTGCAAACTAACTCTCCTTAATATATAATGTCACTAGAAAGTCTTCCGACCTCGAGGAATTGTGCAAACTTGGACCCCGTTGCACAATCTGTGAAAAGTGAAAAGCTCTAGAAGATTTTATATTTGATTTTCAATTTAATATTAGGTGTAGATTATTTAAAAAATTTTAGTCTTAATTTTAAGTTATTTTGCATATAAATGAAATTCGGGTGCCGTAAACTGGAGCTAAGCGACGCATGTGGGATAAAGTGGCGCGTTACATCAAGATTCGCGGTAGCGTATCGCCGCTATGTACTAACAAAAAGTAGAAGGAGATTCTAAATACCTATATGAGAGAAAAAATTGGTTATGAAGGACGAAATGCGAAAAAAAATCCCTACTTGGATTTATCATATTTAACGTAAATGATTTTTAACACTAAAAATGGAATATCTCAGTCAATTTATGAGATATCTTAAACAAACTTAGTGGTACTATAAAGAAACCACCAGAATACAAAAATTGTGTAAGTTTAGAAGATATTAATTGATAATTGAAGAAATGAGCAACTATAATCGAATTTTCAAAAAAAAAATCTCTTAACAAAAAGTCGTCTGCAGGCTATAATTTTATTCCAATAATAATTATAAAACTTTGATCAGATGAACTCAAACCTTTTTTTGGAAAGATGTCATTAGATTCTAAAAGCATTTTTAATGAATTTGAAATACATTGACTTATATTGAACATTTTTCATTTTTTAGCCATTTCCACTCATTTTTTAACGATTTCTAACATGCAGATACACCTGCAGCCAAAACCAATCGATCGATTACGATGAAACTTTGCATATATATAGTAAATAAGGTGTACATATGCCGTTTTTCCAGAAGAGAGTGATCCATAATAATATCATGGAATTAAATTCAAATTTATCCAAAAATTTATTATTTTTAACATACAGACATACCGACAGCCGAAACCCGAAACCAATCAATCAGTTTTGATGAAACTTTGCATAAGCATAGTAAATAACGTGTACATATACTGCTTTTTCAGGATAAAGTGATAAATCAACATATCAAAAACTTAGATTTTAATTTACCAAAAAATTACTATTTTTAACATGCAGACGCACTCAGCCAAAACCAATCGATCGATTTCGATGAAACTTTACATAAATATAGTAAATAATGTAATCATATGCAGCTTTTCTAGGAGAATATGATCCATAACTATATGATGTAGTCAAATGTGAATGTATCAAGAAATTTGCTATTTTTAACATGCAGACATACCGACAGCCAAAACCAACCAGTCGATTTCGATGAAACTTTGCATAAACATAGTAAATAACGTGTACATATGCCGCTTTTTTTAAGGAGGAAGTGATAAATCAGCATACCATAAAGTTAGATTTTAATTTATCAAAAAAAAACTATTTTTAACGTGCAGGCGCAACGTCAGCCAAAACTAATGAATCCAATTCAATGAAACTTTGCATAGATATAGTAAATCACGTGTTCATATGCCATTTTTTCAGACAAAAGTGATTTATCAACACACCACCGAGCTAGATTTTTATTTATTTGAAAAATTTACTGTTTTTAACATGCAGACGCACCGTTAGCCAAAACCAATCGATCGATTTCGGTTAAACTTTTTATAGATATAGTAAGTAACGTGTATATATGCCATTTTTTCAGCAGAAAATGATAAATTAACATACCATGAAGTTAAGATTTTAATTTATTAAAAAATGTACTATTTTTAGCATTCAGACGCACCGACAGCCAAAAACAGTCAATCGATTTCGATGAAAATTTGCATGAACATAATAAATAACGTACACATATGTCGTTTTTTTACGAAAAAGTGATAAATCAACTTATGATAAAGTTAGATTTTAATTCATCAGAAAATGTACTATTTTTAACATGCAGACGCACCGTCAGCCAAAACCAATCGATCGATTTCGATTAAACTTTGCATAGATATAGTAAATAACGTGTGCATATGCTATTTTTTTCAGGAAAAAGTGTTATATCAACATATACCATCAAGTTAGATTTTAATTTATCAAAAAATTTACTATTTTTAACATATAGTCGCACCGTCAGCCAAAATGAATTTAAGATTGTGTCTATTTATAATTAACGCAAAACTTTTACCCAAAACCGTTGTAAAACTCTTGAAAATTAATGATCATACTGAAATTGAAAATTTCAAATTTGTGATCTTCGCTTGCTTCGCTTAACCACAAATTTGAATTCATGAATATTTATTTAATTTTAAGTAACAAAAATATACAAACCTATCATCGACTTAGTTATACTGATTTTTTACCAGATTCTTGGAGAAAATTGTTCACAATAATTAAAGCATGGAAAGCTAAACGGTGCTAAGACTGCTAACTCCACTTTTTGATGAAATGGAGTTTTCTTCAAAAATCATACTTTCTTGTTTTTTTACACCTAATGCAGCGAAAAAATTAAGGTTTTGCAATTTTTTACCCCGAAATTTAGTATTTTGTTGTGTTCAAATATTTTGAAATTTCAAATTCAAACTAAATGAATTAAGTATACTAAGATATTCAATTTTTTTCCAATTATACGGAGATTATAGGATTATAACAAATATTTAAGAATTGAAGTATGCAATTACTATCAAAATTAACAAATGTTGTACTAGTATTATAAATTTCCCTCTCTTATGTTAAATAGTGTTACTTGTGAATAAAACAAATAAAAATATGCATATCATATAATTTTCTTAACAATTTATGTATTATTCTCATTTATAATACCAAGGAGAGCTAAACGGTGCTAAGTCCATCGTCATTTCCATTAGATTATTGCATGAAAATTTAGCGCTATCTATTTTTTCACACAATGATTATTGTACTGATCCAACTATCCAGACAAAACAAAATTTACTCAGTCGGTTTTAAATTTTTCTAAAAATGTTTTTTGTCTCTCCTGTAAAATTTCGTTGATTGAACTTGGCACCGTTCAGCATACCCCTCTTCAATTATTCTATAAGTTTGAATGATATTAATTAAATATCATAGAGAAATCCGTTGATCTCAAAATTAAAAAAAAACATGTTTAAGGAAAATCGACTGTAGATTACAATTTTATTCCAATGTTGTCAGAAAAATTCATTGCTGTATGTGGATTTGTTATTAATGAAATTTCACTAAAAAACTACGTGTGAAAAAATTCCGCCAAGTACATGACTATTAATATTTTAATAATTTGTGTTAAAGTTAATCAAAGTTGTGAAATCAAAAAATTAAGCCAAGTACTAATAGTAGAAAATTTTTAAATAGAAGTGTTTTTTAATAAAAGAAATTAGGTCAATGAATTAGTTTATTAAATAATTTTTTTGTTTGATAAAAAAATTGATTGATAGTGTAGACGCATAAAAAAAATTGGCGGGCTTATTATTGTCTTTAAATAATAAACATAACACCAACATAACAGCGTAACATAACAATAATGATGATAATAATAATAAAAATAGTAATAATAATAATATTATTAAATTATTATATTACAAGCCCAATGTTTTTTTTTATTTCTCCACACTTGCAATTTATTTTCTTTATCAAACAAAAAAATTGTTTAATAAACTGATTCATTAAACTTATTCCTTTTATTAAAAAACACTTCTATTTGTAAATTTTCTACTATTCGTACTTGGCTTAATTTTTTGATTTCACAAGTTTAATTACCTATAACATAAATTAATAAAATATTAATAGACATGAACTGGCGGAATTCTTTGACACATATTGTTTTTGGAGGGTTAAAATACACTTTTTTTTCTTTAATAATAAAATATTTGAAATATTGAAGGGAATTGCAGGATTAGGGTTAAGTGATTATGGCACATTATCGTTTCTGCAGAAATTTACCACGTGCCTCAACCCTTTTGAACAACTGCTACCCAGGTATCTATTTACCCTTTCTTCTGGTATTTCATACCTGTTGTAATGATTGTCAGGGTAGGATTAACCCTTTGAAGCTAGTGATCCAAGCAGGTATTTATACAATGAAACACCTTTCGAGCTGGAAACTAAGAGACATTGAATTTTGCCTGAGTGACGAAAAACTAAGGCGCCGCTGTTAAAAATAATTTTGTTTAATAAGAAAAAATTATAGAGAATTTTTATTGGTTGAATTAAATTACACTAGAGTCGGAAATTGTCGGTACGACTAGCGCACAGTGGGACAAAAGCCCAGAAAAACTGGCCAAAAGTCGAAAAATCATGAAATTTGTATGAAACTCATTTTGTAGTGGGTTTTTAAATCACAGTTTGATCCAACATAGCGAAAAAAAATTATGAAAAATTATCCGATTTGTATAAAACTTAATTTCTAGTCGTTTTTCGAGACACGGATTACAAATTTGGGGTCAAACAGTTAAAATTCAAAATAACTTTCATGTCACAGTATATTGCAATCCTTTCACACAGAGAAATTATTGCCAGTTGACATGAAAGATATTTTCATGAGAGCAGCTTTTATTTTGTTTCCAGATAATTCCTTTGCAAAAAAATTCACTAAATATTGCACGATACTTTTGTTTCAAGAAACATTTCCTCAGTGTTTTACAAAACCCACTTAAAGTCAATTTTAAATTTTGTATGTGATACTTGGCCTATGTGACTGACAAAATTCGATGCAATATAAATTTTAAGAATATAGAATAATTTAAACAAAATCTTCATCGCCATTTTGTACCCTCTATTTCGAATTTTGAATTTTTGATACAATATCTGGAACCTGTAACTGGAGAGAGCCCTAGAAAATGAGCTTTATATAAATTGGATAATGTTTTATGAATTTTCGTCACCATATTGGATCTGCCATTTTGAATTTTTACTTTTTGACCCAAACTTTGTAATCTGTGACTCGAAATACCCCTACAAAATGAGTTTTATACGAATCGGATGTTTTTAAATAAATTTTGGTCGCTATATTCGCTCGGCCATTTTGAATTCTAACTTTCTGACTCTTAATTTTTTACTTTTTGACCCAAAATTTGTAATTTGTCACTCGGAAACCTCCTACAAAATGAGTTTTATACAAATCGGATGATTTTTTACAAATTTTGGTCGCCGTATTGAATCGGCCATTTTGAATTATATTTTTTTGACCCAAAACTTGGAATCTGCGACTCGGAAAACCCCTGAATAATGAGTTTTATACAGATCGGATACTTTTTTATAAATTTTCGTCACCGTATTGGAACTGCCATTTTGAATTTTTACTTTTTGACCAAAAATTTGTAATCTGTGACATACAAACCTCTCACAAAATGAGCTTTATACAAATCGGATAATTTTTTTATAAATTTTGTTTGACATATTAAGTCGACAATTTTGAATTCTAAATTGTTGACCCAAAATTTGTAATCTGTGATATACAAACCCCTTAAAAAATGAACTTTATGAAAATCGGGTGATTTTTTATAAATTTTGGTCGACATATTGAGTCGGCAATTTTGAATTTTTACTTTTTGACCAAAAATTTGTAATCTGTGACGTACAAGCCTCTTACAAAATGAGCTTTATACAAATCGGATGATTTTTCAATAAATTTTGGTTGACATATTAAGTCGGCAATTTTGAATTCTAACTTGTTGACCCAAAATTTGGAATCTTTGACACGAGACTGGAGGAGCATTACTGTAGAAAATGTGAAAAAGATTAGATCCTTAAAACGATGATATTTTCAACAAATTTCTTGAAGATAATTTTTTGTTTGCAAACTTTTTTGCAGAAGTTCATATTATAGCTGCAAAACCCCAGAATGAAAGTTTTATTACAATCGAAGGGGGCCTTGTTTTACAGAAAATAGCTTAAGGAAATTTTTTAGAATCTATATTTATTATCAAAATCAGGAGAACTGAAAAAATATTAAAAGACAGATAATATGACAATTCTATGCAACATAATAAATTTTTTGAAAGAATACGATAGGAAATTGAATTTATTAAATTATTAAATTTATTTTTTAAAAACTCACGTTCCTTATGTAATTTAAATATAATCAATCAAATGAATGTTTATTTTTTGTGTATTTGGGGTGAAAGCCATAATTTGCTCATTTGAAAAAATGGCGTGAATTACGAACCAGGAAATTACATTGCATTTAGAACATTACTGCAAAACCCCAAAATAAAAGTTCCATTTCAATCGAAGGGGGCCTTGTTTCACAGAATATATAATAACATTTTTTGAAATATACATTTGTTATCAAAATCAGGACAAAAGAACTATTAAAAAACAAATAATATGACAATTCTATGCAACAAAACAAATTTTTTGAAAAAGTGCGGCAAAAATTGAATTTATTAATTCATTAAATTAATTTTTTTAAATTTACGCTCCTTATGTAATTTAAATAAAATAAATCAAATGAATGTTTATTTTTTGTGTGTTTGGGGTGGAAGCCATAATTTACTCATTTCAAAAAAAAATTGCATAAACCATGGATCAGGAAATTACATTGCATTTGGAGCATTACTGTAAAAACCCAGAATGAAAGTTGCATTACAATCGAAGAGGGCCTTTTCTTACAGAATATAGTTTAAGCAAATTTTTTAGAATCTATATTTATTATAAAAATCAGAAGAGCTGACAGAAATATATAGAAACAGAGGATATATATGACAACTCTATGCAACATAACAAATTTAAAAGAAAATTCGACAAAAAATTGAATTTATTAATTCATTAAATTCATTTTTTTTAACTTACGCTTCTTATGTGATTCAAATAAAATCAATCAAATGAACTATTATTTTTTGTGTATTCGGAGTGTAAGCCATATTGGCTGATTTCAAACAAACAAAAATTTCATAAACCACAAATGAGGAAATAATATTGCATTTGGAGCATTATTGCAGAAACCTAGAATAAAAGATCCATTGCAATCGAAGGGGGCCTTGTTTTACAGAATATATAAGGATATTTTTGGGAGTATACATTTATTATTTAACTCAGGAGAACTATAAAATATATTTAAAAACAGATGATATGACAATTCTATGCAATATAACGAATTTGTTGGAAAAAATGCGACAAAAAATTGAATTTATAGATTTATTAAACTTTTTTTTAAACTTATGCTTCTCATGTAATTTTAATAAAATCAATCAAACGAACGATTGCATATGTGTATTCGGGGTGTAAGTCATAATTTGCTCCTTTGAAAAAAATTGCATAAACTACAAACGAGGGAATCACAGATCATTTGGAGCATTACTGCAAAAATCCAGAATGAAAGTTCCATTACAATCGAAGGGGGCCTCGTTTCACAGAATATAGTTTAAGGAAATTGTTTTTAATCAATATTTATCATCAAAATCAGTAAAGCTGAAAGAAATGTAGAAACACAGGTGATATGTCAGTTCTATGCAATACGAAATGAATTTTGAAAAAATGCGGCAAAAAATTGAATTAATTAATTAATTAAATTTATTTTCCTACAACGTTCGTTTTTTACGTAATTTAAATAAAATCAGTTATATTAATGTTCATTCTATGTGTGTTCGGCGTGAAAGACATAATATGCTCATTTGAAAAAATGATATAAGCCACAAGCTACGAAATTACTTGTATAATTTAAGATGAATTTTGGATCCTAGCTTAAATAATGGTTCACAGTTTCGATTTAATGCTTATTATTCATCCGAAACTCAACCAACCAGTGGAAATATGAGAAATGCCCGACTTTGTCTGAGGATTTACTGACTCATAAAATATGATTCAGGATTTGCATGAAATTTAGCAGACTTTCTCTAGATCAAGGAACAAATTAGGGAAACAATACCAAATAAATTACAGCGAGAAATCATACACACCTATTCGTACAGGAAGACTCTACACCCTCCAATCATAATTTAACCCTAGCAATTTTCGCACTGCGAATCTTTCCCTCAAAACACTCGAAATAATCGTCACGGTAGCGAAGATTAATCCTCTCTCTGGTAGACAGGGATGGAGTGAATAGACTCGAATACAAAGATTTCCACGTACGCAGAACACAAACTACAGTTTACCATAATGAATAATCGGACAATAAGCCCTTCCGCGTTCCAGCAGGTAAAGGATTGAGAAACCCCATGAAGCCATTGAAGGGTTTCAACCAAAAATCGTCTCTCTCACTTCCTCTCTCTGCACACCAATCGGTCAACAACCCTACAAAGCCTGCCACTGCTCAATTAGGTGGGTATATTTTTTGCTTGCGTGTCAGATTCAAAAACTTCAGCATCCTTCAATTTTTTCACACATTTTTTATGGGGTCCAATTTTTTTATTGTAGTTCTTCTATGTTCAGGACTTAACTTGAGGAGGGAGATTTTTTGCATAAAACCCGAACAAAAACTCGACAAGTTTATGAGGGTGGAGGATTTTTCAAATTCTGCCTACTGTTTTGGCACCAATTCTCGAAAAAGGATAAGAAGAAGTGGAAAAAGGTACTTGGAATTCAAAAAAAATGTGACACCTTTTATGTGACTTGGAAGAATTATTATTGACAAATATCTTTGTGTATCAAGAGAAATCTTCCTTTAATATAAGGAGACATTTCTCTGGGTAAGCTCGTTTTTACTTTGTAATACCTTTTATGTGATCACAAATACACATTTGAAAAATGTTAGCAAATTTTTGCGCCATTTGCAAGAGAACAAATTATTATCATTATTTAGTAAAAAAATAATAATTTCGCGCGATTTCGAAGATGAAATTGCAGCAGCTATTGGCATCCTATCAATGATTTTTACATTCGATCAGATGCTTGAGGCATCGTATATAAACTCGCAAGCATCATGCTCTTTTCCGTACTCGTAACAGCTGACTGACAACCTGCCAATTTCGTATTATTATTGGTTAAGCAAATAATGCCGAAAGCGGTGACTCAGAATTACACACTATTCAATACGTTAATCATTTACCAGGATTCCTGGTAAACAATTAGAGTCAGTTGAAAAACTTCGATGCTTATTGTTAATTATTTTACAAACAGGAACAGAAAATGTGATTATCGTCGCCCGAAGCTGTAAATTAAGATGCAAAATCAGCCCTTGAGACTTGAGGCATTTATGAAAGCACCGTAAAACCGGTATTTGCAAACTGGCAAAAATGTATTTGAAGAATATCACAATTCCAATAATCCGGAAATATTGGCCCAGATCAGGGACACCTCGTCCTGCGCCTTTGCTCTGCCACTCATTGACCACTAGTTACGACTCTATAAATTCGCCCTTTAACACCATTTTATCAAGGTTAATTCATAATAATTCCTTCATTGTAATTTTGTTTTTAATTTATACGTCCTTGAAGTTGAAAGTGTACAATATAAATGCAGATGTTTTTATAAATGTAGGCCTTGCTCATTGCTGTCGTTCCATTTCCAGCATCAGTATCGCTTCGCATTAACAGCCAATACCTACGAATCTCATGAACCCATGACTCATTGACTAATAATTGAATAATACTAATACTAATAATAACAACAATGATAATAATAATAGAATTTTTTAGAATTTAGTAGGATTTATTAGCATTCAGTAAAATTTATTAGAACTTATTAGAATCCAGTGATATTCACGAGAATTCAGTAGAATGTAGTAAAATTATTTGGGATTCTGCAGAGCTCAGTATAATTCATTAGGATTCAGTACAATTCAGTAGAATTTATTAGGATGCAGTATTATTTTGTATAATTTACGAGTATCAATTTTATTTCAGCAGAATTCATAAGAATTTATCCGAATTCAATATAATTCTATAGAATGCAATAGAATTCAATAGAATGGAGTAGAATGCAGTACAATTAATTATAGTTCAGTAGAATTCAGTATAATTTAGTAGAATCAATTATGATTTATCAGAATTCAATAAAATTCAGTGAAATTAATTAGAATTCTGTAGAAATTAGTAGGATCCATTAAAATTCAGTGAAATTCATAAAGATACAGTAGAATTCAGTAGTATTCAGTAGAATCAATTGACATTCATTAGAATTTAGTAGAATCAATTGGAATTCAGTAGAATTCATTAGAACTCACTAACATTTAGTAAAATTAACTAAAATTCATTAAAATTCAGTGGGTTTCAGTAGGATGCGTAAGATTAAGTAAAATTCATTAGAATTTATTATAATTCAGTGAAATTCATTACACTTTAGTAGAATACATTATAATACAATAGAATGCAGTAGAATTTAGTAGAATCAATTGAAATTCTGTAGAATTCAGTATAATTCATAAAGCTTCGGCAAAATTCATTCGAATGAAGTTGAATTCAGTTTAATTCTGTAGAATCGATTGGAATTTAGTACAGTTTATTAGAATTCATGAACATTCAGTAAAATGAATTAGAATTTATTACGGGTCAGTAGGATTCATTATAATGCAGCAGAATTCTGTAGAATTCAGTAGGATCCATTAGGATTCAGTGAAATTCATTAGGATGCAGTAGAATTCAGTATAATTCAGTATAATTAATTGGTATTCAGTAGAATTTATTAGAATTCATTAAAATTTGGTAAAATAAATTAGAAATTAGTATAATTTAGTAGAGTCAGCTAGAATTAAGTACAATTCATTTGAATCCAGCAGAATTTATTAGATTTGATTAACATTTAGTAATATTAATAAGAATTCATTAAAATTTAGTAGAATTAAGTAGAACTTGACAGAAGTAACTAGAATTCTGTTGAATTCTGTAGGATCCATTACAATTCAGTAAAATTTATTAGCATGAAGTAAAATTTAGTATAATTGAGTAGAATCAATTGAAATTAAGCAGAATTCATTAGAATTGATTAACATTCAGTAAAATTAATTAGAATTCATTACAATTTAGTAGAATTTATTAACATTTAGTTCAGTTAATTAGAATTTATTATAATTCTGTGAAGTTCATTTAAATTTAGTGAAATACGTTATAATGCAATAGAATGCAGTAGAATTTAGTAGAATCAATCGAAATTCTGTAAAATTTAGTAGGATTCATTAAGATTCGGCAAAATTCATTCAGATGCAGTGGAATTCAGTATAATTCAGTGGAATCAATTGGAATTCAGTACAATTTGCTAGAATTCATGAACATCAGTAAAATTAATCAGAGTTCATTACAAGTCAGCAGAATTCATTATAATGCAGCAGAATTAAGTAGAACTTATTAGAATCAATTAGAATTCTGCAGAATTCAGCAGGATCCATTAGGATTCAGTGAAATTCATTAGGATGCAGTAGAATTCAGTATAATTCAGTAGAATCACATGGAATTCAGTAGTATTTATTAGAATTGTTTAACATTCAGTAAAATTAATTAGAATTCATTACAATTTAGTAGGATTCATTAACATTTAGTAAAATTAATTATAATTCACTACAATTCAATAGGATTCAGTAAGATCTATTATATTTCAGTAAAATTCATTAGGATGCAGTAGAATTTAGTATAATTTAGTACAATCAATAGAAATTCAGCAGAATTCATTAGAATTGATTAACATTCAGTCAAATTAATTAGAATTCGATACAATTTAGTAGAATTCATTAACATTTAGTAACATTAATTTCGAATTCATTTCAATTCAGTATAATTAAGTAGAATTCATTAAGATTCAGTAAAGTCCATTAAAATTTATTATAATTTAGTGAAATTCATTAAAATTTGTAGAATATAATAGAATGCAGTAGAATTTAGTAGAATCAATTGAAATTCTGTAGAATTCAGTATGATTCTTTAAGATTTGGCAAAATTCATTTGTATGCAGTAGAACTCAGTATAATTCAGTAGAATCAATTGGAATTCAGTAGAATTCATTAACATTAAGTAAAATTAATTAGAATTCATTACAATTCAGTAGAATTTATCATAATGCAGCAGAATTCAGTAGAACTTAGTAGAATCAATTAGAATTCTGTAGAATTCAGTAGGATCCATTAGGATTCAGTGAAATTCATTAGGATGTAGTAGAGGAAAGTATGATTCAGTAGAATTAATTGGAATTCAGTAGAATTTATTAGAATTTATTAACATTTGATCAAATTAATTTGAGTTCAGCAGAATTCATTAGAATTGATTAACATTCAGTAAAATTAATTAGAATTTATTATAATTCAGTAGAATTCATTATGATTTAGTAAAATTAATTAGAATTCAGTAGAATTCAATTTAATTCATTAGAATTCAGTAGAATTCATTATGATTCAATTACACTCAGTGAAATTCATTAGAATTCAGTAGAATTCATTATAATTCAATTACATTCAGTGAGCTTCCTTAGAATTTATCACAATTGAGTAGGATTCATGAGAATTGATTAACGTTCAGTAAAATAATAATAATTTAGTTTAATTTAGTAGAATCAATTCGAATTTAGTAGAATTGATTAGAATTCATTAAAATTCAGTTTCATATGCTTATTGTTAATTATTTCATAAACAGAAACTTGAGATATGATTATCGTCACCTTAAGCCGTAAATAAAGATACAAAATCAACCCTTGAGTCTTGAAAGGACGGTAAAACCTGTAAAAAAGTATTTGAAGAATACATATCACAATTCGAACAATCCGGAAAAATTGGCCCTGATCAGGGACACGTCGTCCTACGCCTTTGCTTTGTCACTTATTCACAACTAATTACGACTCTAAAAATCTGCCTTTATACATCCTTTTATTATAGTTAGTTCATGATAAATCCTTCATTATTATTCTGTTCTTAAATTATACGTCCTTGAAGTTGAAAGTGTACAATGTAGATGCAGATGCTTTTATAAATGCAGGCCTTGCTCCTTGCTCTTGCTCCATTTCCAGCATCGCGACGGTATCGGTTCGCATTAACACCTGTTGCCAAGACCTGCGAACCTCATGAACCCATGACTCATTAAGTTTATGGGGTGCCGTGTACTGCGTACAAGTCGCGGCCGGTGGCCGGATAAAAGCAGTCGAGGCCGCGTCGACAAACAGCCGGATTCTCGCAGCAGCCTGTAGCAGCCAAGCGGCATTAATATTCGCTCGCCTTGTGTTGAGATATCAGATTAGACCGCACTGGCCCTTACTCTCTGCACCTTATTACACGTTGCGCGAAAAATAAAGGACTCCCGTCGCGCCCGTTACGTACGCACGCCTTGCTTTATTGTACCAGTTCTTGCATATTGTGCTTCTCAGATTCAAGAATAATCTGATTTTACGGGAATCGCAAAAGGGGTGCCACCCCCCGCAGATGAGATCGTGATTGGCTGTGAAATATGACGCGTAACGAGTGGCTCTCAAAGAGATGGGGTTGGGGAGGCTCCTGCGAGAAGAATGGAAGCGATAATGACGTTTCAGGAGAGATCGGACGATTCTTATCAAAATTCTTTGAGAGGCTTAAGAGAAATAATTATAATTTGTCTTTATTGCTTTATAGCGTTGTTTTTCTCAGGATTGATAGGGGAAAATTGTATGGGATTATGGAAATGAGATTTGCTTTTTTGTAGTTATCTTGTAATGCTGTAATCATATTTGAAGACAGATAAGGTGATCATTTATTAGGGTTTCGTAGCCCCGGGCAGAAACCCTTATAGTTTCGGTCGGGTGCCTGTCCGTTATATAAAAAAGGGGATGTGAGGGGAAGTGAGAGAAGTAAAGAAAAATGAAGGAAATTAGGGGAAATTGAAGGTAGGGTGATGATGGGGGGAGTGAGGATTGGGATGAGGGGAAGTATCGTGGTGCGGGGAGTGTGGATGGTGCGGGGAAGTGAGAGAAGGATGAGGAAGGGGGATGAGGAGAAGTCGGGGGAGGCGTTAAGCGGAAATGAGGGGAAATGATGAGAAGGATGGGGAAGTGAGGGAAGGGAAGAAATGCGGGGTATGAGTAATGAGGGGAAGTACGGGGAGGAGTTGAGAATAGGGATATTTGAACGACTTAATTAACGACTTAACAGGCTACGAAACCCTTTTTTACCGGAAATTGCATTATGTAATGTAATGCTTTTTAAGCCATCTATCTTAAATATGCATTCCAATCCACCCAAAAAATACATCCCATATGGTGTATTGAAAAACTATTTTACATACCTCGCAATGAAAGAAAATATTCGAGAATGGAATTAAAGTAAAGTTCAGTGTGTTAATTTTAATATGGGTCCCTAGTTCAGGGCCGTGGAGAGAAAATCGGGGTCCGGGGGTAGTAACCTACGGCCCGCCCTCCTCAAATATATATGTGTGTTTTTAACAAAAAAATTTCAGATGCATTCTGAAGTTTTACCGAATTTAGAGATTTCGGGGAAAATCCGGCCCCCCTTGAAAACTCTGGACCCGGGGGGAAACACCCCCCCCCTCCCTCCCTCTCATCGAGCCTGTCCTAGTTTAGGTTTTATATTTTTGACAACCATTACACTATTGCAGACTCTGTGCTTTATCATGATTCGATAGAATAAAGTAAAATGCCCTATAATTAACTATAAATAAGGGGCCGTCCATAAACCACGTAGCCAGATTTTGGTTACTTTTGTGCCCCCTCCCCATGTAGTCTATCGTAGCTACTTTCCAGACCCCCAATTTTCTTTAGCCTAAATCCATTATAATTCCGAAAAATACACTAAAATGAAATATAAATCATTAAAAATTTAGAAGAATTTATCAGAAGTTCATTAGAGTTTAGTAGAATAACTGGAATTTGGAATTCAGTAGAATTTAGTAGATTCAATCCCATTTCAGCAGAATTAATTAAAATTCAGTAGAATCAATCAGAAATTCAGTACAATTCATTAGGGTCCAGTATAATTAATTATAGTTCAATACGGTCAGTAGAATTTATGAGGATGCTGTAGAATTCGGTAGATTCCATAGGTATACAGTAGGATTCAGTAGAATTTAGTGAAATTTAGTAGAATGCTTTAGAATGCACAAGAATTCATTAGAATGCAAATTAACTAATTTTATTTTAGTAGAATTCATCGTAATTCAGTAGGATTGAGTAGAATTTAGTAAAATGAAGTAGAAAGCAGTAGAATTAATTAAAATGCAGTATAATTAATTGAAATTCAGTAGAATAAATTAGAAGTTCAGTAGGGTTCATCAGAGTACAGTAGCATTAATTATAGTGCAGTACAGTTCAATAGAATTTATTCGGATGCCGTACCATTCAGTAGAATTCATCAGGATGCAGTAGAATTCAATAGAAGTTACTAGAAGGCTTTGAAATGCATTAGAATTCATTAGAATGCAAATTAACCAATTTTATTTTAGTAGAATTCATCGTAATTCAGCAGGATTCAGTAGAGTTTAGTAAAATGAAGTAGAATACAGTAGAATTCATTAAAATGCAGCATAATTGATTGGAATTCAGTAGTATAAATTAGAAGTTCAGTAGGATTCATAAGAGTACAGTAGCATTAATTATAGTGCAGCACAGTTCAGTAAAATATATTCGGATGCAGTAGAATTAGGTTGATTTCATAAGTATGAAGTAGGATTCGTAGAATGCAGTAGAATGTAGTAGAATGCTTTAGAATGCAGTAGAATTCATTAGAATGCAATAGAATTTTAATTTTATTTCAGTAGAATTCATCGTAATTCAGTAGAATTCAGTAGAGTTTAGTAAAATGAAGTAGAATGCAGTAAATTTAATTAAAATGCAGTATAATTAATTACAGTGCAGTACAGTTCAGTAGAATTTATTCGAATGCAGTACCATTAAGCAGAATTCATTAGGTTGCAGTTGAACTCGGTAGATTTCATAAGTATGCAGTAGAATTCGATGGAAATTTCTAGAATGCTTCAGAATGCAGTAGAATTCATTAAAATGCAGTATAAATAATGAGAATTCAGTAGAATCAATTAGAAGTTCAGTATAATTTATTAGAGTACAGTAGAGTTCATTAGGATACAGTAGAATTGGGTGTATTTCATATGTATGCAGTAGGATTCAGTAGAATTCAACAGAACTTACTAGAATGTCTTAGAATGCAGTAGAATTCATTAGAATGCAAATTAACCAATTTTATTTTAGTAGAATTCATCGCAATTCAGTAGAATTCAGTAGAATTTAGTAAAATAAAGTAGAATGCAGTAAATTTCATTAAAATGCAGTATAATTAATTAAAATCCAGTAGAATAAATTAGAAGTTCAGTAGAATTCATCAGAGTGCAGTAGAATTAATTATAGTACAGTACAATTCAGCAGAATTTATTCGCATGCAGTATCATTGAGTAGAATTCATTAGGACGCAGTAGAATTCGGTAGATTTCATATGTATATGCAGTAGGATTCAGTAGAATCAATTAGAAGTTCAGTAGAATTGGGTGTATTTCATAAGTATGCAGTTTAGGATGCAGTAGAATTCAATAGAACTTACTGGAATGCATTAGAATGTAGTAGAATTCATAAGTAGGCAAATCAATTAATTTTATTTTAGAAGAATCCATCGTAATTCAGTAGGATTCAGTAGAATTTAGTCGAATTCAGTGAAACTCATTAGAATTCATCCTATTTCAGTAAAATTCAGTGAAATTTAGTCAAATGAGGTTGAATTCAGTAGAATTCGTTAGAATTCAGAATGATTAATAAGAATTCAGTAGAATAAATTATTACAATTCTGTAGAATCAATTGGAAGTTCAGTAGAATCATTTAGAAGTTCTGTAGAATTCATTAGATTGTAGCAGAATTCAGTAGATCTCTGTTAGACCGAGTAGGATTCATCAAGATTCAGTAAAATTTAGTAGGATGCAGTAGAATTTAGTAGAATCAATTGGAATTTGGTAGAATTCAGTAGAATTTAGTAGAATTATTTGGAATTCTACATAATTCAGTAGAATTGAGTAGGATTAATTAAGATTCAGTAAAATTCATTAGAATGCAGTATAATTATAGTACAGTAGGATTCATTAAGATGCAGTACGATTCAGTAGAACTTATTAGGATGCAGTAGAATGTAGTCTTGAATTTGTAGAATCATTGGAATTCAGGAGAATTCAGGAGGATTCATTAAGATTCAGTGAAATTCAGTAGGATGCAATAGAATTCAGTATAATTTATTAGAATTCATAAACATTCAGTAAAATTAATAGCAATTCAGTAGAATTTAGTTTAATATTTTTAGTTATGTATTTTGATCCGTTATTAAGACATTTAATGATTTTAATTTCAAGAATCTTCTAGGAAATGTAAAAAATATTTGATATCAAATTCTTAAGTCACTTCTATGTAACTCTTTATTATAGATCGGGCTCTTGATACGTGCTCCAAAATTAATTACACCGTTGGAGGACAGATGGAAGCACGGCGCGCACAGTAGAAAGAGTTGCAAGAAGGTACATTGAATCAGTGCATCACACTCTCTTTGTTCTTGTTTATTGTAGAATAATTTTATTAGGACTTTTCCAAACTAGATTGAATCTTATTCAAGAAAAAAATTTATTAACGGTATTAACTCATTCATAAAATAAGTAAATAAATCTAATTGAATGATTAATAACTTAATATAGACATGAAATCTGAAAAAAAAATTATTAAATTGGAACAATAGACAAAAAATAATAATAAATAGATGGCAGAATAAATATTTGCAAGAATGTCCATATCTCTATAGAAACTAATGGAAAATCAAAAAATGTCTTATACCTCTGCTAAAAGCACCGAATAAACTGTGCACAGAATCATCCAACGCCCCTATAAATTTAAAAAACCGTCAATATCTGAGGGCTCATTTATAAATTACGTAAGGGTTATTTTTGGAAAATTAGATCCTCCCTCCGCCACTCTTCGTAAAGGCTTTTTCTGTAGTAAGTGTATGTAACTTTAAGATGGATCCTTAACTGTAATGGTTCCTAATAAGATTGTGATTCTTCAAAAAAAAAAATTGATTAACCCTGTCAAAACATGCAACGTGAGGAACGGTCTCTCGGCACGCGTGTGATTCACGCGGCGTGGCACGCGACGTTCTAAATAAATTCGTGCGAGGCCAACAGGTAGTTTACTTCTTCCCCGCCAGCGATCGGCCAGCCGATCGACGTCCGAGTCACCACGCGCCAGAACCGAAGCCAGAGCCACAGCCGGACACTCAAGAAGTTCGGAGCCGAATGACGTCTCTTCCCCTCCACACACGAAGCACGTCAAGCGGCACGCACGAACTTGTTCGTCGATCGCGTGGGGAAGTCGTTCCAGCCAATCGGCGCTCGCAGGTCGCGCGCCGGGACGAATCTCCAGCAGCCGATTGGCACTCGCTCTCATCCCCACTCCATATTCTTTCACCGGAGTCTTTCACTCTTCCACCCACGTCGTCCTCTTCTACTTGCACCCTTTCTAAGAGGACGTGGGTGTCCTTCTCCCTCCTCAAGGAACTCAAGCGAGATTGGAATTGTACTGTTCTTTCTCGCACTCTCTATGTAATATTCTAAGAGCTCCTGGTCTTCTTCCCTTCCTTTTAAATTTTTTTTTTTTTTTAACTCCTATTAAAGATTCTTTCGAGTTTTCTCACCTTTGAACTTTAATCATTATCTCTTGTACGCCACTTGAATCTCAATTTCTTTGAAACATCCTTAAACCCCATTTTAACGTTTCTCCTTTGTTCAACTTAACTATGCTGTTAATAAAGAGTCACAAACTGCAACCCCTCTTTGAGTTTGAACCCCATAATGGCATAATTATTTTCCATATTTCCTACTTTTTTCATTACTATCATACCATTGGAGCAATAACCTTTCCTAATTTTGAGGTTCTGCCTTCATAATACCTTCCCTACTCCAGATGTCGTCATACCTACATTTGAAACGAATTTTTGAAAAATAATGATTAGAGAAGCAAATAAGCTGATAAATTACTGTACACAGCGCTCTAGGTGGTGTTTTTATTGATACTGGAATGATACGACAATAAGACTGTGGGTTGGTAATTTTTTTGGAGCGTGATGGTTAAGACTGAAGTTCTTTATCTGCAGAAAACAGGCGCCGTTAATGATATATAGAGCGTCTGACACTTGGCATCGTGTGGACGTCACAAGCTCATGCAAGTCGTACACACCGAAAAATAAGCGAGTGCCACCAAGCTGACTGACGCACGCACGCTCGCTATTCTGGCACGTGCCTGACTTCCTCCCCCACGCCGATCGAAAATCCTTCTCATGCTTTGTGACCAAGTACTGCAAGTAAGCATTCGTCTCGCGCACATACGTGTGTAGGCGATCGTCCTCTCGCTCCGCTTGGCAGCGAACAAAGGTCAAACTTGCCAATACGATTGTCGTTGCCGAGACTCGCGCGTGCGATTTATTACAGTCACTGGCTTCATTGTCAGCATTCATCTTTTTACGTAAGAATGATATTCAACATTTTTTCCCCTAGAACAATAAACAATGGTAAAAATTGCGTGAAGGGATGTCATTCAAGATAATGGTAGGAAAATAGGGGCCTACCATTTAGGCTGGACACCCAAAACTCAGAACTGTCGCCACTCCTTTTGGCTCCTCAGAAAGCATGTTTTCTATAATTTTGTATTGTTCATGGCCAATAGTATGATAAGCTATTGACTAAACTTAGTGCATGCGTGGAAAAATAACCTCCACTGCACATGTCAGTAAGGAGCCAAAAGGAGTGGTGATATTTGCTCTGAGTTTTGGGTGTCCAGCCTAATTAAATCTAATGGTATTGATAATGATTTTTACAAATATCATAGTTAAGGTGTTCAAAGAGGGTTTCACGTAGAGGTGGATATAATAAAGGTTTTTATTATTGATGGGAAAAGAAATCATAAAAGACATTGAAAAAGCAGTGGCTGCAAAGAGGGGTTAAAAGAGGTTACTAAAGAAGGGGTTCATAAATAGGATATGGACGAAAGGTTTAAAATTTGTTTCTTTTAAAGTATCAAAAATTAAAACTACTAGAAGTAATTTGTCTATCTTACGTTTCTATTACCTATTGTGATTGTAAGTTAAGATGAGAATGATTCCTGCTGTCAATCGGTCCTTAACTTCTTAGAATGGATCCTTCATTTGCACAAGTCTGATCTGCAGATTTTAGACCCACCATCTGAAGAGTTATTCCAAATTCCATAAATTTAATGCAAATCGGACAAAAGAAATTCTTGCTAAGGACCTAGTCATGAGAATAGAAAGGGTTAACCGTAAACATAAGTACCGAATGGTGAAATTCTAATTGACAAAGTGTGTGACAATGAACCTTCAATTCGGCGATACCGATTTCCAGAAATGATTCCATCTGAAGGCTTCCTGACCTCAAGGCCCCGGTGGGGGTCCTTCAGGCTGCAGGCCGACGCATCG
>JAUMHM010000078.1:41726351-41753145 GCA_032362435.1 Melikaiella ostensackeni | reverse complement strand
ATTCACAAGCCTATTTCCTTTATAAATAAATAAACTTACCAACTTTGCGAAATTATTTATTTTCAAATTCACAAGTCCATTTTTTATCAACAAAGAAATTGCCTAAGTTGTCAAATTATTTATTGCTAAGTTCACAATTCACTTCTTTTTATAAATAAATAAATTTACCAACAATAACAAAGTTTATTGCATTACCGACAGGGGTCATTAAAAAAAAATTTTTAATTTGAAAACTAAGAAAAATAAGTAAATCACTGTCATTATTTAAAAAAAACATTTCTTCATATAATATTTCTAAATAATTGCATTCTTGCCAGTTCGTCTATTAATTATAATTTTATAATTTTACTAATTCATAAATATCGAATATATAAATGAATGCATATATTTTCAAATTTGTATATTCATTCATGGATTCTGTGGGGGGTCGAGAAATACTTCCCTCCATGAGCAGAGCGAGGAGCCGACCACCTGCTTTATGCAATGGGTCATAGCAATTTCCCTTTGACAAGATCCGACACTCATTAGGAACTTTAGTGGCGTAGTGCTTATATATGTATGAATTCTGAAATAAGTAATTTACTTATAAAAGAAAGAGGGTTGTGAACTTTGCAATAAATAATTTGACAACTTAGGGACTTTATTTGTTTATAAGAATTGGACTTGAGAATTTGGAAATAGATAATTTCGCAAAGTTGGTAAGTTTATTCATTTACAAAAGAAATAGACTTTTGAATTTGCAAACAAATAATTGTATAACTTGTGAAATTTATTTATTTATAAGGAAGAAACTTGTGAATTTATAAATAAATAATTTCGCAAAATTGATAAGTTTATTTATTTATGAAGAAAATAGGCTTGTGAATTTATAACTAAATGATTTCGCAAAGTTGGTAAGTTTGTTTATTTATAAAGGAAATAGGATTGTGAATTTGGGAATAAATAATTTTGTAAAGTTGGTAAATTCATTTATTTATTTATAAAGGACAGAGGCTTGTGAATTTGAAAATAAATAATTTCGCAAAGCTGGTAAGTTTATTTATGTATAAAGGAAATAGGCTTGTGAATTTGGGAATAAATCATTTCGGAAAGTTGGTAAATTTATTTATTTAGTTATTAATTCATAAAGTCCAGAGACAAAGAAATCGGTCAATAAATAATTTCTCAGGTTGGTAAATTTATTTATTTATTCATAATGAACAAAGACTTGTGTATTTATAAATAAATAATTTCACAAGGTTGGTAAATTTATTTATTTATGAAGGAAATTGAATGATAAAGTTAGCAATAAATAATTTGACAACTTAAGGCATTTATTTGTTTATAAGAAATGGACTTGTAAATCTGGAAATAAATAATTTCGCAAATTTGGCAAATTTATTTATTCATAAAGAAAAGCGACTTGTGAAGTTAGCAATAAATAATTGTCTAAAATTAGTAAATTTATGCATT
Source organism: Melikaiella ostensackeni (assembly GCA_032362435.1). NCBI lineage: Eukaryota > Metazoa > Arthropoda > Insecta > Hymenoptera > Cynipidae > Melikaiella > Melikaiella ostensackeni. The sequence continues at coordinate 41,751,693 of JAUMHM010000078.1, read as the reverse complement.
TATAAATGACCCGTGAACTTAGTAAATAACTTTATAAATAGTACTTTACCTTTTATTTTTTTTATAAATAATTTCAGGATGCATGTTTATAACGAAAATTGTGAGTTTCTATTTATATATTCCGAAAATTAGTTTTTAGGAAAAAGATGAATTACTGACCGCGATTCTCTGGATAGTCTGCGATTTTATCGTTTTAGTACAAGAAGTGGCCGCTATCGCCTTGTGAACGCGCTGCGAGCTGGGATTCTCTTGCTTCTTCATCTGTCAAATTCCGTCGCGTAGTTCTCAAAAATTTCAAAAGTGATTTTCACTTTTAATTTCCCTTCGAATCGCGAAATTCGTATTACGAGTATAATTGTGAAGTTTAGTTCAAGAAAGAATGCTATACAGTGCGCTTTTTTATTTGGTGTCGGTGTCGTGCAGTAATATACGTCTGAAGTCAAGTGTGTTTGACATTCGCCATCTCTTTCTCGGGATTCGTCTGCTTGGTGTTGATTTCAACGTTTCAGAAAATGAATATTTTCTTAAAAATATTCATTCATTTATCAGAAAATGGATATTTTCTATAAAAATATTCATTTTCTCGTAGAAAACGCGCTGCATTTCTCGTTATATGGATTCCAGGATTTTATCAGACCCCGAATACTAGGTGAGTTTTGTCTATTTATTCTACGTCTTATCGGTTTCAAAATTTGACAAATTTGTCGAAAATTCATGTATTGTGTTGAAAATTCATCTTTCTTGATTGAAAATTGAATTTGTTGTTGAAAATTCATCTGTTCCGGCTTTAAAGTCCACTGCTTTTCAAAACATTCGACTTTTTAGCTTGAAAACTAGGTTCTTTTGTAGAAAATTCGTATCTTCGGATAGACAATTAGTCTAGTAAGTTGAAAATTAATCTATTTGTTCGAGGATTGAACTATTTTTTTAAGAATGCATCTTTTTTCATTGAATTCAACTGGTTGAAAATTCATCTATATAGGTCGAAAATTCAGCTACAACGTTGAAAGTTTGATTATTATGTTGAAAATTCAACTTTTTTGTTAAAGTTTTCTTTTTTGGTAAAAAATTCGTCCTTTTGGATTGAAAATTCATCTTTATGATAGAAAAGTCATTAGTTTGAAATTGAATTATTTTGTTGAAAATGCAATACATATATCTCCAACAGTCAGTGCCTGTCACTTTGAAACTGACAAAAGACTTTTCCAAAGCCGTGACAGATGGCGCCACCGAAGGCACCGTTTTAGCACGATAAAATCACTTTTGCCCCTGCATCACCGGGGTAATAGTACCTTTACCCCGCTAAAAACAAACTGACGTCAACAGTCACAAATCGGCCATTTTTATCACGCGAAACGGGCGTAAAAACTTTCTTTTTTAATGCGTGCTTCGCAAAAAAGTCATTGTGAGACATTTTTAAAGAGCGGTAACTTCACTATCGCGTTGACGTTCAGAAGAGTAATTTATTGTTGACTGATAAATTATTATGAGTTACTGATAAATTACCATATATTACCATAAATTACTAAAATTTCCAAAGTTATAAATTTTTGGTTTTATTCTTCTTCACATTAATGCCGGGGAAAATGATCTATGAGGCGCGCGCGTAAAATTTTTTGGCTTGACTGATGTTTTTAGAAGGAGCAGTCGGCTTACCTGCGCACAGTGGGAAAAAATGACTTTTTTGGTTCTAAACAACGTAAAGCTGTGAAGATTACTCGTACAAAGTAAAGTGCCACATTATATGACTTATCTTTACAGCTGCATCAAAAAGACTTTATGCCGCAGTTTGGGTTGCACACTTCAAATTGCGCATCAAAACTGCGGTATAAAGTCTTTTTAAGGCAGCTATGAAGAAGAGCTATACAAAGTGGCACCTTACGGAACAAAAAAAGGTGTCAAAAAGCGACTTTTTCATGCCTGTGTTTGAAAAAAGTTGTTTGTTCTTTGGTGCATAATGGACATTGGACAGTTTAAATTTATCGAAAATCTGATTTTCAGTAATAATAAACTGTGATATTATCAGGCAGCTAACCCATGCCAAGGACTATAGATCGCATGTTGCATTATAATAAATACAATACCACTAAACTAGACCCAGTAACCGAGACATGCATATCGATCTTTATTATTCGCTTTAACTACTATCTATGGCCAAAGCTCCAAAGCATGCATGTCTACTAATATTGGATCTAGAATTAATGTAGTCCAACTTTGCTCTACTTTGAAAGTCCATGCTTGCTGTTTCACGTTTATTTCCTTCATGGCGTAATAAAAAGTGATTTAATTTGAATCTCTTATTTCCTCAACTGCTCAAAATTAGCCTCTAATTATCAAGATTCAAGATACAATACAAAACATCATAAAAGATGAATTTCCAATCCAAAAGGACGAATTTTAACCGAGAAAAAATTATTTTCAACCAAACAGTTTCACTATCAACCATGCAGTAGGAATTTCAAGCAAACGAAGCAGTTGAATTTTCAACCGAACCAGATGAATTTTCGATCCAAAAGGACGGATTTTCGACAAAACTGTTGAATTTCGGCCAAACAAGATAATTTTAACAAATCAGTTGAATTTTTAACAAAATAATTAAATTTTCAACAAAATAGTTGAATTTCCATCCTACAAATATGAATTTTCAACCAAATGGTCGATTTTTTAACAAGAAAAAGAATTTCCAACCATAAAAGGTGACTCAATATAATAACGAAATTTTAAACAAAATAATTAAAACTATCAACAAAATAGTTGAGTTTTGAAAAGAGTAGTTGAATTTTTAACCTGCAAAGATGAATTTTCAACCAAGAAGGTTAGTTTTCTATCAGAAGACGAATTTCCAGCAACTACATAAATTTTCGACTAATTATTTGAAATTTCAAATGGGAAACATCATTTTCCACCTAAAAATGGATAAGTTATGAGTTTTCAAAACTACTTTTCACCGAAAAAAAATTTAACCAGTGGGGTTCAACAGAAAAAAAATTAACAAAATAGTTCAATTCCCTACCACATAGATAAATCTTCAACGAAGAAGATCAATTTTCTATCCTAAAAGACGAACTTTCAACAAAAGAGTTATATTTTCAAACAAGGAAGATGAATTTTCAACCAAATAGTTATAATTGATAAAACTTTATGGTTATAGGATCGCGAATAGTTGAATTTTTAGCTAAAACGGATAAGTTCATAAATCAAAAAAGAAATCGTTATATTTTTAGCTTGAAAAACTAATTCTCTCAAGGAAAAATGAACTTTCTGCCAGTTGATTTCAACTAAAAGTGATGAGTTTTTAACAAAATTGTTGAATCCGCTATCCTCAATCCACTTTCAACAAAAAAGTTTAGTTTTATACCCCAAAAGACGAATTTTCAATCAAATACAATAATTTTCTACCAAATAGTTGAATTCTCCACTAACGGAGGATAAATTTTCAACCAAAAATAGAATAGTTGAACTTTATGATAAAAAAAATTCATTTTAATCCAAAAATGAAACGAATTTTCAACAAAATAATTAAATGTCTGATGAAAGAGGAGAATCTTGGAATAGAATGATTTATTAAGGAGGCAATTCAACTTCTAACGGACTAGTTTAATTTTCAAATGAGAAAGATGATTTAAAAGAAAAAATAAATAATTCTTCAAGCATAAATATTAATTTTCAACACAAAAGTTTTATCTGCTACCCCAAAAGACGAATTTCCAACAAAATACATGAATTTTCTACCAAATGATTGAATTCTCCACTTATAAAGGATGAATTTTCCACTAAAATTGAAGTAGTAAAATTTTGAGATAAAAAAATTAGTTGTAATCCAAAAATTAAACGAATTTTCAACAAAATATTCAAATCTCTGACGAAAGAGGAGAATCTTTGAAAAAATGAGTTTTTAACAGAGCAATCGAACTTTCGGACAACTAGTTCAATTTTCAACTAAGAAAGATCAATTTAAAAAAAAATCGTTGAATACTCAAGCAAAAATTTTTATTTTCAACAAAAAAGTTTTATATTCTACCTCAAAAGACGAATTTCCAACAAAATACATGAATTTTCTACCATATGATTGTATTCTCCACTTATGAAGGATGAATTTTCTATCAAAAATGGAATAGTTAAATTTTAAGATGAGAAAATTAATTTTAATCAAAAAATGAAACGAATTTTTAACAAAATAATTGAATTTTCAACAAAATAGTTGAATTTCCATCCTACAAAGATGCATTTTCAACCAAATGGTCGATTTTTTAGCAAACAATAGAATTTCCAACCAAAAAAGTTGACGCAATATAATAACGGAATTTTCAACAAAATAATTAAAACTATCAACAAAATAGTTCAGTTTTAAACAGAGTAGTTGAATTTTCAACCTGAACAGATGAATTTTCAACCAAGAAGGTTAGTTTTCTATCAAAAGACGAATTTCCAGCAACTGCATAAATTTTCAACTAATTATTCAAAATTTCGAATGGAAAACATCAATTTTCATCAAAAAATGGATAAGTTATCAGTTTTCAAAACTACTTTTCAACGAAAAAAAATGTAACCAGTGGGATTCAACAACAACAAAATTGAACAAAATAGTTCAATTCTCAACCACATAGAAGAATGTTCAACGAAGAAGATTAATTTCCTACCCAAAAAGACGAATTTTCAACGAAGGAGTTATGTTTTTAAACAAGAAGGATTAATTTTTAACCGAATAGTTATAATTGATAGAACTTTTTGGTTATAGGGTCGCAAATAGTTGAATTTTCAGCTAAAAAAGATAAGTTCATAAACCAAAGATGAAATCATTATATTTTTAGCTTAAAAAATTAATTTTTTTTAAAGAAAAACGAACTTTCTACCAGTTGAATTCAACTAAAAATGATGAGTTTTGAACAAAATAGTTGAATCCGCTATCCTCAATCCACTTTCAACAAAAAAGTTCAGTTTTATACCCCAAAAGACAAATTTTCAATCAAGTACATTAATTTTCTACCAAATATTCGAATTCTCCACTAAGGAAGGATAAATTTTTAACCAAAAATAGAATAGTTGAATTTTAAGATAAAATAATTCACTTTAATCCAAAAATGAAACGAATTTTCAACAAAATATCTAAATTTCTGATGAAAGAGGAGAATCTTGAAATAAAATGATTTTTTAACATGGCAATTCAACTTCCAACCGACTAGTATAATTTTCAACTGAGAAAGATGAATTAAAAAAAAAATGAATCGAAATTACCCTTTCTCTGACAATAGTAATTCCAGAAGCAAGCCAAATGCCCGGCACAGATGTGATTGAACGAAGCAGGGCCGTCTGAAGTGTCTAAACACCCTAAACGTCTTCAAGATACATTTACAGAGCGCGTTCTAAGAAAATCGAAACCCAATTGCAAATACCAATCCAATTGAGAATATTTTCGATGGAAAAAAAATTTAATGTTTGTGCGCTTTTTTACAAACTATGGGTCAGATGCAAAAATGTGCAGAATAAATTTCATGCGTGTTATCATGAACTAATAAATTCTGAAGACAAATGTGCAAAATACGCATAAAGAATGTATAAAAACTGATAATTATAATATGATTTTTTTGCGTTTTTTGCATAAACTATCAGGCACACGAAAGATTGCAAAGGACAAAAATTCTTGATTGGAATAACACCTAATCGTTAAAAAAAAATTAAAATTCGTTAAAATTTTGATAATTTGAGGAGATACCGCATGAATGGTAAAATATTGTTTAATTCGTTTAATGACTGGGTGAGTTTTCAAAGAAACGATTTTTTTACAGAAATACTTTCTTCATTACAATGACTTACAATGACAGTGAAATAAAATTTGTACATTAATACATTACAAATACGTTACAAGTACATTACATTACGAATTAATGCATTACAATAACTTCTGTCTTATCACATTTTATTATTATTAATATTACTTTGCCCATTTTGAGCTCAAAAACATTCAAAATTGCTTTTTTCTAACATTTGTACGGAAATTGAAATGATTTTTAATTTTCAATAACGCATTTTAAGATAAGAATGAAAGAATTAAACATTTCAGAAGATTTTCCAAATTGTCGAACAAGAATGTAGAAAGTTTAAAGGCACTTTTTTGCAGGATTTACAGAAAAACATTAGGAACAATTCGAATTATTCTGAAAGATATTTAGAAGTTCTGAAAACAATTGAAAAATCATTTACAGTTTGAAAATATGTTGAACAGTTCGGAGCGAATTATATATTTTTTTAGATTTCAAAATAATATTGGCAAGTTTTTTTGAGAATTTTGATAGGTTTGAAGAGAATAAAAAACTTTTTCTCACATTTCTACGGAAATCGAAATGATTTTTTATTTTGATTAATGCACTTCAAAAGATAAAATTGAAAAAAATGAAACATTCGAAAACATTTTCCAAATTGTCAAAAAAGAATGTAAAAAATTTAAAGTGACTTTTTTTATTTTGCAGGATATGAAAAAAAATTAGGAACAAATCGAATCATTCTGAAAGATATTTAGAAGTTCTGAAAACAACTGAAAAAATGTTTACAGTTTGAAAATATTTTAAAACGTGCTAAGCAAATCATATATTTTTTAGATTACGAAATAAAATTCGCAATCACATCTGTGCCGGGCATTTAGCTTGCTTCTGGAATTACTATTTTCATAGAAAGGGTACTTTTTTGCTGCAACCTGTCCCGCTGTGCTGCTCACACGCCCACACTGATTAAAGTCAGAAATATTCAAAATGATATCTCTTACGTAAGAATAATTTTATCATAAATTTAATTATTGCACTGCACTCGCATGACAAAACTGCATATTTGGAAACCTGTAACCCGGTTCTTAAAATTTTTGTTAAATAAACGTTATTATTGAATTATTCTACTTTGGCGTGTGTACAATGGATTTTTTTTAGTGAAATAAATTACCGAGATTTTTGTCAGAATCGAGGGCAAAATTTAAAAGAAATAAGTAAATTGGTACAGTGATCGGCCGCTTAACGAATTTTTCAAGTTTGGCAATTTCTATGAACCATTATAAGCGTCAAACAAATTTTTAAAATGGACAGGTGGATGCATACCAAAACTCAGGGGAATTTTGAGATTGAAAGAAAAAATTTGTAGGTGCCATTTTGAAAAAAGCTTTTCGTTGGACCACCATAATTTATTTAAAAAATGATTTCATAGTTTCAAATAGCGTAGATACACCAGTATCCAGTATGAACCACTTGAAATGAGGATTATATTCAAAACTGTATAAAAAGTGATTGTACAGTTGGACAAAGATGGAATGCATTTGTCTACATTCTAGATATTTTTTAGCTTCTTTTTCACCTATTTAAATTTATTGTGCATTTCCTGTAAATTAATTAATTAATATCAAAAGTAAAGGCGTAGAATCATAAAAAGTAGGCCATAAAATATTTTTTTGCAATATCAACCTCGAAAGTAATGACTCCCATGCCTCTGCATGATGTGCGAAGTGCTTCAATTCAGCAGAGTGTGCGAGAATAATATTGGCGCACGTTCAGTTTAAAACACATCTATTTTGCGAATCGATGCAATTGAAGCGCATGCGCACTTTAGAGATAAGTAGCTTTGCATAAGGACAAAAAATATAATAAAAATATATTAAAAATAATAGTTAATATAATTAGAGAATTAGAGAGGGTGGCCCACTACTGAAGGGTGGCCCACTATTGGTGCCATTAACTTTCTTCTCACAAAACATACCCACGATCTTCAATACGAAATTTCAGAGTGTTAATCCGATAATGCGGACACAGTAATGCCAGTTAATGCATTTGATCCCGAAATTAATTGTTTAAACTAAAAATTTAACCATTCCAGTTTAAATTCCTCATTTTAGTTGAAAATTCATGATTTTTGGTTGAAAATTAAATTCCTCTATTGAAAATTCGTCTTTTTCGTTTTAACATTCGTTTCTTTTGGTAAAAATTTCATCTTTTTTGGCTTAAAATACAACTGCTTGGTGTAAAATTAATCTGGTTTGGTTAAAAATTTGACTATTTTGTTGGAAATTTGTCTTTTTTAGTTGAATTAAACTGTTTTTAATTTAAAATTACAATCTTTTTTGGTCGAAAATTAAACTACTCTGTTGAAACTTCGTTTTTAGTCTTGTTAAAAATTAATTTTTTCAACTGATAATTTAACTATTCAATTTTTGCTTGAAAATTTATCTTTCTTAATTGAAAAATTATGTATTTTGTTTAAAATTCGTTTCTATCTCCTTTTTCCACTTAGGAAAATCCAACTATTTTTGGTTGAAAGTTAATTCTTTTATTATTTTTGGAAGAAAAGTGTACTATTATATTTTTGGTTGAGAGTGAATCTTTTTTTGGTGAACAAATGTATTATTTGGTTAAAAATTCATTTATTTTTCGAAAAGTCATCCTTTTTGGTTTAAAATTAATCTGTTTTGGTTAAGGAATCAACTATTTTGTTGTAAGTTCGACTTTTTTGGTTGAATTAAACTGTTTTGTATTTAAAATTACAATGCTTTATGGTTAAATTATCCATCATTACATTTTTCGTTGAGAATTAATCTTTTTTAGTTGAAAATTCAACTATTTGGTTAAAAATTGACGTATTTTGTTAAAAATTCGTCCTTTTTGGTAGGAAATTATTATTCTCGATTTAAATTTTTTATCTCTTTGCTTAAAAATGTAGCTATTTAGTTCAAAATTTTTTTTTTCTTTGGATATTAATTTTTTTATTGAAAATTCAATTAATGCATTTTTTGTTGAAAATATATTTTTTTTGTCGCAAATTCGTCTTTCTTGATAAAAAATTATTTTTTTTTTCGTTTGAAAATAATTCTTTCTGGGTGAAAATTCATCCGTTTTGGATGAGGATTTAACTTTTTTTTGAAAAAATTCGTCCTTTTTGTTTGAATCCAAGGTTTTCTGATTTAAAATAAAATTTTTCGCAGGTGAAATATCAATTATTACATTTTTTGCTAAGAATTCGTCTTTTTTGGTTGAAGATTCATCTCTTTGGCTGAAAATTTGACTATTTTCTTGAAAAATTGGTTTTGTTTTCGGTTGAGAATTCATTTCTTCAACTGAAAATTTAATTATTCCATGTTTGGTTGAAAATGTATCTTTTTTAGTTGAAAATTCAACTTTTTGTTCAAAAATTCACGTATTTTGTTGAAAATTCATATTTTTTCTAGAAACTCAGTCTTCTTGGTGGAAAATTAATCTTTTTGGTTAAAGATCCAACTATTTTTGTTTTGAAGTTAATTCTTTTCGATTGAAAAGTTAATAAAAAAAAATAAATAAATAAAAAATAAATAAAAATAAAAAATAAAATTCGTCTTCTTGGCTTGAAAATTACACAATTTGGTTGACATTTTTTTCTTTATTCATTAAAAAATCTCTTTTTGTTGATTAATTAATTAATTGATTGATTGATTAATTAATCTGTTTTGGCTGAGGATTCAACTTTTTTGTTGAAAATGTATCCTTTTATGGTTAAAATATCAACCATTACATTTTTCGTTTAGAATGAATCTTTTTTAGTTGAAAATTTTATTACTTGGTTGAAAGTTGATTATTTTGTTAAAAAGTCATCCTTTTTGGCTAAAAATTAATCTGTCTTAGTTGCAACTTTAACTACTTGATTAAAAATTCACGTATTTTGTTGAAAATTTTTTTGTTTTGTTTGAATATTAATTTTTTTCTACTGAAAATTTAGCTATTCCATTTTTTGTTAAAAATATTTTTTTGGTAAAAAATTATTCTTTTTTTGTTTGAAAATAATCTTTTTACGTAAGAATTCATCCGGTCTGGCTGAGGATTTAACTATTTTTTCAAAAATTCGTCCTTTTTATTTGAATCCAACTTTTTTTTATTCAAAATAAAATTTCTTGCGGTTGAACTATCAATTATTACATTTTTTACTTAGAATTCATCTTTTTTGGTTGAAGATTCATCTCTTTGGTTGAAAATTTTACTATTTTGTTGAAAAATTCGTTTTTTGGTTGAAAATTCATTTCTTTGACTGAGAATTCAATTATTCCATATTTGGTTGAAAATGTACCTTTTTAGTTGAAAATTCAACTATTTGATTGCAAATTCGTCTTTTTTAGCATAAACTTAGTCTTCTTGGTAGAAAATTCATCTTTTTGGTTAAAAATCCAGCTATGAATTTTTGTTTGAATGTTAATTCTTTTTGGTTGAAAGGCCTATTGTTGGAAATTAGAAAATTCGTTTTCTTGGCTTGAATATCCGTGTCTCTTGGTATAATTTTTATATTTTCGGGTTAAAGATGCAACTGTTTGATTGAAAATTAATCTTTTTTAGTTGCAATATCAACTATTACATTTTTCGTTGAAAACTCAAATTTTTTTCATTAAAAATTCAACTACTTGGTTGCAAGTTGCACTCCTTTGTTAAACATTTATTTATTTTGTTGAACATTCATCATTTTAGTTCAAAATTCATCTCTCCAATTGAACCTTGAACTATTTTGTTGCAATACGACTTTCAATAAAAAGTGTAACAACTACCACTCGACAGATATGCATGAAGTTAGTAATAATTAATTTTGGATCCGTGAAAGCGGATCATTTTGATCTGTAGTTGATAATCAAAATGATATGCAACGGTCTGATATCCCGGGGTTTACTGTGGACCGAGCTGTGAATTCACTCTGCCGTACAAACAAGAAACGACCAATCTGCACTTTGGTTGATTTTTGGCTAGAGCGAAAAATCGTATCTGTATGTAGATACGATTTTTGCTTTAAAGGAAATTGAACAAATGTTTTCAGACTATGTTGCTTAGCAACTTCTTTAAATTACTCGATTTTTTGCAATTCACTTTCGTCCTAAACAATCAAAATATAAAAATGAATAGAATGAGGAAAATTTTAGTGCCAGTCATGCAGATACGATAAAAATGCAGATACGTCGTTTCTCGTTTGCACGGCAGTACTCTTTACTGCATAATTGTCTAATTTGACAACCTGAAGTGTTGGTTTCAGATGCAAAAGGATATAAGCTTGTAAACTCAAAACACTCAATATTCAAATTGCCTTTTTGCATATGAATCCCTAAGGTGTCTGCACGAAACTGGAGCGTGTTAATTCCGGTGCAACCGGTAATCCCATAATCTCTCTGAAAATAGCAAGACACTTGATAAGGTTGGGAACCTATTCACGCATCTCTTGGCAATTTAGGTTAATAACACAAGAAAAGAGTGTGCGAACATGCGCACAGGTGGGACATCATCATTACTGTACGTGTGAATTCATCTGTGTTTTTCTGCGTCTGTGGAGACGAGAGACTGAGATATTTACGTGCAACCACTTCACATTCAATCATATCAGATGGTCTTGTTTTCGTTGTTTGCATAATCTCAAGACGCCTGACACGTGCGGCTCTACACGTATGCGCGTGTGCCAAAATTATAGGACAATCTTCCAATTTTGGTTCGTTTAATTTGTAAAGGTTCTCATAAATGATTCAGAAAGACTCCTTTTAACCTTTATACAAATTTAATATAATTTGGCTTGAAAGGACTGCATAAATTTGGGGTTCCAGCTTTTCTTTACCCTTCAACTAACAATAGCAATCATAATTTGTATACTTGATCCTTTTGATTAGTGTTAATATTGATGAATATGAATAAATGAATAATGAATAACACAGGCACACAACAAGAAAGTGGAATGGCCTCTGAACGGGACCACCATACCTTTATGTTCTTGGGGTCACTGAATCCGAATCTGATGCAAGATTTGCCCCATCACGTCAGGTTTTTGAGAAAATTAAACTGTTGAGCCTTTTTTTTACGAAAAGAAAAATAGGGTGCTAACCTGACAGTCTAGAAACTTTTAGCACGGGTGGTAAAATGTGACGTTGCAAAATATTTGCAAGTCACAAGTAGTTTAATTTCAAGATTCAAATTATTTCGGTATTTCTGTTTTAAATATTTTGATTCTTTTAATACCGCGAATCCGAAAGCTGCATGGTCATTGCAGTCTTTGGTTTTTTTGCATAATGTACTGGTCTTCTCTCGGTGTTCTTACTTATTTTTGACTTTTTATATGAGCGACCTGATTTTTGCTTCAAACTTTTAGTGTTGTTCATTTTGAAACGCTATTTTCGTTGAATTATAATTATTTTTATTATCATATGTAGAACATAAGTAAAGAAATTACAAGTAATCTAAAACATTTTATTGTTACAAGGTAATTTTCTATGAAGAGTAACGTATTGAAACTTGAAAAACCTTACCTTAGATTATTTCTGTGTGAAAAAAGTATATGCAATTGAATCACCTTATAATTAAAATAAAAATATATCGTTTTCTATTCAATAACGTCTTATGAACCAAAAACTTTTTATTTGCAGTCAAAACAATTAATACTTTTGATAAAATCTATTACTATGGCAACAGTTATAAAAGTAATTATTTCTCAATGGTTCTCATTTTCATTTTTTTTTTAACAATGAAAGGCAATTTCAAGTCATGTCCGTATCGTTTTTACAGTTTTTATCCTCCATACTGGATGCGTTATTTTGAATTTTGGCAGTTTCACCTTAGATTCGAAATCAGTGACCGCAGAAACTTTGCAATAGCAAATTTTAGCCATATCGGTGTTGTTCTAACATGTTTCATCCGCCAGCCATATTGGCGCCATTTTGAGTTTTGACAGTTTCACTTTAGATTTGAAATCAGTGGCCTAAAAAAACTTTGTAATCTCAAATTTTAACCTTATCGCTCTTGTAACAGGTTTGATCAGCCATATTGGATCCACCATTTTAATTTTGATAGTTTGACCTTGAATTTGAAATAAGTGACCCCAAAAACCTTAAAATACCATGAATGATGGAATATGAATCGGTGGAAATGGTTCAGTCCTCAGAAAAATAGGGTAGGACATTCAATCGTCTTTTTTTTAGAACCAGAAAATCCTAGCACAAGTTACAGGCCATATTTGGAATCATCAGGAAAAAATCTATGAGAAAAATGTTCATCACATAAAGTGTCTCATCCGAGCCACGTGGTAATCGATAATCTAAAATTTGTTCAAAAAATGTCAACTTCAACCTAGATTTTCAAGGTCAAAAATAATTTCTTGCACCTTGTCCGTAACTTTCCTATATTCTGTAGGTCTACAGTGGGACTTCTGTAGCTCAGGCCCGAATTATCACTGTCAAAGTTCCTAGCGTTGAGGATTTTATTTGGATATTTGAAGCGTGGAAGTTCAAAAGTTGATAAGCAATATTTTTGAGATTTTACAGGATCATTAAAAAACGTTCGCATTTCGGTACTTTCATCATAAATTTCAACCAATGCATAAAATAGGTAGGGAGACCAGGGCAGATTCGACAACCTAAATTTGTTGATCAAATACCGCACATAAATATTCTTTTGGAAAAGAAAAGTATATGCTATCGTACGAAGCATTTGATATAGATTTATATTTATATTAAGATTTTTGAATTATTTTGTTGACAACAAAATATTATAACATTTTAAAAAATGCTGTTTGGGCGAAACTGCCCCGGTGCCAAATCACTTTCGCCCAGTGTGGAACGCTGCAATATTCCATTATATATTCCATATTACAAAAAAATATACGGACAAATAGGACAAAATATGAGTAATCAATATAAAAATTATGATATTTAAATTTTATAGACTCATTCAACGTAATTTTTATCAATTTCCTTTATTCCAAGTGGAAAAAACAAATCCAAGTTTTTCTTACATGTTATGCTTTTTTTCCTTGGTGGGCGAAAGTGCCCCGGTGTGAATTTTATAATAAAAATACGAGCCACAATAAATGAGAGCAAAGATAGTAAAAAATGGAAATAGAAAACGTAATTAGATAGTATGCACTTACTTTTGTGGATGGCCACATTTATTTATAACATTTCACGTGACTTTCAGCAAGCAGGACGATCAAACGTCAAAATTTACAATTGGGTTATGGATCATATGAAAACATATTCGATACCATAGTTTGTTTGATACACATAGAAATGAGTTTTGAACTTCTGACATCAGTAAAATTATCAAAAGTGTGAATTTGACCATTATTTTTTTTTGTACATTAGAACGCGATAAAAAATTTGCAAAAATTATCCAGTGTTGGCGTCTGATTGTAGATCACGAAAAAAATAAAAACTCGATTTTGAAAAAAATGTCGCTTATCAACTTTTGAACTTCCATGCTTCATTAATAGTCACTGAAGTCTTAGCAGCCGGCTTGATTTGTCTTAGAATTCACACTATTTTCGGAATATATCTGAATGGATTAATTTCATTTCACATATTGATTATTTGTCCTTGTATTTTTTGAAGTCACATTCTTCTCCACTAATATTTTAAAGTTTCCCTGAATTATTATTGTGTTTCCCGATTTATATTAAGATTTTATCCTGTTTTTGTTCCAAATTTGTTTCCTTTTTCCGAAGTCATTAAAATTTCTGAACTGTTCCACGTGTCCCAAATTGGATCGAGAATTCTGTTCCTCTAGCCTCCAAAAGTATATTTTAGTTGGATTTAGTCCCATTATTTTACCCAAATTATCTGGTCTTGGAAAACCAGACAACAGATCATTTTAGCTTCAGGAAATTAATCAATTACTCCATTCTATCCCAACTTTTCTTGTTTTTCATTACAATGACATGCTTTACAAACAAGGTCAAAGTTAATTTTTGACGCACTCTTCAGTTTCGACAACCAACTTTTACGCAATTATGAATTTTTTCTGCTTTCGGTCGAAATATGTACTATACTAACGTCTTATTCACTCTTTAGGTAATATTTCAAACTATATTTAGGCCAGGCGCCAAATTTAAATACTTCACCATAACGAGTCTAGGGATAAAAAACTATCGTGTCCCAAAAAAAGCCCCAGTTGACGGTCATCACTTCATGATACTATTAAATGAAATATATTTTTTCTATTTAATTTACATGACTTCCTAACTAATTGAAATAGACCATTTCAAATTTAATTTCCTTCAATGAATTTGCTCGCTATGCCTTATTTAGTGTTTACATCTTCATACCAATATAATTTCCTTATACAAAACTATTAATCTGATTAATTTCTTCGGATAAAAATGTTAATATAGTTCAAGTACGAAAATAACTAGATACAACGAAATTGTCTAAACTCAATAAATATCTTCATTTGAAAGTTTTTTTAAATGCCGTGGCTACGTGAACCGCAATTTTGGTACGAGTAACCAGTTTTTTTTTTATACAAATAGCCGGATTTTTTCACAACACATAGACACTGCCTTTTAGAAATGTTTTTTGAATTGATTAATTTTTTTGTCAAATTACAACCCTCCTTGATTTTTTTTAGAACTTAGAAGTAAATGTATGCAAATTGGTGTGTCATTTCTTGATGAGGGGTGCGCAAAAATTGTAGGGACAGTGTAGAAGTCAATCAGTGATCGAAAGTTGGTTATGTGGCAACGAAGTCGATGATAAATAAGACTAAACTACTTAACGGATCGTAAAAGCAAAGGTGCATAATTTTTGTGCGAGCCAATCGCAGACCGTAATTCGCACCGGACCCAATCAGCATTACTCTCGCTCAACGTCGAAGTCGATCATCGGTTCGCCCTCGTAAAAACTTCTGAGTTAATTAAGTCCTCGTAATAAACTATTTCATTTCCATCTAGACCTGGATCCTTAATTTTCACCAGTAGTAATTTTTAAGATTGTATACTGCCCCTAAAATGCCACCAGCCTGTAAGGCTAAAGTGCTCCACAATGTTTGAAAAAATTTCTGATCGAATGCAGAAAACAGAATAAAAATTTATTTAATTCGTCCAAGCATACGCATGGAATTGTTTGAGGCTTCTCGCTCAATCATCGAAGTTAAGCAGCGCTTGGCTCGGTTATATTCGGAGGGGAGCCCTCGTACTAGATGGGATGTGTATATTTATCAAGTTTTGAGCTGCTTTCATCCTGCACATAATACTAATATCATAGATAATTATTGCAAATCTATGTTTGGTTGACAGTATGAGCGATTAAGTCGATCATGATTTATAAAAACATAATTTTTTGTTATAAACAACGCGAGTCAAATTGAAAATAAACTGTGTTGTAATTTGAGAAATGATTTTTATTTCAATGCTGGTTCTCAAAAGAATATATGAAAGGAAAAAGAGCCTGAACTCCATTTTCTCTAAAACATTTTTCAGGTAGTTTTGATGTTCTTTGCTTTTCGACATATAAATAAAAAATGAAATCCATGAAGTGAAAATCTTAAAAGAGCAGATAGTGGAAGAAAATCGAATAAACAAGTCTAGACGCGAATAGCAACTATAAAAATAAAAATCAGGATAATAAAACCTCAAACTTATTGGAACCTTAGAAAATGTTATGGAAAAAGACATCACCTTTAGGTAAAGGCTTCAACAACAGACGTGTTTAAACATAAGCCCCTTAACTGCCTACCTGACGCAATATATGATGATTACCATCATGATAGCCGTACTTAAATCATAGCGTGTCACCTTTCGTAATTTAATGTCGTAGAAGCCTTTGCTCTCGACAGACCGTACCTTCCTTAATGACGTGGCGAATGAAGTCTCATCGTCACCGAAATTTATTTTTTTTTACTCCAGCCCAAAAAGCGTGGTAAAAGGAAGAAGAAGGGAGGAAAAAGATCCTTGAAAGGGAGAAGATCACTCTCCAAGCTTTGATGGGTTTTGATCGATCGTCCAGATCGATCCGATACAGGTAAGGCGCTTGAAAATTTTTCGGGCCATTTCGCGTGCTAATCGACGTCCTCTCGTTGATGGTTTCACTGTCGAAAACTAACTTGTGAGCTAAAACACATCATTAGTGTATGTAAATATCTTGCTCGAACAGAAATCAATTACCGAACAGATATGAGCTCTTTCATGCATAGCAATGAGTCAGAAAACAAAATACTTTCGCCTTGGCTTCGTGATCGAAGAAGGTGGTCACTATTAAGCTTGTAATTACTTGTATGAGACATAATTCTTAACAATTAGTTCTGCGAGGGAGACAAAATTTTGCAGTTTGATCAATGTCGAACAGGTTGAAATTCCTAATAAATTTGTGGACATAATTTGGGTTGCCACCTTTCATGGGACCGCCACTGCTGCTACCGGGAGATGGGCTGAAATAAATTATGGGATAGTCTGGAATAAAAAAATGTGAAATCTGATACAAAATAATAATGTGGAGACTGATATGAGAATACTGAATACTACAGGATCTCTTTCTTCGGAAAAGATTCTTCAATTACTGGAGATTGGTCCCTTTAGAGAAGTTTATGAAGTAGAACTCAAATGAAGTAGTTTCGTATTTTTGAATTAAATAAACCAGACTGATTTGAGAAATAAGTAAGAAACTCGAAGCAGTTTATGTGCTATTTTTTTTTCTTTGGGAGAAGTTTGTCTTTCTTGAGAACAATAAAACTGATCTCCTCGGAAACGAATCTAAATTACCGAATACAATTTCAGTAACCTTTTTGTAGAAGGTCGTAAGGACCGAATTGCATCCTTCGATGAGTATGAGAAAAAAAGAGAGAAGCCCACTTGGATCAGTCCTTATAGGAACGTATCGACTGTTCAAGTTTAGCTGTCCCACGGTTCGGCCACGCGCAACGAAGTGCGGACGGTGGGGTTTTGTAGAATACACCATCCCCTTGTGATTCAAGAATGTATTCGACGATTCGTTCCTCTTGATAGCATGTGTGCTTTTATCTTTCCTTTTTGTGGTTTGAAAGAAAAGGAAAGAGACAAAGATGGATGGAGAAAGAAGAAAAGGAAGGAGATCGAGGGATTGGAGTTATTTTGAGTAATTCATGTTTCTATTGCTCGATCTTCAAAGAAAATTGTGATTAAGATTGCACTAGTGATTGGAACATGGTGCTAGGAAACTTCACTGAAGGGATTCCTGATTGAATTTCGAAGGAAAGTAAATAAAAACTTTATTAAGAAATTCTTACCTGATCAAAAGATTGAGTCAGATGTTTAATTCACTTGGTTATTTTTTGATGCACTACACAGTACACGTGTACATTTTTTTCCAGTTCCACATTATGTATCGAGTTTAATAAGTTCCAAGAAGACGAAAAGCATCGTCGTTCGCTTACCGAGTTTGGCGATTTTGCCAATTCACAGTCCGTTCTGCAAGCGATCGGCGTAATGTCCGAGGACTTCCAGTGAGTTGATAAAAAGCGGAAGGAATGTGCGGTGACGAGATCCCGGTCTTACGAACGGGGTGGGACATCACCCTTTTCAGGCTGGAGGTAGAGGGCAAGCCGCTGTATCAAATATTGGCTGGATTGCAACAGCTGCCACTTCTTTGTGCCAATCCGGTCGCAACTTCATGTAGAATACGTCACTTCATCGTGTTACACTGGTCAGCCAAGTCATTTTCCCATGAATCACTCTCTTTACCATTCAGGATTTTTCTATTGCTTTCCCACAAAAACCAAGTCATATATTTCATTGTCCTTTAAAAGAATCTCATGTTTCATATATATGACAAGTTCCTGCTCCCAGTTTCCGATTCGGAAAATTGGCTACTAAGAATCTTACTTTATAAAAAGAAATTCTTCAAATCGCTTACTACTTAAACACCTTATTTTTCTTTATTGCCTCTTAGTTGATAGTGACTGTAGTGATATAAAAGATACATTCTGGGACTCGTTTAATTATATTATAGATACTTGCGATCCTGGGGAAAGAATCATACTACTCGAAGATATAAGTGTCTGGGTTGGTGTGTAACGCGAAGGTACCGACAGTCTACTTGGTCATTTCGGATATCCAAAAATGAAAGACAGCAACGAGAAATTGATTACCTTATGCTTGGAAAAAGGCTTGTTTATTATAAATAATTGATTCAGACATAAAATGATTCACATGGGAGAGAAGAAGAATTAATAATAATTCGGAGTAGATGCAAGTTAAAACAGAGAATTTGCAAGAAACCAGAAGTGCAAATAGTATATCGTGAAAAGATGAATAAGTATTGAGGTCATCATAAGGAAGAATGAATCAACGTCCTTGACCAACTGCTAGCTAAAACAAAAAATGGGTTTTTTGTTTAAAAAAAAAAGACCAATCCTCTATTTACAATCCATGATCAATGAATGGTAATTGGTACCTAACAAGTCTAATTAGAAGACGAATCGTGGGATGTTGAACGGACAGTCGAAGCGCCTACCAGCTTCTGGCCTTTCTTATACTTCTATCTAGTCAGTGGGTGCGTCCCATTAATCGTCATGAGTGCCTTTAGGATGATCTCTTTTGCACCAAAGAAAGATGGAAAAAGATGAAACGATGAAAGAGACGCGGAAGCAATTGTAAGTACTTGCAGTGGATATTGGAAGCTGATAGTTGACGAGACCTCGAGTGGGCTGAAGAGACCAATAAGTACTGATAAATCAGGACAGACGTGGGAGAAATTGACTGATATTTCCCTTCAATCCTAGGAAATGTCAATTTAGCCTCTTCTTCTAGAAACCTACTCAATATTTCTGCAATGAAATCAGTATTCTGAAGTATAATCATATTTTATTTTTACCATCTTTCTAACTTAAGAAATGGGTTCATTTGGAGGGATCAGTACTAAAGTTCAAATAAGTACTTCATTTTCTTAAAATTGTTGACAAATCCAAATAGGTAAAAATACTAGATTTCCATTATCATTTCAATTTTTTTACAAAGACTTATAAGACTTGTGTCCCTAAAAAGAACTGCTGAAATAAAACAATAGTACCGAGTAAGTTCAAAATACGTCCTGCTGATCAAGAATTTTTTTTGGACAAAAGAAGCAAAATAGTTCAACTTCATTTTTCTTGAAATTTGTACAATTACAAATTTATGTGCCAAGAAAGTTCAAAAGCAGTTCTGAAATGGAAAAAGTTGGTGGGACAAAATTACTAGTAAAGTTCCATTATATTTCTTTTTTCGAAATTCTCAAAAGTGCTCATAGCATGTATGTCCTTATAATATTATATATAATTATTTGAGGACTTTAGTCTTATTTCAGTAGAACCTTTTTGGAACATAAATCTACTCAGCCAACTTTTGAATGAAATTAAGTGGAACTTCTTTATTACTTTTGTCCTAAAAGTGAATTAGGACTTGTATATCTTTCAACGAAATATTAAGTGGGATTTTATAGTACTTTATCATAAAGTATTCCTGTTCAAGCAGGGCGTATTTTGTATTTTTTTCAATTCAGTTCTATTCCAGCAGAACCTTTTTGCAACATAAACACTATATGGTAAGCACTTGTGAGAATGTTGAAGAAAATGAAATCGAACATTTCTAGTACATTTTCCCTAAAAATGAAATGGAGCTTGTGAACATGTAAAAAAATTTTTTTTTTTTTTAACGCATTTAAAACCCGGAAATCGATTCCAAATAATATTTTATTATCCAATGTGTAAGCAAGTTATTTGATTCTAGATATTTTACAGTAATTGAAATGTTTCAACGTAATTAGAAATCAAGTAGTGGACATTGTGTAGGCTCTTTATTATAATTATAAATATCAGCGGCGCTTTTGCGAGTACTTGCTGGAGGGTATAAGCATTTCTCTCCTTACTGGGTCGAAAGGCGTGTGGGTGATGTTTAACGATAATATACTTAGCAGAAGTGTAGGTTCTCCATGTTTAATTTAGCCAAATACCTCTGAATCAGGCTGATCATTACTCAATTGAACAGGTGTAGCTACGTACAAAAATTGCTTTATTCTGGTAATATTAAGCACACAAAAATTACAATCATGTTTTGATAAGGCCCCCAAGGTCTCGTAAATCTTGCGCACTTAATCGAGTACAAAGAAAAAATTACAAGCGTCAGACGGATAAACATGAAACCAATAATTATTTCAAAACATTTTTTACTTGATAAAATAGTTTAGTCTATATTTCGTGATTATGAAAATTCCGGCTGAACAAATATTGGCTTCAAAATATGGTTCCTAAAACCTTAAACTACGAATCAGATAATTCAGTGCCTCATTATGCACAAGTGTTGTTTAATTAAACCAGGAAATTATACTCGAAAATCGCTGATGCAATTATTGTTTAATTTTTTGTCATTGTGCCAATGACACCTGGAGAAAACTTATCATTTTATCAAGTCGCAATGTGCAAATGCCTCACTTTAATTGTTTGATTTAGCGAAATATTTGGATTAATTGTGAATAGGTTTTATGCCAAAAAGTAAAAAATTTGTACAGTTAGAACTTGAAATTCCTTTACTTTACATTCCTTTACTTCTTTTCCTACATATTTCCAGACTTTATTTGGGATTCCATCTAAACCAGGAGCCTTCCCATCTTTCAATATTCCTAACACCTTGACTATTTCTTCCCTTATTATGTCCTCTTTTTCGTCTCTTTCCCTTCTCTCTTTTACTCCCTTCTTGACTCTCTTCTCTATTTTTGAATCTTCAAACTTGTGCTTCTTCTGTACTTCTAACTTGTGCAATTTTCCTGAAAATGTTTGCTGATTGTGCTAAAGTCGTCAGAAAAGGCCCCCGAGCGACAATAATTTATCGAACTAAACAAGCCTCGTTGATCAATCGCACACGCATTGGTTGAACGGCTATAAATAAATTACGCGCCGAATAACTCGTTGACCATTACTTTGACCACATTGGTGATAATGTAGATCATTTATTGCAACTCTGTTATTACTTTATAAATATAACAGTAATGATTCGCTTGTCTGAAAGGTATCATGTAGTCCATTTGGTCACGAAAAATGTTGTCAGCGTGGGTTATCGTTAGTAGATTATTCATCCGTCTAATGACATGTCTTGAAACGCACACGAGCAAATCGACAAGCCATCGAAGGCAATCTAATAGATCAGTAGCACTTGGGCTTTATAATCAGCTGCTTTACAACCGGTAGTTTCTTACACTCTTACAGCTTACACTTTCCTTGGGCACTCTCGCCGCGCTAATAATTTCAAGTTATCTTTGCGACAATCAATTTTCACCGCTCATAGGCCAGGTACTTGAAAGTACCCACACAGTCGCCTCATGTATCTCCAAATATGACGCACGACCGCTCTCAGTGAACGAAGGCGAACCCACACTCAATGTTCTTGTGGGATGATGTCGTTGCTGAATTATTAGCGAAGAAGGGAACTAATGTCAGGCTTTATGAGTCGTGAATAATAAGTTTATTGATTTCAGGATCAGAGGCAATAAGAAATTATTTGGAGTCAGAGGTTGCAGGTCACAGGTTCAAGAGTCTATAAAAAAACATTATATGTTTTGTTATCGACAAATCTTATGTACTACCTTACCAACTATTTTTTATATATCGTTTTAACCACTATTCTTTATCCTAAATGCTTGCAACCTTGCCCTGGACTTCCGTTTCCTCGCACCACTACCAATCTAAAAACTGTATCTCTATCCCACAACAATCTCCTGCTTTAGGAGTCTTTTTTTGGCTTTTTCCTTACCTCGTGCGAACAGCTCTCTTTCTCTTAACTCTTTCAACTTCTTCATCCATTTCTCACCCTGATAATTCCCATTCAAAATCCCCTTTATTCTCCCTTCCATACCCTTTCCTCCCCCTTCGACACTTTAAAATCTTTTTCAGGTATTCCAACTCCTATTGACTCTTCGAACGCTCTCATCATCGGATTCATCCCTCTTTCATCAACCACTATTAGAGCTACATCGTCTGCTTATGCTAGTGAATAAATTTTGCCTGTTCCCAATATTGTCCCCTCTTTTTCTTTCCTCTCCATCTTATCATTTTATCATGATGTGTTTTAGAAAAAGGAAGTGTAGACACTTCCTATTTCTAAAACACATCATCTTAGTCTTGCTCACATTCACCCTTAGTTCTTCTTCTTTCACACACTCTTTGAACGCTCTCATCATCAGATTCATCCCTCTTTCATCAACGACTTCTAGAACTACATCGTCTGCTTATGCTAGTGAATACAGTTTGCCTGTTTCCAATATTGTCCCCTCTTTTCCTTTCCTCTTCATCTTATCATCTTATCAAGATTAAGATGATGTATTTTAGAAAAATTAAGTGTAGACACTTCCTATTTCTAAAACACCTCATCTTAGTCTTGCTCACATTCACCCTTAGTTCTTCTTCTTTCACACACTCTTTGAACGCACTCATCATCAGATTTATCCCTCTTTCATCAAACAATTCTAGAACTACATCGTCTGCTTATGTTAGTGAATATAGTTTGCCTGTTACCAATATTGTCCCCTTTTTTCCTTTCCTCCCCATATTCTTCTCCGCCAATAGAACATTAAACAGAAGAGGGTTTATTGGGAACCCTTGCCTAAGTCTCCTTCCTGTCCAGAACTCCTCCCCTTTTTTTATCTTATCTTTACCCATATTTTACTCTCCACAAACATCTCTTTCACCTTTTCTATAAACTCTTTATCTACTCCTCTCTCTTTCATGGCCTTCCATGACACCCTCCTGTTCACGGAGTCAAATGCTGCTTTAAAATCCACAAACAGTGCAACTAGCTTCCTTTTCTCCCGCCATAAATTCCTATTCACTAGAAAATTGAGCAAGAATACTTGTATGTTATCTGTGATCCCCATCCTTTTCCTAAAACCCATTTGGTTGTGAGGTGTACTTCCCATTTCTCCACCTGTCTTCCCAGCCCTGTCTTCTATTCCTCCGGTCACCCTTTGCGTCTCCAAACCTTATTGCAAATCCTCCACATCTCTTCTTCTACCCATTTTCCACCATATTTCAGTGCTTCATTCTCAAAACTGTCTTTACCTGTTGCCTTGTTTCTTTTTAGCCTTGCAATTGCCTCATTCACCTCTTCCCTTCTAATTTCGTTTTCGCTGTCCTTGTCCCCCGCTAATATCTTTTTTCCTTCACCCTTTACCCTATTTCTCATGCTCCTCGCAGTTTCTTGAAATATTCCGTCCACTCGTCCATCCCGACTTCCTCATTTGTGCCCTTTCTTCCTCCTTTTTACTTACTTACTTCCTTACTTACTTACTTCCTTTTGACTCCTTCCTACTTTTTCCATTGTTTTCCTTGTTTATCATTTCCCATCGCCTTTCTCCCTCCCTGAACCGCTTTCTCAACCTCTTCCATGTACCCTTTCTTCTCCCTCTGTCTTGTTTCACTTAACATTCTCTCGTGATCTCTTTTTCTCCTGTTGCTTTCCCATTTCTCCATTCTCCCTTTCCTCTATTTTCTTACACTCTCCTTCATCCTGTCTACTTTTTCTGCATCCGTCATCCCACCAACTTCTCCTTCCCCCCTCTTTATCTCCTTTCGGTTTCACCTCCTCCCCTACCTTATCAATCACTTTTTTAAGTTTTCCTAGCAGCGTGTCTACTCCTTCCTCTTCCGTACTCCCTACCTCCTCATTTTCCATTTTTTCTCTAAATTCTCTTATCTTCCCCCAAAGTGCTCAGAGCCTATCTCATTGCCCATTTCCATTCTAACCATCAGCTTCCTTATTCTTTTTTTCTGCCAGAATGTCATCTGTTAGGGTGTCCCCTTTACCTGTGAACCTTATTTTCCCTTTTTTATCCCTCCTGGTATTGCCTTTACAAATGAACCATTCTGCCTCTCTTAACAAGTCTAAAAGCCTCTTGCCCTCCCGATACGTTTCCTTATGTTTCGAGTTTCTCAGCAAGACCTCCTTTTCTTAGTCCCACATCCCCCCCCCCTATCAGCTCAAACCCCTCCTCCTTTTCCTCTTTCCATTTCCTTATCATTTTCCATCCTCCCTCTACTCTTCTTCTTTTACACACGCATATAACAGCCACAACCACTTTTGCTACTCTTATTCTTCTCACCATTGTTCCGTTCTTTTCTTCCGTATACTTTTCCTTTTCTTTCTCTACCAGTTAATTCTCAATTAAACATTTGACTCATAAAAATTAAATGCAGATACCAAAATAGTACGAAAAGAAAGAGTTTTATCATCAACCCCAAACAATAGGTTTCCCCTCGGTAATTGGTGCCTTTACCGTAGGTTTAAATTGAAACCGTTCGATAATTGAAAAGTTTTTCAAAAAATATTCCTTTAAGGTCTAATATCTGGAAGCAATTTAAGTATTGTTCTTTCAAAATCTCAAAATCTGTTCAAAATTTTGCTTTAATTTCTAAATTTTATGACAATAAATTTGAAATAGTTTTCAAAAAAATTGTTATTTGTTCAGATGCAAAATTGGAATACTTTTAATTATATATATAGTTAAAAAATTAGGTTATATAACCACCGCACGGTCCTACTGGAAGCAAATGCCATAGAAATGACATCAGCCTCCAGCAGAATCGCGGTAAAACACACCTATGGCCACGTCTCACAACCG
>JAUMHM010000078.1:41704995-41726251 GCA_032362435.1 Melikaiella ostensackeni | reverse complement strand
TATATATATATAATATCTGATACTGTTGAGCGTCATTTATGATAAGTTTCCGTACTGATTTTGTGTACTTTCATAAAAAATTGATAACTTTTCACAAAATGGCACCTTCGTAAAAAAATTTCAAGGAAAAAGAGCTTTCATTGTTAAAGAAAAAAAATTTCGATGATATTTGAAAAACATGGCTTGACAACTTTGTTAGAAATTTATAAGCTTTAATTCAAAAAAAATATAAAAATGGGTAGAACGCTTTCGCCGAAAAGTTCATTTGTCCACGGGCACTATCTTAGGCCCCATTGTGATGGCGGTTGCACTTCATCCTGCTCAAACCGCAGTATCTCTGTTTTTGTGCTTTTATGGACCCTGCAGTCGAGTTAGCATTAGCATTTTTGGTGAGGCTAACTCAAACTTCATTGTCTACCCTACCACTCGACTTGCTGGGGCTCGCAATAGCAGGTCTTGGTTTGAGGGAGCTGGTTTGGGTACCGAAAGCTACCCGACTGTTGATGCTTAGTCGAATCCTCACAGATGCTTCCACCCTATTGACCAAGAACTTCTACCCATCAGGATCGTTCTCGCTCCGGCTTCAAGGTCGCTACTCGCGAGAATTCTCAGGCTACCTCGCAGCGGCTAGGTCTGAACTCGCATTCTCCTTGGGCAGGGAAATTTAATTCCCCACTGTAAAGAATAACCTAGCTCACGCGTCCCATAGAGGAGAAAATAGCTGCATGAAAAGCACCCTGATAATTCTGATCTTCCTTGCGTAGATAGTCAGAATTCAAACCTGTGGCTAAGGCAGGAAGAACTCTTTCCGGGAACGGATGGATTCGTTATTGCCATCCAGGATGGAGTAATCGACAGGAGGAACTATCAGAAGCTCATCCTTGGTATTTAGTGACAAGTGCCGCTTCTGTGGAAATCCAAGTGAGACAATCGAGCACATCGCTAATGAATGTACGATGATAGCTACTGATGAGTGAAAAGAAGGAAAAGGAGCCTAGCGAAAATGGGTGTTGCCTCATTCCTAGCCCGAGAGTCATCTCGGGTTGGACTTCTCACAGTTTGAAACGGGAATGCTTCAATGTTTGCGATACACGCAAGAGCCATGCCCCGTCACCATGTACTCTTTCTTGTGGCAGGATAAGGGAAAAATTGTCGAATGCTTAAGTAAGATGAACCTGCAAACAGCGACTGATACCAGCGTATCTACTAACCACTTGTCGCGTTCGCGAACGTGTTGAGTTGCGAAGTATCGTGTCATTAGTGCCTTTGGGAAAAGGTGGGCCTATAAATATTAAATCTGCTGTCCAACGGAAAAGCCTAGTAAGTGACATTTACTGTAGAGGTTATTTTCTCATGCGAACCATTAATACAAGAAGTGAAGACGTATCGAATATAGCAAAATGCAGATGTCATTATAAAAATAAATTTGTTAGCTTTTAACATTTATCACCGCAGTATGTAGCTCCTAAATTGTTTCATATCCGGCTTGAATATTTTCTGGGATTTTATTTCAGGGTTTCAGGAAAGCATCCATAGAAATCTGAAGCATCTAAGATGCATGCATTTTTTACAATCCTTGCTGAAAATCAAAGCACTTTTAACATACGACCCTTTAACAATAAGTTGAAAAATCTCATGAAACATTTAACAAAGCAAATTTTTAAGTTAGCTGCCAACTTTGAAGTCAATAGCTTTCAAACTGCAGTAGAGTGGTCATTATGAAAATATAAACATATAAACCCAGGCAAAACATATAATTGCTAAGAGTACGTACAAGCTCGTCCTACTATGCGACGGGTCGACTTCGTCTCGCATCTGAATTGTGCTGCAAAATTCACCCTCATGCAGAACTGCCTACTTTGTGCACTTGACACACACTATACATACTATTTTAGGTAGAGCAGGCAAGTTGAACGTTTGAGTTTATTTAAGGCGAATATTATTGTACTCGAATTCAATTGAAATTAATTTAACTTTCTTGAATTTACATGAATTCTCTCAAGATTACTAGAATGCATTAGAAGCGAAGAGAATGACTCCTATTGCATTTTAGAAAAATAGATATTCAAGAATTTTCAGAAGGTTTTTGCGATGATCTCGAAAACTGTTTGAGCTATCGGTTAATTACTTCCGCCAACAACTTATCGACAAGAAAATGCACTGAAACTTCTACAGAAATGTAGAAGATCAGCACTCGTCAAAGAAGCTAACTTTTGCTTTTCTCAGATCATCAGGACTTAATTCAGCTACAGAAGGTTTCATTTTCGCGTGTCAAGACGGTGTCATTTCCACCTTAGTATACCGTAACCGCATTTTACGACAAGAAGTTCCGAATGAAATGTGCAGAGCCTGCCATACACGAGTTGAGCAACTCGAACACATACTATCCAGCTGTTCCACTCACTCTGGAACGACGTATCTCCACAGACGCAATGCGGCCCTACTCGTAAGAGTGCTTAACTACCATCTTTGCTGCTCTCATGGTGTTGGCCACGACCCTCCTCTGCCGAACGCTCCATGGGCGATAGAGTCAATTGTCCAAAATGAGAAGTGCCAAATTTGTTGGAACTACGATTTTCGAACAGCTGTCTCCGTCACACACTCGAGACCTGATATCGTTCTCCGAGACTTCGAGGCGTGAACTATATTCGTGATCGAATTCACAGTTCCGGCAGAATACAACATCACAATTGCGGAGGAAGAAGAGGAGCAGAGGTATCAAGACCTTAGAAGTGGGCTGAGGCAGATCCGCGGTAAAACACACCTATGGCCACGTCTCACAACCGTGAGATGGGTGGCCACAGGGTACGATAAAATTATAACAACAGGCCGGCGAAACCCTCGTGTGTCTTATGAACGCGGAGCGAACCAAGGATGACCGTCCTCTGCATCCATCTCGCAAGTGCCTCGGCATGTTTTTGACACGCGGGTATGCTTTGAGGTCAGGAACCAGTGATGGCTTCGCATCTCCGATATATATATATAATTTCAGTATTTCCGTAGAGTCGACTAAGAACTGTACCTTAACGGCACAGAACCAAAGTCTGCGGTTTAATGTCTCTCTTTGTTAAGTTTGAAGAAATAACTTTAAAAAAACGTAAACACTAGCGAATTCATCTTGTGTAAACAGAAAATTGCACAAGAAGGCTTTCAACCGAGAACGTTTTTGAAAATCAGTGGGAATGGCTCATTAGAGACAAAAATGTAACAAGAGAAAAAGGAGGGAAGAAAGGAAACAGATCTTTGTCTTATTCTTTCTCCGTATTTTTTATACTACTAGGGACTAAAATAATTCGAGGCCATTCAGACCTCCTCATCAGGGGAAATGAAGGAAACAGATCATAGTGCCAAGATCAAGGTATTTTTTTTTATTTCATGATTTTGTTTTGAAAATTTAACGTATCTCTATTCTGGATCAATAAATTGAAAATAAATCAGTTTCGAAGTTTTTCACGAAATGTCTAGAATTCTGTATCATAAAATAATGTTGCTGAAGTAACAGACAAAAATGGAAAGAATATAAATGTTATCAAGATTATACTCTCAGATTTTGCTGAGTTCCTCTGCACGTGAATAAGTATCACACGTGATAAAAAGTAGCTATCTTTTCAGGTTTCGAGCGTAATGCGCCTGAAGTTTTTTCAATTTCTCTGGGTACATCAATCACCATTGGCGATTTGCGGCGATGTCACGTTTTCTCTCTGCCTAGGGCAAAATCGCGTCACATGCAAATATTTAGAGTAGGTCGGTCATCTCTACGGAGGTGTTAACGATCGTCAATTCGTCTTGCGTGACCATTTTTGTCACGCGCCCGCGATTTGTTCAAAGAATTATATCCCACAGTTTTTTTACGCAAGAGTGCTCATTACTCTACGTTCGCTCCTTTTTCGCTTATGACGCATTTAAAAAAATTGTATTTGCTTTTAAACTTATTATAATATGTTTCCCTATAATTTTCTTTGGAAAAAAACAAAAATTTGAATAAGACTGGTTTAAACAATTAAAAACACTGTGTAATAAAACTCAAATGCAAAGTTTGTTAAATTGAAACATTTATCGAGGACAAACATCCATAGAAGGAAAAGAAAAATTTCTTTTTCCACTTATTGGGACTTGAACCTCAGAGTATGTGTCTACCTAGCATGTTACCATTTAAGCCACACTGCCTGAAAAAATTTTACGTTATACACATTTTATATGAGAATTCCACAGAAATTTTGTGTGAAAACATAATTTTTTTATCCTTATACTACATTTTTCTTCGCATAACAAGTTAATATTCCTGAAAATCGGCATGAAAAGATAAAAGATGATTACAAAAAGTGTCTTTAGTGTGAATTTTTCAGAAATGTGCTAAAATTTGTATGACTTGATAATCACATTTTCATTTTTGTTTTTCCATGTCTTACATCATACATTTTACAATAAAAATGAGTTTGAATTACCGTCGGAGGAATAAGATAAGTCCGAGGATAAGTCAACCTATAATTGGAAATAACTATATAATTTTCTGCAAGAACAAAGATATAAGAAAAATGGAAGTTAGAAAAAAATGGAAGTTTCTTATCTTATATCTTAATGTTCTTATCTCGTGAAAATACATTTGATTACTTATCGATTACAGAATAACAATAGTATATAGTAAATTAGCTTGACTACCAGTGATTTTTGTAGCAAAGCTTAAATTAATAAATATGAATTTCAATGTGTTACAATTAAATGAATATTAAGTTGTGAAAATATATTTATCTTAAACAAAAACATCATTCGAATGATTAAAATTTTGTTGGATGTTTGGATAAAAGATATGTCGTTTAGAATTTATTAAATGAAATGTATGTATCAAAAAAATCTATTTTATTTGATACCAGAACATTTTTTCTAAATAATTTTTAAAGTATGATGAGAAGGATAATTGAGGAAAATTTAATCTTAGCTTTAACCATGCATATTTCATCCTTGAACATTAAATAAATTTCTGTTATACAGTAACTATTGAAGAAATTAATATTAATAAAATTCTAAATTAAGAGATGCAACATACTGCATGAAGGAATTGCAACATAAAGTGAATTTAATATATTTCAACTTGTGAAGTTTTGCATAATCCACACGTTATGGATTTTGTCTTCATTATAAATTTACATTCCTACAACAGAAGAAACTATTTTTAAAAGAATATTTATACCTTTAATAAAACGTTACCTTGAAAACTCAATTTCTCCTTGGAAAACTGGTAAGTAGCCTGGCATCTTGTTTCACAAAAAGAACTTATAGCACCCTGACAAATCAAATACATATTCAAAAAACAAATGAGCCCTTCTTTATTTTCGAAAGGCTGAAATTCATAATGGAATGTTCAAAATTATCATTTGAACTGTAAGCATGTATTGAAGATCTTAATTATTTATTTCTAAGAGTTAAATATAGACGTATTGGTAAACAAGTTCGCTTCTAGAAAACGATATTGTGCGAAATGAACTTAATAAAGTGGAAAACTAACCGTGTAAGTTTTAACAAAAAAAAAAGTATACTGAAATAGAGATTATTAGAAAAAACTATTTTAAGGAGTGGCTCCAAGTGGTATTATAATGAAAATGATTGTGTGTTCACTGGTATCATGTGGTACCAATTGTTTGAAGTAGATTTCCGTAATAATACCAAATGGTACCAGCCGATTTGTGTTATTTAAGTTGTGGTAATAAGTTTTTCCAGTAAATTCAAGTTTCTAAGTCGTGGTACCAGGTTGTACAGGTTAATTTAAGTATTTTAATTAGTAGTGACAAGTTATACCATTAATTAGCAATTGTTTCAAGGCTATTTCAGGAGAGGTAACAATTGATACTAAGTGATTTCAATCATTTTACTACTGATAACAAGTGATACAAGTTGTTTTAAGTCATTTAAATAGTGGTACCAACTAACGTCAATTATTTAAGTACAACTACCAAGTGGTGCTACTAGTTACCAGGTGGTATCAACTCTTTTCAGTATATTCCAGTAATTGTAAAAACGCTTCCAGCTGATTTGGGTGATTTAAGTTGAGGTAATAAGTGGTACCAATAAGTAGCAATTGTCCTAAGGCTATTTCCAGTACCATTTCCAAGCCACCTAGAACAATAAAAATAATATCTTATATCAATAGATACAAATCAATATTTGTTCCTGAAGAAAAATTATGACTATAATAATACGTATACCCATACTAAAATACTATCTTGAAAACTCAATCTGTCCTTGGAAATCTAATAAATGTCCTGGTGTCTTGTTTCACAAAAAATATAGAGCCTTGACAACCCGAATACTCAAAAAGCAAATAAGCCTCTATTTATAGCCGATAAGGTGAAACTCATAATGCAAGATATGGAATTGTCACTTAAATTGTAAGCATGTTTTGCAGATCTTAATCATTTATTTCATGGAGTTAAGTACACACGTATTTGTCCGTCTGGCGGCATTGTGTGCTCGCCCACGCAACGCCTGGACTTTAAAGTCACAAAACGTTTAGTAGAATCAACAAAACATTTCTCGTTGCGATAGTGTCTTTCTGCACTTTAATCTCGTAAAGTCTTCACTCTCCAGTGTAACAAAACGGCCTCGCTTGGTGTCATCGATGGCGAAGGGCCTTTCGTCTCCCGCACCTCATTTGACGGGACTTCGTCGAGAAAGAAGAACGCACACGACGCCCTGGCATCTTGGTAACGACCTGGACCAAGTCAGCCTCCTCGCACACACTGGAGATCCCACGCGGGCATACTGACACCGACGCTGCGTTCGTCCCACGTTCGCTCTCGATGACCCCCTCGTTCGCTTTTGCGAGCCACGCTTGTTGATCAAACTCACTTCTGAGCTTTCTGAGCTGCCTACACCTCGAATTTATGTTTTATGCAACTGATTCGTCGTCGTGTCTCTCACACTTCTTCTACGCTTCGTTATCGTTCATTATTGTCGTTATCCGTTGCCGTCATTCGTCACGTGAGAACGGCCATAAAGAATAAAGATTGAAGGAATTGATATTACTTTCCGCGTGGGCTACGGAACCCGCTGGGAAAATTTACTATAGGTATGAGATATGCGGTGGGAAAAATTATATCATCTGATAAGTTTATACGCTTAGTGTTTTACTTTTCAAGGTATTCTACCTTGAGCCACAAACCAGAGAAGATGTCAAGATTCGTCAAGATATCAAGATTCATTTTATGAGACAGGGGTAGTAGTACCCACTGGTACCAATTGATTTAAGTTAATTAAGTACAGATACCAAGTGGTACCAGCTGATTTGAGTAATTTATTTTCTGCTACATGGTGGTATGAATCACAATTGTTTATTTGAAAGTATGATTTTTGGTGTTGATGGATTGAAGATTTGGTGATTATATTTTTATGTATATCATCTGATAAGTTTATGCGTTTAGTTTCTTAATTTTCAAGGTTTTCTATCTTGATTCCACGAACAATAGAAGATGTCTTCAAAATTATTTGTTTGTAGGTAATTCATTTAAGAGGTGGTGCAAAATATGGCTATATCATAAAAGTAATATAAGTTATGCTGTGAAGATATACAGACTGATATACGTGATTCAAGTACTGGTACCGAGTGATAGCATTGTTTTGAGAATGTTTCAGTACTGATACCAGGTAGTATAAATTGCTGTAGGTACTTTCCGGTAATAGTACCAAGTAGTACCAATTGATTCAAGCGATTTGAGTCGATTGATTTACGTGATTTAAGTCTCTGGTACCAAGTCATGCCATTGAATAAAATTATTTGCAGAATATTTCACTACTGGTACCAGGTATAATAGATCGTTTTGGGTATATTTCGGTAATGGTACCAAGTAGTACCAATTGATTTAAGTGAATTAAGACAAAATATTTCGGCACTGGTGCTAAGTAGAATAAATTGTTATGGGTACATTTAAGTGATGATGAACTGATTTAAGAAGTGGTAATGCGTAGTATCAATAGGTTTTTAAGAAATGTTAGTGATGGTACCAAGTCGTACCAGCCAATTGAAATGATTTGAGTAAGGGAAGTAGTTGATGCCAATTGATTTACATGATTCAAGTACTGGTACCAAGTGATAACATTGTTTTGAGAATGTTTCATTACTGATACCAGGTAGTATAAATTGTTTAGGTATATTCTGATAGTAATACCAAGTAGTACCAATTGATTCAAGTTGATTTACGTGATCTAAGTCTCTGATACAAAGTGATGACATTGAGTGAAATTGTTTAAAGAATATTCCGCTACTGGTACCAGGTGTAATATGGTAGATCGTTTTGGGTACATTTCGGTAATAGTACCAAGTAATACCAATTTATTTGAGTGAATCAAATACTGGTAACAAGTGATGAATATTGTTTAAAAAATATTTCGGCACTGGTACTAAGTAGAGTAAATTATTTTGGGTACATTTAAGTGGTGATGAAATGACTTGAGTAGTGGTAATACATAGTATCAGTAGATTTTTAAGAAATTTTAGTAATAGTAACAAGTGGTACCAGCAAATTGAAACGATTTGAGTAAGGGAAGTAGATGATGCCAATTGATTTACGTGATTTGAGTACTGATACCAAGTGATAACTTTGTTTTGAAAATATTTCAGTATTGTTACCAGGTGGAATAAATTGTTTTAGATACATTTCGGTAATGGCACCAAGTAGTACCAATTGATTCAACCGATTTGAGCAGCGGAACCTAGTAATACCGATTTATTTACATGATTCAAGTCTCTGGTACCAGGTGATGACATTAAGTAAAATTGTTTAAAGAATATTTCACTAATGGTACCAGGTGTAATAAATTGTTTTGGGTAATTTTGGTAATGGTACCAAGTAGTACCAATGGATTTAAGTGAATTAAATACTGGTAACAAGTCAAAGTGGTGTACCGTTACGTATCAATTTTTTGAAGCGTACTTTATGTCAGTACTGGTACAAACTAATAAAAAGTGATTCTAGTTATTTCAGTAATGTTGCCAGGTGACACGTATTTTTTTAAGTATATTTAGGGAGCAAGTGATACTAATTGATTCAACTTATGTTAGTGCTGGTAGCAAGTAATAAAACCAACAGATAAAAATTCTTTTGAATAATTTTTTAGTACTAGTCTCGACTATTTTTGCCCTATACGACTAACATGACACTGGCAGAGTAATTATTGATTCTAATACCTAACAGTGAATAATAAAGATTGAATAACACTTTCCACGTGGGCTGTAGAACTTGTTGGGGAAATTTATTAGCAATAGGAACGATACATACTGTGGGAAAAATGGTTTCGTTTAATAATGGTCCAATTTATGGCTCAAGAGGTTATTTAATATCAAGATAAAGGTAGGAACTCATATTAATTCTAGAGACTTTTCGTTCTTCAAGGTACTCTAGCTGAAAGATTGCAAAATTGGCAATTTTTCAGCCAAGAATTAATATTCATATACTAATAAATAAAATATTCATCAAAAGTATTATCCTGGGAAAAGAATCATATTTAGAATTTTATCTTCACTTTGTAGAATTTCTTAAAAACTTTATCGACGTCAGTAATGCCAGTGGGTGGAAGGAAGTCCGCTGAATCTGACGTCAACCTAAATTGTCGAGCAGAGTTTGCGATATCGCTGCTATTTATTGTCGTTAATCCAGGAAACCTCTAAAATAATATAGTTACAGATGGCTCGCTTGATGCGTGTAGACATAACCCTTGAAAACTCATGTCATATGAGAGTGGGTGTTTTATTTTTCCTGGAGATCATCTTTTCAATTCATTTCTTATACATAAGAAGAAAAATTCTTCTTTGAAACTACCCACAATCTTTGAAAGTTTCTCTGAAATATCAACTGTTGAATTATGCAATGTTTTGAATATTTTATTAATTTATGTCCACGATTCTATTCAGTTATTATACTTGGAGTCACTGACCAATTTATAAATATGTATAATTTTAGTCATTCAGAAAAGTGGAATTCCATGAAGTATTTAAAAAATTTTCAATCATTATCTCCTTTTATCTTATTTCTTATCATAATAAGAAAACACCTTACCAGTACAAAGATCCTGAGAGAACTCATCCAAGATCTTTCTCAATAATGAGGCAAAATTCGTAATTGGCGAACAACAAATGATTACTGTCATTTAATTACAGTCGTATACAATGAAAAGCAGCAGCAGAAGCAACTGATGCGACCTCGTGCGCCATGAATTCGCCTTAAAGGCACATAAACGAGACGTCCAATTAAGACGTCAAATTCCGTAAAAGCTGCGCGGCACAATGCCTCCCTCTCTCTCTCTCTCTTTCTGGCGTTCGCGGCGAGAAACCGCACGCAAGTGACCAGCAGAGGCCAAACTTGGAGAACACAGCTGCCGCTCAGATTTGCCGGCGGATAATTGCACGGCTTTTCCAGAAATGGCGTCGCGGATGTACGCCGGCTACTCCAATGATCAAGCGCAAAAAATCGGCCGAGGGACTCGGGCATAAAGTATATAAAGTCTCGCGATGCCGCGCGAGCGATTTCTTGCCAGCCCCTCTTGGGGGCCTTTTTGCACCAGGCATAATACGCGACGAAAATCGTTGCAGCTTCTCGACCAAATGTAATTTTGGGGAGTGATATTCTGGGAAAAAAACCTCTTAAAATGGGCAACTTTCTTAGTCATTTTTAAAAACAAATGCGCACTTAAAGATAAAATTAAGGTAAATATTTTTTAGGTATAATTTTGTATGCTACCTTCTGGTACCAGTTGGTTTATGAGATATGGTTAGTAGTACCTACTGGTACCAACTGATTTGGGTTAATTAGGTACAGATACCAAGTGGTAGCAGCTGATTTAAATAATTTAAATAGTGGTACCAATTGATTTAAGTAATTTATGTTCTCCTATATGGTGGTACCAATCTTTTTAAATTAACTTAATAATTATCAAATTATTCAACTTAAATTAACAACTGATCATAAATTATTCCAACTGTTTAAATTCTCAAAAGATTGAAATACAATGTGCACTAACGAAAAAACTACACAATTGTTTCTCCATCTTCGACTCACAATCACCATTCATTTCCAAATAAGTAAAATACACTCTCTCCATAAGTCCTTACTCCCCATGCATTATAACCCAATTAAACACCCAATTAAATGGTAATTACCTCCATAATTGATATATTAAACAGCTCCACAATTTTTTTGAAAATCTCGACTCATTCGAGATCTCCCCTATTAGTGGCACGTCCAGAAAAGCGAATAAAATGGATACCGAGGATACTTTTATTTTTTACAAAATGGCGTTTTCATTACTTTAATCAATATATTTCTTCGTGGCTAGCATGCAGGATTAAGGTCTGACAATATAGTAGCCGATGGCTGATCGTTATCCTCGACTAACGGCGCACCTTCGGAGTCAAGTTTTTGGCGCGTCCTGGTAGAAAAATCTCCAGGTTTTATCTTGCCACTCAGACGTCTTAGAATGTCGTCGTCGCCAGTGCCGATAGACTCCAGAAGTTTTCGCGGGATTGACGGGATACCCAGGGGGGTCCGTACATCAACCATCAAGAATTGATACAGAACAAGTTGGTCGGCCTCGATGGCAGCTGTTAGCCTCACTTCTGTTGTTACGCGCTCCTTGCATCGAGTTAATCAGCCTGAATCTGATTTTGGTCTGGACGAGTGCGGGGATGCTGCAAAAAACTGTCTGGTTGTGCTGCTGACAGCCGTGAGCAACTCAAAGGCGACTGAGCATAAGAATATCACCAATTACGTGTTACAAATTTAGCATGGAAAGCGGCGGAAGAGAGTTTTTTATCGTATAGAAGTTTTTATCTAGAAAGACAACTTGTGATTGAGAAAGTTCTGGTACCAATTGTTTGAAGTATATTCCAAGGTGGTTAACAAGTGGTTCCATTTGATTTCACTGATTTAAATACTGGCACCAGATGGTATCTGTTGATTCAAGTGATTTAAGTATTGATACTTAACAGATGTTAAGAATCTGTCTGAGTGATTTATGTACTGTTACCAAGTAGTCCCGAGTCTTACCAACTAATATGCGTGGAGTAAAGTTGATTTAAAAATAGACACCAATGAGTGTTGATGGATTGAAGATTTGGAGATTCTATTTTATGTACCTACTACATCTCTATTTTAAAACAATAAAAATTATTTTTTAATTGATTAGTAACTTCTTTATCAGTAGCAAGTGGCTAACTTTTATCGCTTAATCGAAGCATTGAATGATCATTCGCAAATTTAAACCTGCACTTACCGATCATACTTTCCGATGAAAGATACGAAATATATGATACTTATCCAGCGAAAAGATAAGAGGTTACTAAAGATACGTGACGGTTGGCGTGTAACTGTGTGCACCGAGGTAAATAAATGATTTCGCATTAACAATCGGCGCATTGAATAGGAGTCAGCGATAAATCAGACGCATTTGTTAGCGGGCACGCCTCGTATCGGACGTTGAAAAATGCACTCGAGGCCCAATCGCTGGGCAATATTTCAATATTAGTTTAGCCATTGTGTCCATGCCGGGTCGGTGAGTGCCTCGTCGTCGATGGGTGAGAGGATAATATTTGTGCTTGATTGGCCTCGCGTCGTGATATTTTCTTATGCGTTCAATTCCTGTCGGTCTGCTTGTCTCGTGGTCGTCTGCGTGATGTCTAAACGTGAAGATGTCATGTTTCAGCTAGGAAAAATATTTGAGAGAAAACACTTGAAGTTTGCTATTGGGTGTGAACCAAAATAAAGGGAAGAAATTAGACACATCTTAGGAATCAATTAAATCTATTTGTTTGGATAAAATAATGACAAAAAGTTTTATAGTCAGCTGAAACCACATCGTAACACTTGATGTTTTATTATTTTAAACTAATAAAGATAATAAGGCGATTATCTCATTTTGATTCAACTGAAAACTTACATTTTCAATCAACTTACAATTAGTAACTTCACTGAATTTTTAATAGGTTGTATTTCAAGTTTGGTGACACACAATGATGTTGTAGCAGATTTTCAAAGTGGTACCAGTTGATTAAAATGATTTAATTATTGGTACCGATTGGAACTAGTTGATTTGAATGATCTTAGTAGTGGTATCCTGATAATAAGCGGTACCACTATATACTTGGGACAAAGCAGTAGTCAAAGCAGTGAGTACAGCCTGGTGAAAGTGCGCTAAAGAAGGCGAAAACTGTTTTGTCAGATGGAAAGGTGATGGCCACAGTATTTTGGGATTCCCGAAGAATTAAAACGTACTATGTATCATTATCGGACCGTCTCAAAGCCGAACTACAAAAAAATGGCGTAAGCCTATAAGCCCTTTTTCCATCAATGGCCTTAATTTAAATCAATTTAAGAACTAGAACCACGTAGTACCAGCTACTTCAATTCGAATGGTACCAAATGATACCAATTATTTTGAATCTCAAATACAATCAGTTGATTTTAAACATGTAAAATGGGCTTCTTGTTCCATGTATCTCTAAATATCTGTTGAATCATCGTGCTCTGAGAGTAGCAGTAAATAACTGCTGAGGCGAGTACAGTTCGCTCACAATTCGTTAAATCTGCACATTCTCTTGACTTCCTGGTTGGCTCCTGTAATTAGAGTTGATCCGCGGCGAGCAAACACTCGGAGCGTTCTCAATCAAGAATGGTTCTTATCGCTCGGACATGATTTTTATGATCTAGTGCACCGCTCTTGCCTCTTTCTGTACCTCCCCTTCCTCCCGGCTGGTCAACTACCCTCCACATTAAAAAGTAGCCGCGAGGGGTGAACAAGCATAACCCGCACCCGTAAACATCGATCAGGATCGTTCATCACGTGGCCTATCGAGTTTATGATCACCTTTAGCAGCACCCGGCTGATACTCCGGAACCAGTCCGTTGCATTATATCTGAACCAGTGACTCAGAAGTGCAATCTTACACAGGAGCTATTAAATCTCGTGCTCTCATAAATATAAATCATAGAATTGTCTTGTTGCTCGTATATCTGCTGCGTGACCCTGGCAAAGCTGTCGGATAACCAAAGCTACTGATAATGTATCCAAATTCTGCATTCTAATCTTTGATTTTGAAAAATAATTATAATATTAAAATTGTTTGAGGGTCAGGTTAACATTTTTCATAGTTCCTTCTCATTAATTCGCTAACAAGGAGAGGTCGCGAGATCCGGGACACCGATTCGACTGAAATTTTACAGGATTGAAGTGCATCGAAACCCATTAGATACGTATTTTTTCTTTCGATCCAATAGCCTTAGTTTCTGAGATATCGAGGTTTGAGTATTTACGTTTGAGCGCTCAACTCGCCACTGCCGAGCGTGGACCGCGCTCAAAAATGTAAATACTCAAACCTAGTTATCTCAGAAACTAAGGACCATTGGATCGAAAGAAAAAATACGTGTCTAATCAATTTTGATTTACTTTCATCCTGTGAAGCTCCAGTCGTATCGGTGTTCCGCATCTTGCAAACTCTCCTAGTAAGCTGATCAAAAGACCACTTATCTCTAGTTTCATAAAATACATTTTAAAATCAAAACCGACGAGTTTCACAATCGTCTGTTAGAGTGATTTCTTACATCGTCGGCCACAACAAAGTTTCAAAGGCAAAACATATATTCTACCATCGTAAGAGATTTGGAAGAGAGCCAACGAGAACATTTTATAAAATATTAAGCCTCTGAAATAACGGAGTGAACACATAAATATTCACAGTGCATCGCTTCCTCAGAAATACTCTCTCGTATAAAATTCTTAACTTTGTGTAGACGGCACAGTTTGTCGCCCTCTCTCGCCTTTCCCTTTCGTCATAATTACACCCAGCGGATGACCAAATGAAGCCCCTTGCTGTACCCAGCTTCATTTTCGGAGAGTTTGTTATTAGTATGCCTCACGCATAGACCGCCCAATCAATGGATTAGACACGCTCAGCCAATTAATGAGGCTAGCCAATGAAACGGCGCGAGGTAATTGCGTTCTAATTAATTTTTTCGGCGAGGGCGCCCGCAACATTTTTTTCCCTCCTTCCACGAGCCGAGATTCGCCAACACCTACAGATTGACAAAGGTTTGTATATTACTTCGCAGAGTCATCCTCTATAAATTCTCAGTAGTCGCTGGACCCGCATATTAATTGAATTATTCAATTTCGCTTATTATAATTGACTTAAAAATTGAATTTGCTTTAATTGATTCGAGGTGTGGAAAAAACTGTGCAAGCATTAATTATTTAATTACGTGATTTCACGTTCGTTGAAGCGTGCAAAGTTTTTTCGGTTATGATGAATTTAAATCTCATTTCGTACGCGCGCGGACCTTGATCAAAAAGGTGCTTATTATATTCATTTCATTAGCACGTATGCATTTTTATTTTCGAAAAATTGGATCAAAAGGTAATTTGCAAAAGTTTGTTGTTGTGAGTAGAGGTTCGGAATGAGAGAAGATGAGCAATTTATGGAAGAGCAATCACCCACTGTTGAGACTTCGCCTGACCATATAAAAACTTGTTCCACTCTCAAATGCTCTCTTTTGCTACTGTTCAGATTCTGCTACCACTTTCTGCTTAGGTATTGCAAAAAAGGGATTGGAGTTTTGCCTTTGAATCACAAGTTCAATGAATAATTTTTGTTGGTAAAAATAAATCTTGCATTCATAATAAAAATTGGTATTCAGAAGCTAAGCAAAAATTTCAAAAAAGATGTGCTAATAGATGATAAAAAATAAAAAGGATTGGTAGAAGGTAACAAGAGATAATTAAAAAATTATCTTACATCTCAATGTATCATGACAAGCTCCTTAAATTCACCCATATCCAAAAAAGTCAGAGCTATGCCTAATTCTCAGCAGTGTACATAATTATCGTTTCGAATCGTCCCGACCTTGCTGTTCGGGCATTGGATTTGTTCTTGCAGTGGAATGGTCTCCACCACCGAGACATTCTAAATATTTCGTGGCAATTACATTTGCGACCGGCGCGCCAATCAGCGACCATAAAAATGTCTTGCGGAATTCGCGATGGCAATTTTTCGGTGGCCCGTCCCTTTTTAAGATAATCACGGGTTTTAAGCCCACCGCCGCGCGGTCCTCGCATGGTGGGCCCTTCATAGGATACTGCTGAGTATGGGCGTAGGTCCCATATTTCGCGCGCGTGAGATCCCGCTGAAAGTAATCTAGGCCAATTTAGATTTTTAGACGTCATTTTGCCTAGCTACGCTCTGCCTTTATTTGGGCCACTCGTGATTATACACTACCTTGATTGCTGTTTCGCCACGAACACTCGTCGAATTTTCATCAGGGCCCAATTATGCCTGCCGAATGTCAGTGCCTTCCATTGCCAATATTAATTGCTCCAGAGCCGTATCTTAGAACCCATAACTCTTTTGTTTGTACATATATAATTTTTTCTAATTCTTATTTTTTCATCATGTGTCTCAAAAAGACTTGGTATCAGGTGGTATCAAGTGATACCAAGTGGTAACAAGTGGTAACAAGTTGTAACGAGTAGTAACAGGTTGTAAAGATTGGTGATAAGCGGTAACAAGTGGTACTAAGTGGTGCCAAGTGATACCAAGTGCCACATTGAGTAATCTAGATTCACTAACCAAGTGATAATTCGGAAACTTGGCACCACAAGGTAACATTTGCATTTAAGGAAAGTTTTTCTTCCAAATTAGTTAAGTTTTTTTTTACTTCAGAAAGTATTGCTTTCTAATTTCTTGCTGGGAAATAAAGGTGGTGTCTCAAGGTCGAATAATTGCTTGAATACAGGGTTTTTGATATTGCATTAAAAAAATATTTTTTTCTTAAAAATGAAGTGTTCAAAATTTGTTTGAAAAGTACTTCAATGCTGAGCATTTTATGCTGTATTGAAAAAAATATGTTATTGAAAGTTCAAGCAACTTCTCCGCTGTGACACTTCATTAAAAATTCTTCCTGCTTAAAGATTTTAATTCAAAATTATAGAATTTCAAATCAAATCGAAATTCTACAACTTTATCTTCACATTGGAGAGTTAACATAAGGTGGTACCAAGTGGTAACAAGTGGTAACAAGTGGTATCAAGTGGTAACGAGTGGTAACGAGTGGTAATAAGTGGTAACGAGTGGTAACAAGTGGTAACGAGTGGTAACAAGTGGTAACGAGTAGTAACAGGTTGTAAAGATTGGTAATAAGCGGTAAAAAGTGGTACGAAGTGTTGCCAAGTGATACCAAGTAACACATTGATAAATCTAGTATTACTAACCAAGTGATGATTCGAAAACTTGGCACCACAAGGTGACAGCTTTAAATAAAATACAAACATTAAATAATATTCATTTCATTGTTAGAGATTTCTTTGAACTTTGGTACCAGGTGGTACCAAGTGGTAATAAGCGGTAGCGAGTGGTGACAAGTGGTAACGTGTGGTTACAAGTGGTAACAAGTGGTACGAAGTGGTCCTAAGTGATACCAAGTGACACATTGATTAATCTAGTATTACTAAGCAAGTAATGATTCGAAAACTTTGCTCCATAAGGTGACAGCTTTAAATAAAATACAAACATTGAATAATATTCATTTCATTGTTTGAGATTTCTTTGGACTTCGGTAATAAGTGGTAGCGAGTGGTGAGAAGTGGTAACAAGTTGTACGAAGTGGTCCCAAGTGATACCAAGTGACACATTGATTAATCGAGTGTTACTAACAAAGTGATGAATCGAAAACTTGGCACCATAAGGTGGCAACTTAAAATAAAATATAAACATTAAATAATATTAATTTAATTGTTTAAAGTATCTTTAGACTGAGAAATCTGGAGCCCATGAATGTTTTTCATTACAATTTCAGAAACAGTTGGTTCTACATGATATCAGCCAAACTAAAAATTGGTACCAAGTTGTACCAAAAGATCCAAATTAATTAAATTTCTTTGATAACATAGAATTGTGTTTTTTTTACATCGAATCGGTAACGTGTGCTACTATGTTAACAGAAAGTAATACGTTAATAATTAAATAATAATATTTAAAAAGTTTTCAATTATAGAATTTCAAATCAAATTGAAATTACACAACTTAACTTCACTTTTGATTTAGAAATTCTTTTTTTAGTAATGAGGAAAATGAGTTTTGCTAGGGCAATTTGAATTTAATAAGCGAGAAAACTTCCGTCTAGCCCTCCCCCTTTAGACTCTAGGGTTCTGGACGGGAATCAGATC
The DNA here is from genome assembly GCA_032362435.1 of Melikaiella ostensackeni. Taxonomy (NCBI): domain Eukaryota; kingdom Metazoa; phylum Arthropoda; class Insecta; order Hymenoptera; family Cynipidae; genus Melikaiella; species Melikaiella ostensackeni. Next base: position 41,708,053 of record JAUMHM010000078.1, on the reverse strand, counting down.
TGGTTCGTTATCTAGTCTACCAAAAAAGGAAGAGGCGAGTGAATGGGCGTACGGGTTTCGTAATTTGGGGTCAAAGCATATATCTCGTGACTTCCGGAAAATCACAGAAATACACTCCAATCTCGCGTGGACACGCTTCGTCATGATGGTCTTTCGCTGCGCTCGAAATGACAGTGACAGGAACCTTCGTAATAACCAAGGCTCTTGACCGTTGAGGCCCAGGGCCCACCGCAGTCGTTGGTAATAATAAGGCCTGGAATAAGTTATTATGCACCCTCGGACTCGACTGCTTACTTGCTCAGATGTACTCAAGAGATACGCTACATATGCGCAGAGCTCGCAACAATAATTACAAAGGGCGCCCAAGGATTTGACTCGGACGTCACTGAAGGATCACGCAAGGATCATATGATCTCCAGATGGAAGCTGGCTAAATGATGATACTAAATATTTCAAAATGATAGACGTTGAAGTCTTCCTCTTTAGATTACTCCAACTCTTCTTCTACATCTAGAAAAATGTGCTTTTATTTCAAATTTATAACAGGATATTCTATTTCAAACTTATTACTACAAACGAGATTAAACAACAGGCAATGTTTCCGAAGTATTGCTAGAATATTGAATTAAAACATTAGGAACATTCCAAATGAATATCGCAACAACAGTTGAGAAACATTCAAATTTTCAACCCAGGCAATATTGGTCTGGAATATTTCAGCAACATTTGTAATGAATATTGAATTTTGCTCACTTTATGTGTCTGAAAAGTGTTCGCAAAATGTTGTTAAAATATTGTCTCTCAAGTTTTGATAATATTTCTGTGCAACGTTGCCGAAACATTATTTCGAAAATGTCGTATAAATTTCTGCAAAACATTGCCTTTGTTATCCTTCAAAGTTTCTGTAGAAGTTCACTAAAAGTTTTATAATGAATAACGAAAAGGCTAAGAGATAAAGGAAAAAAGTACTTATAATTTAATTAAAATTAACTTGTGCATGAATGCCATTTATTTCGTGTATGTTAAACTACATTATTGTCATCATTATTTAATATTAAAACATTCTTTATTAATAATAACGAAGCATATATCAAACTTCTTCTTCATCCTCGCCTTCTTCATCGTCGCCTTGTTCATCGTCAACATCTTGAAGTTCTCTTCCTTTTTATATTCTTCATTAAATTGCTCGTCTTCCATATCTTTGTCCTGTTCATCAGCGGCGGTTTTCTTTTCACTACTCTGATACAAAAATTTTCAATTTAAAATTGTTTTAATTCCAGGATTTCTGATCTGAATGAAATTTTTTTATAGCAAGAATTTTCCAACTCACATTATTTTACACTATTATAGTTTTTGAAATTGAGGTTTTTTCTAGGAATTATGTCAGCATTCTGAGAAGTGGAGGTTTATGAAGTTTTTGATTCTCTAACTCAAAAATTAAAGTGAAATTTACTAGCACTCACAAATATCTTGAAAAAAATATCTATCATTCAAAGCTACAATACATTTTCGAAGAACTCTAGAAAATCTTTCATATTGAGAATGCGTCAAAAAGAGAATTTAGAAGATTTATCAATGAACATGGCAAGTGCCGTAAAATAAAATTATAAATCCGTCAAAATCTCTAAACATGGTTTGATTTCAAGTCATATTTCTTGACATCGAATTTTTGATAACAAATGAAATACATAGTGAACAGAAATGTTTGTCTCATCCCGTAATGTTTATTATGATTTAAAATAAGAATGAAACGACAAAGTATAGGCCTAAAATTCTTTTTGAGACCATTTTGGACTTCGGAAGAACTTTATAGGTTTTCATTTTTCATTTTATACGTTTAAGAGTATTTTTGCAGTTAATAATTTGTAAGCTATGTAAAAAATATAAATTTACCATTATGATCTTTTCAGATTCTTTGAAAATTTAATTCAAATCAGTCCGACAGCAGCAAGAATACATAAGAACCATAACATATATAATCCACCTAATTATCGCGAAATAGCCAATGAATTAAATATTCTTATCGAAAAATTTTCCTCCCTTCAAACTTCGAAAAAATGATTTTTAACTCATCGAACAAGCACAATTGAGGAAATTATATAGGTGAGGTTAAAGAATTGCATGTATTGATTAGGGAAGTATTTTCACGATAACAATTATCATATTTCTAAGTTGAAAATGGTTGGAGTTGCAGACATTTCGATGAAAAGTAATAAAAAAAAAGTGCACGAAAAATAGAATATGGGGCAGAAATACTTAGACACGTCTTTTAATTTTCGAAAAAAAAATCTCGTTTTGTAGTCAAAAAGATACTCATATGGGCACCCCTCCTACGTGAAGAATTCAATGATTAAAATTCTTTTTATTAAAACAATCGTATTTTTAAGGAATTATATCTAGAAATCTTTTTAATTTATTTAAAAAAATTTTAAATACACTTTAAATGGAAATTGAAATTTAATTCAAGCTTTGAGGGATAAATATTTTTTTCAAGATATTTCTGAGTGCTGGTGAGTTTCATCTTAACATGTTGGTTAAAGAACCAAAAACTACATAAATCCCCACTTCCTAGAATGCTGAAATAATTCCTAAAAAAGACCCTAATCTCAAAAAATATAACAGTGTAAAGTAATGTATGTTGGAAAATTCTTGATATAAAAAGATTTCATCCAGATCAGAAATCCTGGAATTAAATCAATTTTAAATTGAAATTTTTTTATAAAGAATAAATAAGAGAGCTCTTTTGTAGGTCCAAAGCTATTTTTACTTTACAAAGAATTCAATTGGGAATAAATAATCAAAACAGTGATATTTATGTAACTATTCCGAAAAATACTAAATTTGATCCGAAAAAATCGTGACAAAGTCGAGAGTATGATAAATTCCGCAAAATCATCACCCTGAATTCAACATCAACAAAATGGTTTTTCATCCTGCAGAGGACCGCATATGTACAATGTTAAAATTTAAATATTTAATGAGGAATATGAAAATGAAGAGAACTTCAAGATGCTGACGATGACGAAGAAGTTTGAAATATCCTTTGTTATTATTAATA
>JAUMHM010000078.1:41671368-41684537 GCA_032362435.1 Melikaiella ostensackeni | reverse complement strand
GGGGGGTGTTAAATTTTACACAAATCTAATACATTCTCTGATGAGAATGTAATAAAGTTGAGGGCAATGTGATTTTATTATGGATATTAGTGGAGGATTGTTGAAAAGTATTATAGAATTTTAGTCAATTAGTAATAACTTGGGTTGGATGCAATATAGAGGGAATTATTGATAAAATGCAAGATTCATTGGTTCTTCTAAATAAGATATTTAATATTAACAAGATAATATGCAATAAAAATTTTCATAAGAGAGTAACTTTTATTTGATGTTAAAGACTTTTCGGTTAAATAAGAAAATGTAAAGATTGACCAAACAACATTTGATACTAAATTTTATTTTCATTTTCAGGTACTCTTTGAAATTTTTATCACTAATAATTACTGTAGTTTTCCTATAAATAACCCCTGATGAGGAAGTCTAAATTAGCTTCGAAACATGTTGGTCCCCAGTAGTATAAAAAAGACGAAGAAAAGAAAGAGTGTGAGATTGGTTTGGTTGACTCTTTCTTTTTTCTCCCTCTTTTCTCGTTCTGTTGTGTACATTTATTGTACATTTGTATTCTAATGAGTCGGAAAATCGGGCAGTCTCAAAGTCTATTTTTGATTTGTAAACTTTTTGGGTGTTCTTTTTTAGTACGCAAAAAATTTCCATAAGAAAGTGGATGTCATTTCGATCTTTAAGAAATTTAAGTGCAGACAGGGTTGATGCTTTTTATATTGGTCGAATAAGTAGGTCATTTAGAACAAGAAAAGAGAAAAAATATAAAATTAATTTCCATAAAAGTGCAAAATATTATTCGTTCCTTATAAAACATAGACTCACACATGGTCATGACTTTCTTCGGGATGATGTTAACCTTGTTTGTATCAGGAAAGACATCAAAAAAAGGGAGAGTTCATGGAAATGCTATTCATAAAGAGAGAAGGTAACGAAGATTTTAATTTAAAAAGAGATCTTTCGAGATACAACAAAATTTGTGATGGAGTCATTAATTGGATACAATGACTGTAGTTTTGATCAGAATTTTGCCTATGTGCAAATCAATTTTGAACTACAGAACAAAATAATTGACCTTGGCTCTCATTCACAATAGTTTGCCTATGTAAAAATCAATTTCAATCAAGAAATGAAATAGGTACCAAAATAACAATTGCTATGAATTATCTCTGTTTTATTTTCGGATCATAATGGTTTTCTAATCTAACAATGTTTTCATTTTTGTACCTGTTGTTTTCCTATAAATTATCTCTGATAAGGAAGTCTAAATTGGCTTCGGAACATGTTGGCTCCCAGTAGTATATAAAAGATGGAGAAAAGAAAGAGTTTTCGGTGTTCTTTTTTAGTACACAAAAAATTTCCATAAGAAAGTGGATGTCATTTCGATCTTCAACTTTCAAAATAGATACATTAAGCAAAGATTTGTTCCAATTTGCAGGGTTGCCTATGGATACTGTTTAGATTTCCTTTAATTGAGGTAATAATGATTAACTCAATTAACCAAGAGATATCTATTTTTATTAAAATGTAGTATACAAAGAGGATGTTAGCAATTTTTAGAAATGTGTTATTGTTTTGGATTACTACTTGTTTCTATTTTGAAAAAATGAAACAATCTGAATAGATTGGTTCTAAATCAGCCTACAAAAACGCAAGTCCATTTTTCAATAAAGATTATTTAAATAATCTATTTTAATTGAAAAACAAAAAAGAGCACATTCACTTTATGCAAGTAGTGAATTTTAATTTTGGAAAATTTGATTCTACGTTATAGTTCTTGGTACAAACAGTCTTTCTCGATTATCTCAGGTCGACCAAATTTGCACTTACGTAAATTCTTTCGTAGCACATCACTTTCTCTGATGAGCCTCTTACACAGATTTTTGGAAACATATTTTCTCGTTTTAAAGACTTTTTCTGCGATATACTCTTACACGAAAGGACTTTATCAAAGATGATGTTTTTAAAAATTTTTTCTTTCAAATTTAACAAACAGAGACATCAAGCCACAGACCTTGTTTCCGTTCCGTAAAGGTTCAGTTCTTGGTTGACTCTTTGAAGTGTTACTACTATTTCTCAAATTAAAACTGCAAAATATAAAAAATAAACTACCATATTTTTTAAAAGTATCTTCTTTGAGTATTTTCATAAACATTCTTCCTCGAACAACACAATTTTAATTATATATTATTATTTGTTACAAGAATATACACATACAACATATTTTCCATAATTGTTGAACACATAAATAATCAGATTCTTCTTTCATTGTTCGACACTTTTCGGTAATCATCATCTCAAATTTGAATACATATGTGGAAGAAATTATAAAACAAAATATAGTGAATGAAAGGTCAATATAGAAATATTAATAAATTTTCATTTTTTAGATATTTAACAATAAGTAGATAATATTTATACCCATTTTCGTTGTGAAAATTCTATATAAACAAGCGCAATGAACAATAATGTATCTTTAAAAATAATATATTAATCTATTTTCTTATTCGAATTGATGCATTGGATTCTAGAATTTGCAATTAGTTTGACGACCGTGGGAACTTCATTTTAATTATGCTTTTTTGATTTGCAGGATTTCAAATTTATGTTTATTTAAATCCTTATAATAAGGGCTACAGAGTATGTTGAATGAGAAAATGATCAATATTCTAAATAAGATAGTAACTTATTTACTTTTCATTTTATAAAACAATTATAATTTGTGGTAACAACTTTGTTACGTATTAAATAAAGTAAGTAAACAGGAAGAGAGTTTCAGTGCATTTTTTCAAACGCGGTGTTTTTTCCCCTTTTTCATTGATTGAAAATTCTATACCTGAAATTCATTGAAGCTTCCGCCCTTTTGTAGGGTCTCGTGTGAACTGGAATCAGTCCTATAATAAAAACGTAATAGTTACTTCCTCCCATCGCAGGAAGTTGGCTATTCATTCATAAAAAAATAACATGCGCTTCCGACAAAATTTAATCTGCGTAAAATCTTCAAAAAATTCTTCAGCGGAAAACAACACCTTATACTTTTCGATCTCGATTGAAGAAAATCTATAAACTTCATTATTATCAACTTCTTCAACCGAAGTTTTTCAGATAATTCATCAAATCAAAATGTATGAAATTATAGTAAAGAATTCTAAATGAATACTTGAATAATTAAAATCCGAAATCTTTTAAGATTGGCAAATCAGGCTGGAAACCCAAAACTTAGAGCAGATGTCGCCACTACTATTGACTCCTTAGGGCGCATGATTTCTAGCATTATCTATTATTCATGGCGAACAGCCATTCGCTGAAATTTAGAACATGCGTAGTGGAAGTTATTTTTCCACGCATGAGTCAAATTTAGCCAATAGCTGATCATCCTGATCGCCATGAACAATACAAAATTATAGAAAACATGCGCCAGAAGGAGCCAAAATGAGTGGCGACCAGCCTAATTGAAATATTTTATACTTCAAAAGTTTTGTTTACCCATCTCTGAATTGGGTACTCTTCGTCACAACCCTTAATCAACTCCTCAAACTGTAAAACTTATTATTCTCTTTTCGCAATTATTACACAACTCTCGTAAACCTGCACAAATTCAGCTCGCTAATCAAGCCTTCAACAACCTCCGGCGATGATCAAGAATAACGAACGTCCGGGTTTTTCAATGAAAATGAACGTCACATCGCGTGCAGGGTGTAATTACAACTGCGAATGTAAACAGATGCTTTAATCTGCGATCCACTCAAAAACCGCAGATTCATCCTAATAACATATTTTAGCCCACCATTAGTCAGAAGCGACCACACAACGGGAGATGTGGGACCAAAATGAACTTGCAACCACTGGACATCCAATTGGTCCAAACTGATTGACATGTCTGCTTAATAATATATTTTTCGTCTGTCCAGTGCCACTCCTTTTTTTTGGTTAGATCCACGAATTGTTCGCCACCGCGCCCACAAGATTCATATCTCATAGGAGACTACGTCTGGTCTCCTTCGTCTAATAACTCCTTCACGGCTGCTAAATTTCGTCTCGGTCCTCCCGAACCCAAGAACTGCTAAGCATGCCCTTCTTCCACGTAATAGCATATTTCATGCTGGAATTTCAGAACTCATTTTAAAAAAACCATTCTTGCGTCAGCTGTAAATAAATGAAATGGTCCACTGTTCACCTCAGAAGATCATTAATACTGCGATGAATATCACGCTAAAATTGACTATCGATTCTTGATCCGTAGATCAAATTGGATAAGCTTTGGTCTTTCTGCGTTGGAATTTAAAGATGTCTTTATTTCGAAATGAACTGAAACCTTCATAAACTGGATATCTTTTTTTTTACGGTATCATTTTTTGCGTGTCCTGTTTTTAAATAGGAGAAATTCATTCTGCTATTTTTAATTTAAAACAAATGACGTCTTATTTTAATACCTGAAATTAGCCCTGAAATAATTCCTTCTTTTTACAGTGCATATACCGTGTTCGTAGAATTTCCGCCGGCTCGCATTCGTGATGAGGGGTCCAAGGAGCCGGGAGAGAGGTGCTGTGAGCTCAGTGGAGTTGAGCAGTTTCGTAGCCATAAATCGGACAGTTTGCACACTCGTGTGCATATTTCGTATTTATTTTAAAATACTCACGGAAAATTCTCTTTTCATTAATTAGTTTTCATTATTCAAAAACGTCCATCCCTTATGATAAGATAAATCTACATTTGTACAAAATAAGTCAATTAATATTATGTAATCCTACTGGAAACGGTTCATATGGCCCTGACTGTTAACATCATAGAAATTCTTAGAAGAGCCTCACGGTCATCACAGGCCATACCCGAGAACCTCTCTAAGAAAAAAGACGTTTTTGTAAATTTTATGCAAAATCGTCAATATTAGGTGAATCTAATTGAGCCTCAACATTTCTGTTCACAGTTAACCATAGACTACGAATCAAAAATTACTTTTTGAATTCCACCCCCGTAGGTCTGTTTTATAGGGTCCCAAAAAAATCCCATAAGTGAAAAATTTGTCTTTGCAAGTTTCTGACGCTAATTATTACTTTTTCGCCATTTTTATGAGAAAAAATTGTATACAATACATAAAGTATTACTATCAACTGATAATTAGATGTATAAATAAATTTTTTTAACATTTGATTATTGTTTATAGCAATTTTTTCTTAGAATGGAGTTAGAAAGTAACAGTTTTTTCCAATTTTTTCGACTTTTCAGTCAGAGCGTGACACTTATCAATCAAAAGTAATCAAAATGATCGCTTAAACAAATAATTATTACTTATAACAATATTCTCTTAGAATAATGCGACAAAGTTGCGGTTTTTTCTGAAATTTTTCACTTTTTTCCCCTTTTCAATTAGAATGAGCTAATAATTAGTTCCAGTTAACAAAAGTAATTGTTTGAAAATTTTTTTATTATTTTTAATGATATCTTATTTAAATAATGCTAGAAAGATGCGGTTTTTTCTGAAATTTTCAACATTTGTCCCCTTTTCACATACAGTGAGGTAATAACACATGAATGCAAAATTTGAGGTTTTATCAGTTACAGAAATGACAGTGGGTGAATCTTGTAGATTTTTTGACGCTGAAAACGAATCTGGCCGTTGAGATTGTCTAGCACGTCAGATTTTGGAGTAACTTTAGGTTAAATGGTCAAAAAATGGCTATTTTGGCAAAATTTTTGAATTTAGTGTAGGGAAACGGATATTTTTTTTATTTCTGAAAACGGCATTGTATAGTACTAGTCCTCAGATTTGAAATCTATTTACGATTGCCAATGTACGATTTTTTTTAGCTGAGATATGCAAGCTTGAATTGATAATACTGGTCATGTGTATTAGGGATAAAATGAACCATTCTCAACCAGACAGTTGCATTTCAACCAAAATGATGAATTTTTACCCAACAAAATTAACTTTCTACCAAAAAAGACGAATTTTTGAAACAGTACATAAATTTTCAATCAAATAGATGAGATTTCAATTTAAAATATCAATTATCAACGAAAAATGGAATAGTTACAATTTCAGTTAAAAAAACGTGACAAGAGTTGTTTGCGGAAATAAAAGAAACGATCTGGTCCCCCACAATAAATTAAAAAATTTGACCAAAATGGCCATTTTTTGACCATCTAACCCAAAGTTACTCCAAAACCTGACGTGCTAGACAATTTCTGAGGCCGGATTCGATTTCAGCGTCAAAAAATCTATAAGATTCACCTCCTGGCATTTATGTAACTGACCCTCGTAGGACTGTGTAATTAATGCAATTTAACAAAAATAATTGTTTAAACAATTTATTTTTGTTTGCAACTATCTTCTCCTATAGCGAGACTAAATAGTTGCGGTTTTTTCTGAAATTTTTAGCTTTTCTTTCACTTTTTTTAGTTATTTTCAAATAATAAATGAACATCAACAAGAATCTTTTTTTAAATACTATACCATGTCCCGTGAGATGTTGGGGGGGAGGGTCTGATATTAAAATGTGTGCAATTCGAAATTTTTCTTTCAGACTCTGCAATGAACTTCGTGTTGCAATTCAAAACAAAATTTTTTCAGGTTATTTACAGACCCACTCTTCCCAGCTATTTCGAATTATTCCACCGTTCGTTTTTATCCCAACTGTGAGATAGTCTTTTTGTTTAAATTAATATTTTTTAAATGTTAACAAAAGAATAAAAATACTTTATTCCGAAAAAAATGGAATACTATTTAAAAAATTACTCTTATTGATGTTCATTTATTATATGTTCATAACTAAAAAGTAAAAAAAAAACTTAAAATTTCAGAGAAAACCGAAAATGTCTACCATTATTCGAAGAGAATATTATTACAAATATTAATGAATTGTTTAGACAATTACTTTTGTTAACTTAAATTAATTATTACCTCACTCTAACTGAGAAGTGGACAAAAAGTGAACAATTTCAGAAAGAACCGAAACTTTCTAGCATTATTCAAAGAGAATATTATTGAAAATGATATTAAATTGTTTGAACAATTATTTTTTTTGACTTCAATTCACATGTGCCCGATCTAATTGAAAAGTTAAAAAATTCGGAAAAACGCGACTTTTTAGCTCTATTCTGAGAGAAAATTGCTGTAAACAATAATAAATTGTTTAAACAATTTACTCAAATATATATTTATCAGTAGAAAGTAATATTTTATGTATTAGAAATTATTTGTGTTCAAACCGAAAATTAAAGTCAAAAACTTGCAAAACCCAATTTTTCACTTATGGGGATCTTTTGCGACCTTGTGAAACAGACTTACGGGGGTGAAATTCAAAAAGTAATTTTTGATTTTAATTCGATGGCTAATTGTTAAGATGAATGTTGAGGATCATCTCGATGCACCTAACATTGACAATTCTACATAAAATTTTTAAAAATGTCTTTCCTTATGGGAAATACGTGTTTTAGGTATGTATGTTACAGTTAATGTCGGAAATTAGTCATTGTCGACAATGCTTAGTCAATGTCGACAGTTCCCACTGGCATCGGTCATTGTCGACAATCTCAGAAACTAAAATTCTGAAATTACAATCATTGACCGGTCATTGTCGACAATGCCTAGTCAATGTCGACAGTACCCACTGGCATCGGTCATTATCGACAATAACCGGTCATTGTCGACAATCTCAGAAACTAAAATTCTGGAATTTCAACCATTGACCGGTCATTGTCGACAATGCCCAAAGACCGGTGGTCAACATCGCTTTGCTTCAATTCTTCAGAGTTGCTACACTTCACTTCACAAGCCATGAACGAACAATACTGGTCACTAAATGAATTTCTTTCTTTAAAATAGTATATCTTTACGTACCTGACCAATAATAAATTACAGTTTTTCGCTGCCAGTTAAGCTTCCCCCCCCCCCTTAATTAAAGATTGCCCTAATTTTCTCCTAACTTTGAAGAATTAGAGCAAAGTTACATTGGTCTTCGGGCATTGTCGATAATGGCGGGTCGATGTTGGACATTTCAGACTTTCAGTTTCTAGGATAGATATTGCCCAGCCATTGTTAACCATGACCGATGCTAGCGGGCATCGTCGACATTGACTAGACATTGTCAACAATGACTGGTTTCCGACAATGACTCGGCATTGGCTCGCATTCATTGATGAAGGGGTCCAAGGGGTTGAGAGAGAAGATTGTTGCCGGCTCTCATTCGTTGATGAGGGGGTCCAAGAGCCGAAGAGTGTGTCGCGTGAGATAGTCTAAGATCTAGATAACTATGAAATATTTTGAAATTTTTGTGAAATCTTTGATATCTTTGGGAAATATTTTGAAATATTTGTTATATTTGAAATCTTGGAATCTGGTCTACATCCAACCCCTGGAATTTTCCTATCAATTAAACTTAAACACTTGCTTTCCCCCTAATTACATTTCTCTCACAATTTCTCCCTTTGCCATCAACTCCCGTTTCCTCTTCCCTAATTACTCGAAACGAATTGCCAAAACGCTACCAAATTATAAAATTTCCGAGATTTATAACCGATTTCCTGATCTTCTTCCCTCCAAGTAACAAGCTCTTCTTGTGCGTGGTATCCTCGGTGGCATCAGTAGTAATTAGGACTCTTGCTATTAGCATAATAACTCTTTTAGAGAGCAGAGCCTCGACTTTGGAGATCCAAGATCCAGAGAATTTTTTATTTTTTGAGCTGTAGGCTAGGGGAGGTGTCGAATAAATTGAGGTCGCGTGGGGCGGACATGTGCACGAGTGGTGGACCACACTTGGTGCTACTCCCCTATCCTATATGTTACCCTATATGCCTACCCCGCAGGCTTCTACTTTTTCGGATCGGGGGTGGACGGAAGAGTTAAAGCGGAGCCTTTGAAGCCAGATATTTTGACCCAGACCAGCTTTTCCAGAGGCGGCTTCTCTTTTTCGAAAACTCCTCAGTTCCGGTCGCCACGTGCATTTTCCCATTTTCTGAGGCTAGATCTTCCCAACCCTGATCAGTCTTAGATAAGATGTTTTATTTTTATGACGTCTGGCTACTGTCTTAGAATGCCGGTTTTTTCAAAGGATCTGTAACTGCTTCAGAAGCTGAAGAACAATTAAGGAGCTACCAATAAACTACGTTATCAATGGTTAGAAATGGTTCATGCGGCCATGACTGTTTATATCGTAGAAATTCTTGGAAGAGCATCACAGTCATTGCAGGCCATACCCGAGGCTGGAGTTAAACGGAAAGTTGAGTGTATTAAAATATCAGACCTCAGAGCCCAAAATACTCTCAAAACGAGGGAATTAGGGTGATTTTTCATGAAAATAGGGGAATAAATTCTTTTAAATAAAATTATTGTAGATACCATGTTGAACTCAATAAGAAACGTTTAGATTCCTAAGATTTTAAATCGAAATATACTGCATTTTCAATAATATAGTTGAATTTTTAACCAAAAAAGTTTAATTTTCTACCGTAAGAGATAAATTTTCAACCCACAAAAAAACGATTTTTCGACAAAATAATTGAACTTTCAACCAAACAGTTGAACTTTCAAACCAAAAAGACGAATTTTTCGATGACAGTTGAATTATCAACAAAAAAGTTCATTTTCAACCAAGAAAGATGACTTTTCTACCATCAAGAATTAATTTTCAATCCAAAAGGACAAATTTTTAACAAAACAGTTGAATTTTCAACCAAAATAAATGACTTTAATAAATTAGTTGAAGTTTAAAAAAAATAATTGAATTTTTTACAAAAACGTTGAATTTTTAACCACATTTTTGAATTTTCAACCTACAAAGATGAATTTCAACCAAATGGTCGAATTCGCAAACGAAGAACATTACATTCAACTATAAACAGTTGTATTTTCAAGCAAATAGTTGAATTTTCAACACAGAAAGACGAAATTTTCAGAAGTCAGTTGAATTTTCAGCAAAAAAGTTCATTTTCAACCAAGAAAGATGAATTGTCAATCCAGAAGGACGAATTTTCAACAAAGCAGTTGAGTTTTCGACCGAAAAAAGATAACTTTAACAAAGAAGTTCAATTTTCAACAAAATGATTAAAATTCCAACAAAATAGTTGAATTTTTAACCAAATAGCTGAATTTTTGACCAAAGAGGAATTTTCAACCAAATACATGAATATTTAACCAAATAGTTAAATCAACGAAAAAAAAATAAATTTTTAACAAAATAGTTCAATCCTTACCAAAATAGATAAATTTTCAACAAAGAAGATTAATTTTCTAATCAAAAACACGATTTTTCAAAAAAAGAGATTAGTTTTCAAGCAAAAAGTCGAATGTTTTAGAACACATTTGACCTATGCACGAGAAAAGATGAATCTTCAACAGGAAAGTTAATTTTAAATCAAGAAAAACGACTTTTCAAACAAATAATTGAATTTTCAACTAAAGAAGATAAATTTTCAACAATAAATAGAATCGTTAATTTTTCAGGTAAAAAAAAATTATTCACAGAAAAACGAATTTTCAATCATTATTTACGAATTTTTAACAAAATAGTCAAATCCACAACCAAACAGATGAATTTTCAACATACTAAGGATGAATTTTCAACCAAAAGTGGGATGTATAATTAAATTTCAAGATAAAATTAATTTTTAACATAATAAGAAACGTATTTTCAACAAAATAGTTACATTTTTAGACAAAAAGATGAATTTTTCACCAAGAACACTCCTCTACCAAAAAAGACGAATTTTTAACAAAATACATAAATTTTTAACAGAATTGTTGAATTTTGAAGACAAAAAGACAAATTATGTGCAAAACAGTTCAATTTTCTGCCCGAAAATATATTTTTTTCAACAAAAAAGTTTACTTTCTACTAAACTAGACGATTTACCAACAAAAGACGTGAATTTTGAACCAAACAGTTGAATTTTCAACTAGAAAAGATAAATTTTCAACCAAATAGTTGAGTTTTCAACTTTTTCGTATGAAAGCGCAAAAACGTGAAAAAGGGGACGTTTCCTGAAAGCCGGAAAAAAAAGAAGAATAGCAGGGCCAAGTTTCGCGAAATTCGCGAAATTTGTTAGAATTTACCATCAGGAAGCGTACGAAACGTTATCCAAGTTCGTAACGTTACTTCCGCAGACCTTAAGTTGGTCACTTAGTTTATAGACGGCACCTAATGATTCTACTAAACAAAAAAAGTTAACTTTCTACTTAACAAGACAAATTATCAACAAAATAAGTAAATTTTGAACCAAATAGTTGAATTTTCAACTAGAAAAGATAAATTTTCAACCAAATAGTTGAATTTTCAACTTTTTCGTGTGGAAGCGAAAAAACGTGAAAAAGAGGAAGTTTCTTGAAAACCGGAAAGAAAAGAATAGCAAGACCATATTCCGCAAAAATTGTTGATAATTCGCAACCAAACAGTTGAATTTTCAACTAGAAAGGACAAATTTCAACCAAATAGTTGAGTTTACAACTTTTTCGCTTTGAGACGAAAAAGCGTAAAAAAGGGAAGTTTCTTGAGAACAGGGGAAAAAAGAAGAATAATAGCGCCATATTTCGCAAAATTGGCAAACTTTTTCAGAATTTATCATCAGGAAACGCACGAAATTTTATCCAAGTTCGTAACGTTACGTCTGCTGATCTCAAGTTGTAACGTAGTTTATTGACGGCCCCTAATGGTTCTACTGAGCAAAGACAACTTAACTTCCTACTAAAGAAGACGATTTTTCAACAACATAGGTGAATTTTGAACAAAGCAGTTGAATTTTTGACTAGAAAAAATGAATTTTCAACCGAACAGAAAGCGTAAGTAACGTTATCTAAGTTCGTAACGTTACTTCCGCTGAACTTAAGTTGGTCACTTAGTTTATGGACGGCACCTAATGATTCTACTAAACAAAGAAAGTTAACTTTCTACGAAACAAGACGAGTTATCAACAAAATACGTGAATTGTGAACCAAACAGTTGAACTTTTAACTAGAAAAGATAAATTTTCAACCAAATAGTTGAGTTTCCAACTTTTTCGTATGGAAGCGAAAAAACGTGAAAAAGGGGAAGTTTCTTGAAAACCGGAGAAAAAAAGAATAGCAGGGTCAAATTTTTCAAAATTCTTGAACTTTGTTAGAATTTATTATCAGAAAACGTACGAAACTTTATCCCAGTTCGTAACGTTACTTTTGCTGACCTTAAGTTGTAACGTGGTATATAGATGGCCCCTAATGGTTCTACTAAACAAAGAAAAAGTTAATTTTATACTAAAAAAGACGAATCATCAACCAAATACGTGAAATCGCAATCAAACAGATGAATTTTTATCCAGAAAACATTCATTTTTCAACCAAATAGTTGAGTTTTCAACTTTTTCGTGTTAAAGCAAAGAAACGCGAAAAAGGAAAAACTTTTTGAAAACAGGGGAGGAAAGAGGAGTGGCAGGGCCATATTTTGCGAAATTCGCAAACCTTGTTAGAATTTATTATCAGGAAGCGTACGAAACGTTATCTAAGTTCGTAACGTTACTTCCGCTGACCTTAAGTTGGTAACAGAGTTTATGGACGGCCCCTAATAGTCCTACCGAACAAAAAAGAGTTTCAAATCTTCCGGCTGGAACCTTTCATACCTAGACAGATTAAATGTTTCGCTAATTGCAAAGTTCCAAACATTTTATAAGCATTTATACAAGAATTTTTTGCGAAATAATGTTTTCAATTAAAAGTCCCACATTACTATATTATTTATAACTCGTTAACTGCAGGTCTGACAATGTCTACTTGCGGAATTCGTATCAACTTCAGACGATGTTAACGAGCTCGAATGCGTTGTTCCATTGGTGATTAAAGTGTAGGAAGAAAACCAAACGTGGCCTTACCTCGGTACGAGAATCCAAGGAATCTCGTTCGATTTAAGGCTTTTTCCACGGGCGAATTCGCGGAACTTGCCTTTGGTTCACGAAACGCGAAAGTGAAGAAGCAGGACAATAAGAAACTGAGAAAGGGATAGGGAAAGGGAAAGGAAGACAGAGGCTTAAAGGGTTCGTAATGTCGTAAAGAAATAAATATAAAATTTTAAGTTATAAAATTTTGAAAATAATGAAAAGGAAATAAATGAAAACCAATCAGTGTATTCGATAGTAAAATTCGTGAGGAATGTTGATGTTCGTTATTGGCTTTAGGGTCAGGTGAAATTGAATACAAATTAAATTGT
>JAUMHM010000078.1:41657542-41671268 GCA_032362435.1 Melikaiella ostensackeni | reverse complement strand
ATTTGAAATCAAAAACAAATTTAGTAATTTGTACATAAAAAACATATAACACCGAGCGCGAAGCGCGAGATCCACATTTTTCGGAGCACAATTACTGGAAATGGGGTCAAATATAATTAAGAGGTAAATTTTGCCGAGTTGGAGTATAGCCAACTAAAGACCGGTGGTATTTAAAAATAATGGAAAAGGGGTCAAATATAACTCAGAGGTATATTTTTCCGAACTGGGGTATGGCCAACTATAAGTAGATGGTTTTTTAAAATACTGGGAATGGGGTCAACTATAATAGAGGTAGATTTCGCCGAGATAGGGCATGGCCAACTATGAACGGATGTTTTTTTTAAAATATTGGGAATGGGGTCAAATATAATTAAGAGGTAGATTTCACCAAGCTGGGGTATGGCCAACTATGAACGGATGGTTTTTTTTTAAAACTGGGAATGGGATCAAATATAATCAAGAGGTAGATTTCACCAAGTTGGGGTATGGCCAACTACAAACAGATGGTTTTTCAAAATATTGGGAACGGGGTCAAATATTATCAAGAGGTAGATTTTGCCGAGTTAGTCAGTTAGGATAAGGCCAAATGTGAACGGATGTTTTTTTTTAAATACTGGTGATGGGGTCAAATATAATTAAGAGGTAGACTTTGTCGAGTTGGAGTATAGCCAACTGTAAACAGATGGTTTTTCAAAATACTAGAAAAGGAGTCAAATATAATTTGAAGGTATATTTTCCCGAGTTGGGTATGGCCAACTATAAACAGATGGTTTTTCAAAATACTGGGAATGGAGTCAAATATAATAGACGTAGATTTCGCCGAGTTGTGGTATAGCCGACTATGAACCGGTGTTTTTTAAATTACTGGAAATGGGTTCAGATATAATTAAGAGGTAGATTTCGCCGAGTTAGGATATGGCCAACTATGAACGGATGTTTTCTTGAAAATACAGGAAATGGGGTCAAATATAATTAAGAGGTCGATTTCGTCGAGTTAGGGTATAGCCAACTATGAACAGATATTTTCTCTAAATACTGGAAATCGCATCAAATATAATTAAGAGGTAGATTTCACAGAGTTAGGGTATGGCCAACTATGAACAGATGTTTCTATTTTAAATATTGGAAATAGCATGAAATATAATTAAGAGGTAGATTTCGGCGAGTTGGAGTATGGCCGAATATAAACGGATAGTTTTTAAGAATACTGGAAATGGGTTCAGATATATTCAAGAGGTAGATTTCACCAAGTTGGGACATAGTCAACTATGAACAGAGGGTTTTTCAAAATATTGGAAATGGGTTCAGATATAATTAAGAGTAGATTTCGTCGAGTTAGTCAGTTAGGATATGGCCAAATATGATGGGATGTTTTTTCTTAAATACTGGAAATGGGGTCAAATATAATTAAGAGTTACCTTTTGCCAAGTTGGAGTATAGCCAACTATAAACGAGTGGTTTTTCAAAATACTAAAAAGAGGGGTCAAATATAACTCGGAGGTATATTTTGCCGAGTTGAAGCATGGCCAACTATAAACAGATGGTTTTTTAAGTTACTGGGAATGGAGTCAAGTATAATAGAGGTTGATTTCGCCTAGTTGGGGTATAGCCAACTATAAGCCGGTGGTTTTTTAAATTACTGGAAATCGGTTCAGATATAATTAAGAGGTAGATTTCGCCGAGTTAGGATATGGCTAACTATGAACGGATGTTTTCTTTGAAATACAGGAAACGGGGTCAAATATAATTAAGAGGTAGATTTCGTCGAGTTGGGGTATGGCCAACTATAAACGGGTGGTTTTTCAAAATATAGGGAATGGGGTCAAATATAATTAAGTGGTAGATTTCGTCGAGTTAGGGTACAGCCAACTATGAACAGATGTTTCTTTTGAATACTGGAAATGCCATCAAATAAAGTTAAGAGGTAGATTTCGCCGAGCTGGGGTATATCCATCGATAAACAGGCGATTTTTTAAATACTGGAAATGGATTCAAATGTAATTAAGAGGTAGATTTCACCGAGTTAGGGAATGGCATCAAATATAATGAAGAGGTAGATTTCGCAGAGTTGGTGTATGGCCGAATATGAATGGGTAGTTTTTTAGAATACTAGAAATGGGTTCAAATATAATTAAGAGATAGATTTCGCCGAGTGAGGGTATGGCCAAATGTGAACAGATCTTTTTTTTTAATACTGGAAGTTGGGTCACATATAATTAAGAGGTAGATTTATCGGAGCTAGGGTATGGCCAACTATAAACGTATGTTTTTTTTTGAATACTGGAAATGGGGTCAAATGTAATTAAGCGGTAGATTTCGCCGAGTTGGGGTATGGCCAACAATGAATAAAAGTATTTTTCAACTTTTGACCTTGATAATGCCATTTTCAAGTATCTCAATGGCCATATTTGTAATCAGCTTATTTAAACATTGATACACATTTAAAAAACAATGAAAAATCCTCACGTTATTAAGAAAATGTATTTTTCTCAAATTTTTACCTTCAAAATCAATAAACGAAGTCTTATGCAGTCAATAATTGACCGAGATATCCAATGTAGGTCGAAAGTTCAATTTTCGATGCAACATTTACGTGGTTTTACTTTGCTGTGATTGAGAGATTGAAATCCTTCTGTACCTATGTTACTCCGGCTACCATTAGGTGCAAAAAAATTATCTCTATACGTCAATCCTGTTCAAAATTATAGTGGAACATTAACAAAAACGTTAATGAAAAATCAATTTTTGATCTGACATTTTCGAGGATCTTCTTGGCTGTGATTGACAAAGCCAATCTTTATGTACCTATGTCACTCCGTCTTTTATTAACTGTATTAACAAAAAATTAAGCCGATACGTCAATTCTATCAAAAATCATAGTGGAACATGGAAAACAAAAAAAAATACAAACATATAAGTCTTCTTTTTGCTGTGCCTATTTGACTAAAAAGCAGGGCAGTAAGAAGCTGAGACAGGGAAAGGAAAAAAGAAAGGAAGACAGAGGGTTCGAGGGTTGGTAAAATCGTAAAGAAATTCCAAAGGAAGAGGCGGAACGACTCGACGCCACGGATTTTAACAAGGAACTTACTTAGCCAAAGACCCGCGAGAGGCTTTTGCAAAAGTCAGAAACATGTGTCCAGACTCACGTGCTGGTGGTCCATCACTCCATCCGGCGTCTGTCTGCATCTACTGACCCCGGGCCGACAAAGGCCTCCAGGTTGGTTCTATTGTGAACTTAAATCTGTGGAAACTCAATGTATTGTCCGTTCTCTGTTTCTGCCGATACGCACGTTTCGAATTTACTGGATGAAAAAAGGCCTCTTCTTAACTTTGATCCATTGCACTTCCTTTCGAACGGTTGTGCAGGAAGTTCGTTAAGGTGAAGGTCTTTGAAGCAGAACAGAGGCAAAGTTTAGAGTCGTTAATAATAAAATAAATTATAAATTAATTTGTTTGAGACTTTTGATGTCAATTGCT
The DNA here is from genome assembly GCA_032362435.1 of Melikaiella ostensackeni. Classification (NCBI taxonomy): domain Eukaryota; kingdom Metazoa; phylum Arthropoda; class Insecta; order Hymenoptera; family Cynipidae; genus Melikaiella; species Melikaiella ostensackeni. The sequence goes on along the minus strand of JAUMHM010000078.1, from coordinate 41,667,791 downwards.
GGCTAAGATGTCTATGAAAAACCTAAATATTTTGTTTTAACCCGGGCCACTCGACAGTGGTTTCAGGATTGGATATTCGTGGACAAATTAAGCTGCAGGTCGCAATTCTGAATATTTCACTCTTACTTACTTACTAATTCACTTTTACTTTTTTTTAAAAGTACTCCGTACAAAATTCCTAACAAATGTAGAGTTGCCGATTTTGGATTTTGTTTATTTAAAAAATATTAACAACACATTTTTTTCTCACAAGGCTGTATATGTATAGTTTTGTGTATTTTGTTTTTAACAATAAAAATTAATCAACGAGTGCGAACTAGTGGAAATTATAGGAAAGACATAAATCTAGATGACTTCAATTCAGAGTTGAGTGTAGTAAAGCTTTTGCAGGCAAAAATAATGACCTTGAGGTTTGTTTACGAAATTGGTTTATAAAAATTATAAGTAATGATTTTTCACGAAGATTCAGGATTGAATATCATGAAGCTTTAAGCCCCGTTTGATTTTCATTTTGAAAAACATTTAAAACTAAAAAAAGAATTAAATCTTGGAATTTGCTTATGAATATTAAAAAAAAATCATTTTGATGATCAAACAAAGCATTTAAAATTAGGTAAGTATTTCAAAATTTTCTTTTCTTCTAATATATTTATCAATATAACATTCTGTACTTGAAAAATGCAAATCGGCAACCTTACGTTTGTTGAGAATTTTATACTGAGTAATTAAAAAAATAAAATAAAAAGTAAATCGTTTGAGAATTGCGACCCGCAAGCTCAATTTGTCTGCGAAAATTTATTCCTGAACTTCATGAAATTTTGATTACCTACCAATATTTTCCATGAATTAAAGCTCAATATTGTCTAAAATTTGGAAAAATATATTTTTTTAATTGTAGCACATGACAAGTAATGTCTGAAAAATGTAGGAGCACATTATATTTTACCTAAGTTTATAAAATCTTCTTTTTTATTTCGATAATAGCACAGATGCATATTCATAAATTCCTCGTTTGGTGAACTCTTTCCAAAAATTAAATAGTATTTTTCCAGAAATTGTCAAAATTGTATGAACCATAGAAAAATTAGATTTAAAGGTAGACCATTTCATCGAAATTCGAAATTGTTCGATTCAGAGCGCTTTAAACTTGAATATGGTAAATTTTGATCATTTTAAAGCAGAGATTTTACATCTGGAAGCCTTTACACCCTTTTAACTTAAAATTCTTCTACTTGAGACATTTCAAATTTGGAAAGTTGTATAAATAATAAAGTTTGATTCTGCAAAATATTAAATCAGAAAAAATTTGCGTTCAAGAATTGCCACTAACTTATTCATTACTTAATTCAAATATATAGCTATAATATTTTCATTATTGACACTCTCTCAATCAAAGTTGTTAAATTTATAAATAAATTGAAAATAGGTAACTTTGAACGTTTCTAAATATTTTACAATTTGAAATTTTTGTTTCAATTTCTAATTGTATAGATTAATGCGTTTCTATTATTAAAAAATTCTATATAATTATTGATCTCTTCACATTGAGGAAATGAGGGAAATGAGTGGTGAGGCGTGGAGGGCAGGGAGGGGAGGGGGGAGTGATGTTAGGAGGAGGGGAAGTAATGGGAGGCGAAGTGAGTGATGGGAAGGGCAGTATTGGGAGATGTGGGGAAGTGAGAGAGGGGATGGCAAATGAAAAGAAGGGTGTGGAGGGGGAGTGAGGATAGGGGGGATTGGGAAGGGGGAGGGGGAAATATGAGAAATGAGGGGATGTGCGGGAAGGGAGTGGTAGGGCATATTTGAATGACTTTACTAACGACTTAATAGGCTGGGAAACCCTTTTTTGTAAGCGCCTGTCGCTTACTTTTGCTAGTTTTTTTATTTGCGAAGGTAAAGGCCCCTGTTCGTGACCCCCGACCAGTTCGTAACCCAGAAAGCGTATAAATTGATTTTTTATATAATAAAATAGAAACTGTTGGCTGATGTGAATTTTTTTTCAAAGTAAAAATAAAAATATACAAAACTGATATGAGATAATAGACATTATTTCGCGTTTATCAATTCGAAAAAAAAAAAATAAAAACGTCGCGCTCTGCCCTCCACCGTGGCACAATGTACTTTCAGACCACCTGACTATAAGACCAGCACTGAAATGTCTCCACGAAACTTGACAGCTCAGCGTGTTGTGAGTAAAAAAAAAGTGGGAATCCAGTGAACAGTGATAACGTTCGTCTTGTTTCGAGTGCAATCATTTGAGTAAGTAGCTTTCCATCTCCAAATACAATAATTTCTGAGTCGGTTACGAACGGGCACCGAAATATCAGCAGTGACGCATCTGTAACGCCTCTGACAAAAATTTTTATAAAAATTAAAATATGACGCATGCCGTTAAAACGCTGAGGTAGATCTTTACTTTAATTTATATTCTTCAAATATCTGTATTAACTTTTATCTTTGATCAAAAACAAAGAATGAATGCGCAATTTAGAAATTGACAATTCTCGAATCGATTGTGAGGTTAGTATACGAATTGACGCACTTGGCGTAACTTGTTGTTGACGCCAGTTTGTGTCAACTTTGACGAGTCTCAAAAAATCAACTCCTTCAAACAAAAGCTCAAAAAATGTGAAATTAATTGAATGTAGCCTTTAGTCCCGAACTCACTTACATTGATAAGTCGGTTACGAACCGGCTCATCTTTGGGTTACGAATTGGCTCAAAGAGGACTTTAGGCGGTTACGAACCGGCATATCGGGTATGTTCGTTCAAATTCTTAATTATTTAATTATGCATCCTTCAACTTGCTTTCAATGACATTTTCGATTAGAAATGGATTATTTTTTACGTAAGAAGAAACTTTATTGCATTCAAATATTGCTGGAGAGATGCGAATAGCATTTTATTCTTTCCACCTTCTTAGGAGGTTACGAACCGGGATCTTTACCTTACTTGACCCTACGTAAATGAAAGGCTGAAATTTCGATTTTCTTGCCACAAGTATGAAATAAAGTCTTACCCATTATAATTGAAATAGAACAAAGCACAATTTGGCACGAAAAAAATTTATATCTAGAAATTTTAGTGTATCAACTAAAGTTAAGGATGATATAATACACTATTACGATAAAATGGCAATAAGAAGCTGTTTTTTATCTACATAAATAGCATTTAATTACCTCATTCTACAAAATGAAAGCTTTTTTTTAAATTTATTGAATGGTACGTATTAGGACAGTCGCAGATAAGGTACCAACAATAATCTGTCCTCATGTGGGTATCACATCCGCCTTGATATCTAATTTCTATGACTTTGATGTTCTGATGGAATCTTTCTCCTTATTCTTGACTTAAATCTCCAAGATTGCGTGACAAGTTGACCAGATGGTTGTGAAGGTAGTGGACTTTGATGCTCATGTTGCACCCCGACTGTTCTAATTGTATCAGCATACGATTTACTAATTTTGCGTAATAGATTGACTTGTGTTTACCAAGGAAGTTTTGGACGACTTTAACAAACGAAGTTTTAGCAGATAGTTGAATTTTGTTCATAAAATGTATAAAAATTGAGTCTCTTATGAGAAGCCTTATCTGAGGACCGTCACAAAAAGAAAGGATATTTTGTATAGCCACTTTGCTGTCTTAGCAAAAATTGAACCATTTTTAGGTCCACGCAAATCATCCATTGATGCTCTTAATGTTTGATCTTCTCCAATACAAGAGAGATTGTCTGATACTCCTCTTTTAAACTGGTGGAATGAGCAATTGGAACTGAAGCTAGCTTATTGCCATTACGCAAAAGCACAAACTTTAAACTCCTCTTGAAACTGTCTATATAAAGACGCCATTCAGTTGCCTGATATTCTATTAGACCCATTTTTTTCAAAAGACCGGCAACGTTAGTGCAGAATACTAGCTAATTCTCTGAAGAGAAAAGGGGGAGCAGATCTACCTCTCTTGTACGATGAAATCTTATTTTTGTTTCTAGAGGAAGCATATTTCTTTCCTTTAAGCAGGATCCTAATACCTCAGAAGATTCCTTTGGAAGGTTCAGGTCTCTAATAAGGTCGTTGAGTTCATTTTGACTGAAAAGTTCTACGCTTAATGAGGTTCTTGCAAGGTCGTTGTCACTATTGTTACATTCGTTGTCCTGTTTGCTTTCGACTATAAAGGTTTTAGCCTCTGAAATCTTTGGTTATAAACAAGAAAAAGGAACAGGTACCTCGACTGAGTGAGGCAGAGGTCTTCTAGCAGATGTAGTATCCGGGTACGTCCATTTGCTCCGATTATTTCGATTGATACGGTTGATATTCATCCTAAAGAAGTAACAGTCATCGTAATGGAATTTTTAGTCCCTTCCAAGTGATTCGAACTTCAAATTTGAAACAACATACTCATGAGTACATGTTTTGCAAGCAATATGAGGAACCCATGGCTTGTGTTGGTCTCCTATTTGGATTCACCACAAATGTAGCAAAATACATCTGGATTATTAATACAACGTGTTCTTGAGGTAGCCATAATTTTCAACTGAATGCACAAGAGCATAACAAAAATACAGTAAAAAAAAAAGTAAAGCTACAAATCGCTAAATTCATATTTGTTTCAAGGAAATCGCAATTTCAGCCATTTACATAAGGAGGGCTTGAGAAACTATCCCCCTGAAATCTTTGGTTTGAAACAAGAAGAAGGAATAAGTACCTTGACTGAGTGAGGCAGAGGTCTTCTAGCAGATGTAGTATTCAGATACGTCCATTTGCTCTGATTATTTTGATTGATACCATTGATACTATTGATACTTACGGAAGGAACAGTCCTCGTAATGGTTTTTTGGTTCCTTCCAAATCATTGGAACTTCAAGTTTCAAACAACGTACTCATGAGTACGCGTTTTGCAAGCAATATAAGAAACCCATGGCTTGTGCTGGTCTCCTATTTGGATTCCAAAATATTGATGATATGCTCCTTTAACAGTCTTTGATAATTCATACCTATACTGTTTGACAGCGTATTCACCAAAAATGTAGCAAAATACATCTGGATTATAAATACAACGTGTTCTTGAGGTAGCTATACTTTTCAACTGAATGCACAAGAACAAAGCAAGAATATTGACAAAAATAGTTGAGCTGCAAATCGTTAGGTTCATATTAGTTTCAAGGAAATCGCAATTTCAGCTATTCACTTAAGTAGGGTTTGAAAAACTATCCCGTGACGAAATTAATATTCAGAAAGTTATTTCAATAGGTTTTTCAACTCGAAATTCAAATTAGTTGTTCAAATTTATTTATCACTCTTCATTTTAAAGTTATTCCACTACAAAAAAGACGAAAAATGGCATTTTTGGCACTTTCCGGTTGGAGTAGCTCGAAAACGAGAGCTGATGGAGCGATTTGGGTGACAGATTTGGATTCAGCACGTCAAATCCCTTCGGGAACAGTTTTGTAGAATTCTACACGAAGCCAAAAGTTGAAAGTTGTCGACCTGTGTTACCTTTAAATAATGAATTTCTTCGTGCAACGCTTGACTGCACGTTTAGAAATTAGAGACAGGTTAACAAAATTAATTACTCAATTTGTGACTGAACAATTTCTCGGAAACTATTATTGTTCATTCTTTTCTTCAATTTTGAAGATTTCTGCTTCTTTGATACAGAAGTGATTGCTCTCCGAATATCGGTCAATGACCGTGAACAAGTGGTTTAAAAACGAGAAGCAGGATCTTTTGGATTTAGGGTCCTTTCAGATTAAGGCCTATGATTTTAACCCTGCCTCTAGGATCTAGAGGTTGGATGTCCTGCAGTGGTCTCCCGCAATTTGGCGAAATTGTAGGGTGGCGAAGCATTGATTAAGGGAGTACGATTAAACAATCTAGGCCTCCCTGCTCGAACTTCTGGGAGGGCCATGGGTGGTAGCTCAGGGAGAAAGCTTCGTGTTCTATGCGCGAAGTGCCAGCCGTTATTCGCGAAAGGCAGATGATCGCCTTCGGGCCATCCACCGCAAAATGAAGCAGTTATACGACCGAACTAATAACATATTTAGGACCGGCAACGTCCTCACTGCAGGACGCTCTCGACCTCCCAAGATGGCACGCTTATCTTACAAACTTGCCACACTCAAACTTTGACCAACTCCCTTTCCCTTAAAATTATCCATCATTGTCAGCTGGTCCTTACATGAAGTGAAGAGTTGCCGGGGAAAAGGGCGTAAGTGCCAAAACGAGAATTTCGCAGGAGACACAAAAAAATGTCTAACTTTAACGTATTTGAATTTTTTTTAAAAGCGAATAAGAACTTTCGAGCTATTACTTAGCTGTATCAGACCATGAAAGAAACGTCCTAAATGAAGCAATCATCTTCGAGAAATATTTTGTCGAATGATCGGCGTGTCCCAAAAAAAGCTGATTTTGACTGAGAAAGAGTTGTATAACTTTTTTATTTTTCGATAAAAGAAAATTACTTCCAAGCTATTACTTAGTTCTACTGATTCGCGAGAGTAATATCCTAAAGGAAGCAGCTACTTCCAAAGAATTAAACTTGACACCCAAAACTCAGAGCAGATGTTGCTACTTCTTTTTGCGTTGTAGGGCGCACGTTTTCTAGCATTTTCTATTATTCATGGCGACTCACTTAAAATTCGGGCATGTGCAGTGGAGATTACTTTTCCGCGCATGCGCCAAGTTTAGCCAAAAGCTGATCGCCATGAACAATACAGAATTATAGAAAACGTTCACCCTACGGAGCCAAAATGAGTGGCGATATCTACCCTGAGTTTTGGGTATATAGCCTAATACATTTATCAAAGGTACAGCGTGTCCCCAGAAACGAAAATATTGACACACGAAGAGTTGCATAACTTTTTTCTCTTTTTATTAATAACAAAAGAAATTATTTTTTTTTAATTACCAAACATGGATTTTGACCTACTTCAAAATCGTACTGTACCATAATCTTCTACAGGGACATGACTTAGGTCTAAATGATTACTTTAAGCCAATGAAACCAATTTTCGAGATTCGGTACTTAGGCCCTTTTCTCCGGCGACCTTTCAAGTATATCTTTTTTGTAACAATAATTGATTGTTAGGATTGTAATTCCAGTACCATATTTCCTATGTTTATGAAATTAAAAAAATGTCCTAAAGAAATCCTGCTGAAAGAGGACAAATTAAAAATTTTTTGATCCTTCAGAGTTAAGACCTTTAGAGGACCTGCTGAAATCAGCAGAACCGCTTTTTGGTATACAAATCCTATGAAAACTTGTGAAAAGTTTGACAAAAATTTAGTTGGATTGTTTCAAGTACGTTTTTCATAAAAGTATTCATGCTGAAACAAGACGTAAATTACCAATTTATATTGGTATAAGTACATTGTATTCATTAATAATGAATTATAATAATATTGCTTCCACGTAGAGGGAGGTATGCAATGACCTAAATTTCCAAATATAATATTTTTGACATATTTCGATATAATTCGAACCCAGCTACTCAAAAATGCAATTTTAAAAAAGCTATGTGCGTGTGTGTGTATGTATGTGTAACTTTTATACTTAAGTTAACTTTCTACTTTTCTACTTAAAATAATTATATCGAGTTCAAAAAAAAGAAGGAAGGAAGAAATTTGTAATGAAATCGAAAAATCAAGTTTTTCAAAGAAACCAAGTGAGGTTAATAAATGTTAAAGGCGTCCTTTCGTTTCAATTTTTTCAAGGAATAATTTTGCACTCATAACTTTTTTCCATATCTCGCTTCGTTTTCGTGAAAAACTGGAAAGTTCGATTTTTTGAAATTATACATGGATTTTTTTATAAACAACTCAGACGATGATTTTGTCTTTTATCAGACGATACAAAGATACATCATAATACATCATAATTAACCTTTAAGGACCATAAAACTTTAGATACGAGGTGGAAACTTGGAGAACTTTTGATTCAAAAAATATCTTTCTTGTAAATTTTTAAAATGCATAAGTATAAAGTAATCGAACTCGAAACCAAGCTAATATTCGTATTTATCATTCACATCGTATTAATTTATGACCACTCGAATGAGAAAAAAATTGTAACATTCGAATTCATAATCTTATGAACAAGTTTTTTGAACCGATTTAAAAAAAAAATGAAATAAAAAGATGAATTTCTTTAAAACATAGCGTTCTAAAATAAAGGAAATGAAATTCGGAAAAAAGTTGCTTTAACTTATCTACATTATGAAAAATAAGTCTTTTGCCAAAAAATTTGAAGTTGGCTTTTGGCAACTTTTCGGCGTCTCTCAACCCACAGTGCAATTCATTTGGAACTTTACCAAACCTTCGAGTGAATAATATATTTTTTTCTTAGAAAGATTCACCGAAATTTATCATTCTACAACCAATTTTTATGGGTATCATTAACACTGTATCATTCAAAGTTTGCTTCAATTTATATTTGCAAACTTTACTTAACTAGTATGAAATTTTATCCAATTTTTCGTCAATATATAACAGAATAAATTCTAATAATTATACCACGTGCATTAATTTTTACTTTTGAAAATCTTTTCTGTACATTTCGAAACTCCAATCTGCGTTATTAAAGTTACCGAAATGACATATCTATTTAACATTTGGCAGGTCACAAATTATTAAAATAATGTCAAACTTTCTCCATCTGGTCCATATATCTCAAATGTACTCAAAAATTGGAGAAAATTTCCTAGCCAGATTTTCTCCGTGCATAATTCAAAGTAGATTTAAGAATATGAAAGTCTCCTTAATTTAAGGTGAATCGATTGACCTTTAATATTAATACATTTTATTGAAGAGTAAGGCAGTTATGGTCATTTATAATATTTGAAAAACCGGTTTTTATAGGCCGTGGCTACGGGTACCGAAATTTCGATACGAATAGCCGGATTTTTTGGTGCGAATAGCGGGTCCTGGACGAGGGACTATTTATACCAAAATTTCGGTACAAATAGTCGGATGCTTTGGCACAGGTAGACACTGCCTTATTTACAGTCAAACTCTTTTTATCAACATAATTAAAAGTTGATAGACTGAATAGAAAAGATTCCTTACTTCGAGGCGAATTGATTGACCTATAATATTAATACATTTTACTGAAGAGTAAAGAGTTATAGTCACTTATAATATATTAAAAAATTGGTCTTTTATTGTAAAACTTGCTTCATCAACATAATTGAAAGTTGATGCAAGAATAAAAAAGATTCCTTGATTTGAGGCGAATCGATTGACCTATAATATGATTACATTTTATTGAAGAGTAAGGAGATTTATAGTCATTTATAGTATTTAAGCAACCTGTCTTTTATTGTAAAACTTTTTTCATCAACATTATTAAAAGTTGATGCATTGAATAGAAAAGATTCCTTATTTCGAGGCGAATCGATTCACCTACAATATTAATACCTTTTATCGAAGAGTAAGGAGAGTTATTGTCACTTATCGTATTTAAAAGGAAATGTCTTTTATTGTAAAACTTTTTTCATCAACATAATTAAAAGTTAATATGTTAAAAAGAGAAGATTCCTTACTTCGAGGCGAATCGATTGACCTGTAATATTAATACATTTCATCGAGCAGTATGGAGAGTTATAATCATTTATAGTATTAAAAAACCTGTCCTTTATAGTAAAAATTTTTGTATCAACATAATTGGAAGTTGACGCAAGCATATAAAAGATTCCTTGATTTGAGGCGAATCGATTGACCTATAATATTAAAACATTTCATTGAAGATTATGGAGAGTTATAGTCATTTATAGTATTTAAAAAACCTGTCTTTTATTGTAAAACTCTTTTAATCAACATAATTAAAAGTTGATGCATTGAATGGAAAAGATTCTTTACTTTGAGGCGAATCCATTGACCTATAATATTAATACCTTTTATCGAAGAGTAAGGAGAGTTATAGTCACTTATAGTATTTAAAAAGAAATGTCTTTTATTGTAAAACTTTTTTCATCAACATAATTAAAAGTTAATATATTGAAAAGAAAAGATTTCTTACCTCGAGGCGAATCGATTGGCCTATAATATTAATACCCTTTATCGAAGAGTAAAGAGAGTTATAGTCACTTATAGTATTTGAAAAGAAATGTCTTTTATTGTAAAACATTTTTCATCAACATAATTAAAAGTTAATTTATTGAAAAGAAAAGATTTCTTACCTCGAGGCGAATCGATTGACCTGTAATATTAATACATTTCATCGAGCAGTATGGAGAGTTATAATCATTTATAGTATT
>JAUMHM010000078.1:41633308-41643339 GCA_032362435.1 Melikaiella ostensackeni | reverse complement strand
CCCCCCCCCCCCCCCCCCCCCCCCCCCCCCCCCCCCCCCCCCCCCCCCCCCCCCCACGCATTAGAACGTTCGAAATAAAATGATGGCAGTATGAAGTTATTAATTAAAAAAGAATCTATTGAAAAGATAGTTCAAATTGTAATGTTTAAAAAATTTTAAATAACACCCAAAATAATAAACATTTTTCGATGTTCTTGAGCTCACTTAAAACTTAAATTCCTTTACAATCGCAGTAATTTGGCAGATGATCTTCTTGTACGGCGCAAACAGTTCAAGCTGGAACAACAAACATAGACATATTTAAATATTCTTTTCTGCTGATAAACAAATTTTTTTAAATATATGGAATAAGTAATTATGAATTTTCTATAAAAAAAACTTTAAAATATACATTCATTTGATTTTTATTATTATTTTCCTGCAAATGAGATGACTTCAAATTTTCGCAACTTTTTTATTTTAACTTCAACTTCTTGCACGATGCAAAAAAAAGAACAATTATGTTGATAAGCTGCTGCGATTCTTTTTAAATTTACTTTTGAAAAAAGCACGAGAAAATTAAGAAGTGTTTGTAATTTTTAATTTTATTTAAAATTTACGAAAACACTAAATATTGCAATTTGCACTACTTTCGCAATAGCTTGAAAAAATGACAAGATAACTGCACTCTGGGCTTATTTTATTTAGAACTTAGATAGCTTCCAACCTGTTTAAGAGAAAAAATTTCAAACTCCGAATTATTAAAATTAATAAATTATTAAAAGCTAACAAATAGTCGTCTCTATATACTTAGTGAAAGTCAGAATTAATTATTTAAACATAGTTATTCGCATATTAGTCTTTCCCCTTCCACTTTAGATAAAAGTCGTAAGTTCTGTTCAATTTAAATCAACAAGAGCTTACTTTATTTTTAAACAAATGTTTGCAATTCTATTCATTACAATTGCATGTAAATGATTTTATTTAGGAATTATGCGTACAATTATAGTTAGTTAATAGCTATACATTTCACAAATTTAACAATTTTCTAAATAATATTCAATGAAAACGAACGAATAGAATTGTAAAGAATCTTTTAAGTTTCCTTTCTAAAATTCTTTAAAATTATCAATCGGCCTGTTATGCCTATTTTATAAGTCAATTTAAAGATCGATTAATTTTGAGCTTGAGTATACTCGTATACATATAACATCCTTAAAATATTGTTGAATTTCAATTCTTCAATTTAAAAATGTGACGATTCACGCAATTTCAATTTTCAATTTTACGTTATAAAAAACATTGCCTCTGATTTTAAATTCCTCACTTTTTGAGAATGAAAGTAAAAAAAGAATGTTTAATTAAACACCTTGCAATTAAAAATGTTCAACTGTTAATGCTTTAATTCGAAATGAGATATTTTTGTAATTTTTCATTAACAATGAAATTTGAAATTGTAATCTAAAAACTCTTAAAGTTGGTTAATATTTAACGTTTAGTGTTGATATTCTTTAATTTTTAATAACTCTCTTTCTATTTGTAACTGTGAAATTTTCCAAAAAATCCAATTTTACACTTTTTTTTTGAATTTGGAAAGTCTTAAAGCATCTTTTCCTTGAAATTGGTCATTTTCATAAATTCCATTGGAAACCATACTTTTAAGTTGAATATTAATCAATTCAAATCAATTCTATTTGAAATTATTTAAAATTTTAACTGTTCCCAATTTCAAATAGTTAAAATTTGAAAGTTGTCAAATGGAGATTGTTCAATTTTTAACTCTTAAATTGAACAACTGGAAAACAAAGAATTTCGAAAGTTTCATCGTGTTAGTTTTCAGATTTAAATGTTTTTTGGTTAAAAATTGTCCAATTTTGAAGGTTCTCAGTTTTAAATGTCTGAATATTGAACACTTCAATTCGAATTTCGAACAATTGTGTAATATGTTTTAAAACATTTTATTTTATTTACGTTCACAGTTTCAAGGAATATTAAAAATCTGTTAAAAGCTATTTTCTCAAAAATATTTGGATGAACCACTTCAATATTTTGTGATTTCTCATGACCTAAAAAAAACTAAGATAACATACCTATTAAAATACTTTTGATATGCATTTTCGTACATTCAAGAAGAAATCTTGGTCACTGAATCAAATTCCTGATTTTTTCCCACTGAACGAAATTCCCATTCATTTCCCGGATTTCCCGATTTCTCGATTAAGTAGACACCCTCATAATTGACATCCTGCTAGTATTTAAATCGTTCTCAAATCTGGAATATTACACAAAATTTGGGAATATTAGGGAATGCTTCATAAGATTTGAGAATATAAAAAAACAAATGTTTTTCACATATTTAAGAACATTGTATAATATCCCAAAAATGACGACCTTCAAATATTTGAAATATTTGTAGAACATTCTTGAAAATTCAAGAAAATGAAAATCATTTAGGAATGCTCTGAAAAAAGAGGTCCAAAGATGCAAATAGTATAAAGAAGATTGTTATTTATTTACATCATAAATAATGATGAAAAATATTTGACTTACCAAACTCAATTATATTATTATATTTGAAATATTGGTGGGACATACTTGAAAATTGAAGAAAATGAAAATCATTTAGGAATGCTCTAAAAAAAGAGTTCCAAAGATACAAATAAAATAAAGAAAATTGTTATTTATTTACATCATAAATAATGATGAAAAATATCTGACTTACCAAACTTAATTATATTATTATATTTGAAATATTTGTGGGACATTCTTGAAAATTCAAGAAAATGACAATCATTTAGGAATGCTCTAAAAAAAAGTTCTAAAGATAAAAATAAAATAAAGAAAATTGTTATTTATTTACATTATAAATAATGATGAAAAATATTTGACTTACCAAACTTAATTATATTATTATATTTGAAATATTTGTAGGACATACTTGAAAATTCAAGAAAATGACAATCATTTAGGAATGCTCTAAAAAAAAGTTCCAAAGATAAAAATAAAATAAAGTAAATTGTTATTCATTCGCATCATAAATAATGATAAAAAATATTTGACTTACTAGACTCGATTCCTCATTGAGTGAAATTATCCTAATAATTCGTTCAGACTCGTCATTTGAAAAGCAAATTCAAATTATGCTTTATTCAATTATTATTCAAATTATGTTCTCAAGAACATTTCTAATAAACTTATAGTTATACGCCTTTGAAAACCATGTCTTATTAACGTGTATTACATTATTCATAAACCGGTTTACGAGTCGCGTTTACTATTTCCACGTATACCATTTTTTCCCATAAGAACGTATATTACACGTGGTGGATTCCACGCCAGACTTGTACAAACCAGACCTTCACATCATCGATTTTTTTAAAACATTGGCTACTTATTTGTTTGGTGGATAAAATATAGACTGCCAAAGATTTCACACAAATAAAATTTTTTTTGGAAGCTATTGCACTTTTTTTATTTTTAACACTTTTCGAGTTTCTAAAAAACGAAATGCACCAGTTCACTAAAGGCTGTACCGCTTAGCTCGGTTTTAATCAAATTGACTGAACCTCTTTAAGCAAAAATATGAAAAATTGAGAGAATTTATGTAAAGCACAAAGGTCTTTTTAATTTTTTGTCTGAGAGGACAATTAAAAGTATAAAATGAAGAAGTGTAAAGAAAATTACTGCCGGCATTTTTTGAGAATCATGTTTAAAGAAAATGAAAATTTTTGTTTAAAAACATGAAAAATAAGCATGAAGGAGTTGTTGGAATCAATTGGAACCTCAAAATTTGAATTCCCTAGGGTTTTTACACTAAAATAAGAGGTTCAGTCAATTTGATGGAAACCGAGCTAAGTGACCTGATGCAACTCGTGTTTTAGAGACTCCAAAAGTGTCCAAAAAAGAAAAAGTGCAATAACCTAAAGAAAATTTCTATCGAAATCTTTGGCAGTCTGTATTTCCTTTACCAAAGAAATAAGTAGCAAAAATTTAAAAAAAAATTGATGATCTGAATGTCATCTATTCTATCGCCACACATCATGAATAAGAGACACTGAAAAGGTGAAACCATTTATAAAAAAGTCAGTTTCAAATTCAAATTCAAAAATTAAATAACAAAAGGTTACAGAAAACGCTCCAATAAAATGCAAACCATATTACTATTTTTACATTATGTATCGTAATTCTAGCATCTACAAACATTTTTAATGCAAGGAAAAGACTCTTCTTCTCAAGAAGCAATCGTAAAGTGGAAATAATTTTTTTCGAAGCTTTAAATCTATTCTTATAGCGCTGAATCCATACTCTCTTCAAATTGTTCTTTGATCATTATAGTTGTTATCTCAGGTAGTAATCAATTTCCTTATTGCTCCTCGAGGGGCAGGAGCTCAATAATAACAATTATCTTGCTTTACAACCTAATCGAATTCCGATATAAGTGCTCTAAGATAATAATAATTTCAATAGAGATCATCCACCCCAATGAAAAGATCAAACTTCTTAGAGTCGTATAAAGTCGTGAGAATGTTCTAATTATTAAATTTTATTTTCCAAGTTTTTTTAATGGTTAATACTAGAGGAAGCAATGTGAGACTCAATCAATTTCAACCTAAAAGTCTTTGCACTCGCCGGTTTTCTATAAGATGTAACTTGTGGATGATAAGCAAGTATTTTGAGCACAAAATTAAAATCATTTCTAAGGTCCTTTTTTTGAAAACTCCATTTTGTGAAATAATTCCTTTTTTTTAATTTGTAATTTCTACGTACAGGACGTCATTAGTCCTTATAACTGAGCAAAAATTTAGATCGAAAGGATTTTTCAAAATGAACACCTGTTGTTCAATGGAAGTATAAGTGTTGTTCATAATGCCTTTTTAGGAAAAAGCTTAGTTAAACATTCTTGCACTCGAAGTTGTTTTGCACTTTCTTATTAGTTGATAGCCCTAGCGTTTTTCACGAATATCATCTAAAAAATCTGTAAGGTTAAGCTAACCTTTTTTCTAGGAAAGCGTTGTGGACAATACTTACACCTCTATAGAACAACAGGTGTTTATTTCAAGAAATTCTTTCATGACAATTTTTTTCTCACTTTTTAATGACTAATGACGGCCCCTCTGTAAAATTTGCAAATTAAAAAAAAAATATCAAATAA
The DNA here is from genome assembly GCA_032362435.1 of Melikaiella ostensackeni. NCBI lineage: Eukaryota > Metazoa > Arthropoda > Insecta > Hymenoptera > Cynipidae > Melikaiella > Melikaiella ostensackeni. The sequence goes on along the minus strand of JAUMHM010000078.1, from coordinate 41,638,208 downwards.
TCCGGAATGGAGTGCTTTGAAAAAGAGACTCCAGAGAATATTTTAATTGTGTGCTTGAAATAGTTTCATATTATCCACAAGTTACATTTTCCAGAAAACCGGCGAGTGCAAAGACTTTTAGGTTGAATTTGCTTAAGGCTCACCGTGAAAGACTTTGTATCAATTTCTTTCTTGATTCTAGGGCACCTGTAATTCCGTCAAGTTAACCTTCCTTCGTACAGAATTTACCTTATCTCCTTCCTACCTTTTATATATTATACGCAAGTTTCTTAAGCCTCCACAAACAAACTTTCCGACTACGAACCTGTTCAGTCTGTTCAAGATAAACCACTCTCGACTGAAACCATTTGTAGTCCCATTTCCTGCATGGAATTCGTTTCACGTCGATTATGTGAGAACTTTATATTCCATGTGTAATTTAATTCTATTATGAATATTGCGATATGAAGCATAAAACTAACTGCAAATTGGAATTATAAAATTGCGAGAGTTTTTAAAGAGATATTTATTGCTGCTCTTGATTCGGTTCGATTGATGTAATTCGAATTCTCTGCACAATTTTATGATTATATATGACCCTGTCATACTTGTTTTACTGACCGATACAAGCCGTAATGTCATTTTAAATGAGAAAATATTCCGAAGAAATTTATTATTACTCTACTGTCGTTTTACAATTAGATGATAAAATTATTTAGTTAATGGCCACTGGAAAACAATAAAATAAGAAGGAACTTATTATTATGGAGAAATCAGTAAGAGGTGGATAAACAAGCTTTTAAAGGCCTAATATTGATAAATGTTGAACAAGTGGGGAAAAAGTTGCATACCGAATTAAAGCTGGAACATTCATTTTACAGAAAGCAATGACATCATATGAATTATGTGAGACATTTATCCCACATTACACACTTTTTTAACACGTTGAAATTTTATTCAGATGGTACTCGCCTGCTATAAAGTGAACATTCACTTTTAGGCCTTTCCAAACAGTCGTCGAAGAACATGGTGCATAAATTCATGAAACGATAATCTAAAACTGTTATTTACGAGTAAAAATCTTTTTTGATTTATATACTGTGATTATTTTTAATATATTTTAGAAATTGTATAAGCTCCAAACTGTGTCGCATATTCAGAAAAATATTTGTTTTAAATTGAAGAAACCATTTCTTTAACATGACTTTTTTCATTTAGCCACAAATAACTTCAAAATGAAGAAAATCATTTTAAATTTCTAAGAAAAATTTTCATTGGAACAAAAAACCATTTCTTCGAATCAAAAGAAATTTCTTTGTATCAGAGAAACTTTTCTTCGATTTTGAGCCAATGAATATTTTTCTTTAATTTAAAGAATTTTTTATTGAATCAAAGAATCTTTTTTCTTACAAGGGGGGTTAGGTTGGTGTCCGGCGCCGATTCTCTTGTCATTTTGTTGGTGAAAAGAAGGTCCCAGACTATGAAAGAAAAATATTTTTTTGAACAATCGTTCACATGCAGGGGTTGAAATCACCCCTTCTATATTTTTGAGTCTTTTGCTGTTTTAAGAGCTAAAAAATGTCTTCTTTATTGTTTTTACACGAAATTTTTGTAATTAATGCTGTGTTGCAATATTACCTCGAATTGTAAAAATACTTACCCTCTAGAGTATTATAATTCTGAAAATCTACCTCTAGAATGCTTCGCCATATGACATATAATGTAAGATTTTGGACTTTCTTGCTGTAAGCGTCTTGTTTCGATATTCTATTCTGTTAAGAATCATTAATGATATTTTACTTTGATAAGACAACCCTTCAATTACGGGTAAAAATATTTCGTTTGGACAATCAATAATAATAAAACTAATTCTTTTGTTAATGAGGACACTTGTTTTTATATTAATAAACCCTTGTTATGCAGAAACTGCCCCTCAAAAACTTCACATGTTTTGTTTAGCAGGTAATGTAGGTGGTGATACATATAACAGAACTGTTTGAAGAATCATTATTTATGGTCAGACACATACATATATCCATTGAAAATGGCACACACTCGCACACACACATCATCCCTTCATCCCTCATTGCTTAAGGCTTTCGACTCATAATCTATCTTCTACGAAATTTTTTTCAATAAACCAAATATAAGTGCGAATAAACAAAATATTTCCTGTTTGCGAGTTGGATGCATGATATGATAAAGGCATTTTCATTCCTGCATTTGCAATAATAACTCCGCATGTATCAGATTGTCAGATAATTAAATTAATCATGTTTTGCGTAAATCTAGGTATGTCTGGTATATAAACCGAATGAAAATAGTATTTTTTCAATTATAAATTTGGTTGTTTCTCTACTGTATAAAGCATAACTACATATAATGATAATCCGTTAAATATAATATCGTTATTAACAATAACGTTAGATACGGAAAAACTCGGAATTCAGCCATCAGAAATAACTTCTGAAGAGATACATCTACACGATGTATCAGAGGCGATTATGAGGAGAAGAAGACATACCATGGTTTAAAGCATCACGTTGGTGGGTATGGTAATTCAAGAAACAGGATAACATTGTTTCACGAAAAATCACAAAATTTATTCTTGTGTCATCTCTACATGAAACTAGGGATATAGAACAGCAATGTGATGCTTTTAAAGACAACGTAAAATCAGAAGTTCCGAGCTATGGGGAAAGTAACACCTTGAGTTCCGATCAAAGTGGTTTTAATTTAGAATTTCACAGTAGAATAACTTTGAGCTTTCAAGGAACAAAAACTGTGGAAAATGTTGTTTAATCGGTTTCTTCCTCTACGCATAGCTATAAAATTCAGCCAACCATATCTGCTGATGAAAGATTACTTTTATCCCTTTTTGTAGTTTTGAAAGTACCATCTGGACAATTTGGACCAAGAATGAAAGAAGGACTTTTTAAGGCGAAAAATATTTATTTGCAAGCCTTTAAGTCCGGTAAGCTTTCTTAAGAATTACTGCAAATGTGGCTTTAGGATGTTTTTTTTCTAATGTAGGAGAAAATTCTGTATTATTATTAGATTCAAGGAGTGGCCGGTGCGAACAAACCGTGCACACAGCAATACCAGAAGGTAAAAACCTTTTACTAAAAACCATTCCAAATGTAAAACTAGGAGAATTCAGCCCTTGGATGTGTTATATGCGTTACGATGTTAAATTGTCTCTACCAATATTAGATTTCAACTTATGTTACGCTTTACAAAATAATTTAAATAAATTTGAGAACTGGTGTATTGTAAACAACCTCGAACTTAATGTTCAAAAATGTGAAATCCTGTCGTTCCTCAGAGGCTGTAACATACCCGTCTCATATGATTATGAACATGCAATCCATGGTGTGAAAATTGAGAGAGTGTTTAATATAGTTGATCTTGGAATAACATCTGATTCATGCCTTACTTTTAAAATCCATATCGATAAAATGTTATTGAGTGCGAATAAATCTCTAGAACTTATGTTCAGAGCAAGCAGGTACTTTAGAGACCCTGCTAATTTTAAAATTCTTTTTAATAGATTAGTGAAATCAAAGTTGGAGTACGGATCCGTAATCTGGTCACCACACTTTCAGAATAATATTAGAGCTATTGAAAGTTGCCAAAAAAGATTCATAAAATTCTTACACTGACAACAACATGGGACTTATACATCACCTGGTTCTGATCTGTCCGATTTAAGAAAAAGATGGAATATTTGCTTATTAGAGGGCAGGCGAACATATACTAGGAAACTATTTCTCTTTAAAGTAATTCGAGGAATATTTGATTGTCCTGAAAATCTTCCAATTATACCGTTTCAGGTTCCAACATATGCAACAAGAAGTGAAAAACTTATCCTTGTTTCTCCAAAATTGATCCATCAATCGTCAATGCACACTTTGTGCACGAATTTAAATCAATTTTATGAGAAAAGTCAACATGATATAGACCTGTTCGTAACTTACATCGATACATTTTGTGATGCGGTACATGAATATGTTTTATACGTTGAGGAAAAAAAAATATACTAGTATACAACACATGTAAGAAATATACAATATACATCTCCGCAAATGTTTTTAAGCATAAAAGTACCTATGTATATAAATACTACATGTATAACATTGTAGCTTTGTAAATGGTCATTAACCGATGAGCTTAATAAACTGTTGTCTTCACATAGATTTATTAACGTATTCAAATATTCTTGATATAGAAGCGGATAGACAGAAAATAGACCTTTACATTTTGATAATTCTGTAGGATTTTGTTCCAGAAAAGATACAGAACCTTCTTATGATATTTGCGGTGCTGTTTCAGTAATAACGTGTCAATAGTATGTCAACAATAACATGTGTGTGCAATTTTTAATCAATATATGTACGTGCCCGTCCATCAATAAAGATTCTGTAAACAGTTCTGCTATATGTATCATCATCAATATTCCTTGCTAAACAAAACATGTACAATTTTTGAGGGGTAGCTTTTGCATAACAAGGGTTTATTATTATAATAACAAGTGTCATCATCAACAAAAGGTTAGTTTTATTATTATTATTGATTGTCCAAACGAAATATTTTAATCCACTACTCACAGAAATGTAATATTAATATTTTGTATTCATTGGTAATATTAAAGGGGTGTAATACACACAATTAATTATATTAATTATATTATATTATATTTTATTTATTATTAAATTATATTACAACAATTACATGTTGTCTTCTCAAAGTAGAATATCAATGATGATTCTTGATAGAATTAGATATCAAAACAAGATGTTTGCAGCAAGAAAGTCCAAAATGTTACATTATATATCATATGGCGAAGCATTCAAGGGTCAGATTTTCAGAATTATGAATTTATGATACTTTAGAAGGCAAGTATTCTCACGATAGCTAATAT
>JAUMHM010000078.1:41597854-41618200 GCA_032362435.1 Melikaiella ostensackeni | reverse complement strand
TGCACCCTGAAAGCTAAGTGTTCGAAAAAATTTCCCATATTAAAAAAAAAAAATGATTTCCAGAGCCATAAAGATTTATAGTCCAGTATAGGAAAATTGGAATTTTTTTCCCACTCTGAAATTAAAAATCCTCTTAAACATTCCTTGTTGGTCCTAGGAAATTATAAATCTTTCATAAGTATAGAAACACTTTTACAAAGAAAAAATAATTAATTTCCACAATAGAATAATCTTTTTTTCGGTTGAAAATTATTTTTTTTTAACTGAAAATTTAACTAGTCGAGTTGATGACTCATCATTTTAGTTGAAAATTCATCTTTATTGGTTAGTCATTTTATTATTTGGTTGAAAATATAATTTATCTTATTGAAAATTCAACACTTGTGTCAGAAATGTATTTATTTTTGTTTAAAAATGTAATTTTTGGTTGGAAATTAATCTCTTTTTGTGGAGGATTCAACTATTTAGTTGAGAATTCATCATTTTTGGTTAAAAATTCAACTATTTGGTTGAAAGTTGAACTTCTTTGATTAAAATTCATCTTTTTAGTTGAAGATTCATCATTTTACTTAAAAATTCATCTCTTTGGTTAAACATTCAACTACTTTGTTGAAAATTCGTTCTTGTTCTTGTCGAAAATAGATTTTTTTTAACTGAAAATTCAACTATTCCATTTTTGCTTAAAAATTTATCTTTTTTAGTTGAAAATTCATGTATTTTGTTGAAAATTTGTCTTTCTCTTGTTTTTTCACTTAAATGTGAACATCGATGCTAACTGAATTAATAGAATCCAATAAGAAAATGGAACTATTTTTGGTTGAAAGTTAATTCTTTAACTATTTTTGATCGAAAAGTCAAACTTTTTTATTAAAAATTGGACTGTTTTGGGTGAGGATTCAACTATTTTATTGGAAACTCGACTTTTTTGGTTAAATTAAACTGTTTTTTTCTAAATTTAAAATTACAGTCTTTTTTGGTTAAAATATCCACTAATTCATTTTTTGTTGCGAATTCATCTTTTTGAGTTAAATATTCACTTTTTTAGGCTGAAGACTAGGTTTTTTGACTCAACATTTAACTACTCCATTTTTGGTTTGAAAGTGATGTTTCAAATTTAAAATTGTTCCTTTTGAGTTGAAGATTTAACTATTAGGTTGAACTACTTTGCCAAAAATTCATGTTCTTAGTACAAGATTTCTCATTTTAGTTGAAAATTCATCTCTGTAGTTGAAAATTGAACTACTTTGTTAAAAATTCGTTTTAGTTTTTGCTGAAAAAATTTATTTCTCACTAAAAGCTTAGAAATCAATTTTTGGTTGAAAACTGAACTTTTTCAGTTGAAAATTCAAGTGTTTCGTTAAAAAGTCGTCTTTTTCTCGTTTTCCACTTAAATCCTCACTCAAGTAATAGAATCCAATAAGAAAATCCAACTATTTTTTGTTGAAAGTTAATTCTTTAATTATTTTTGGTTAAAACGCTTACAATTATATTTTTTAATTATTATTCTTCTTTTTTGGCTACAAATTTTATTACTTGGTTGAAAGTTTAATTAATTTGTTGGAAGGTCATTCTTTTTGGTTGAAAGTTAATAAGTTTCAGTTAAAAATTCATGTATTTCGTTAAAAATTCATCTTTTTTGGTAAAAAATTATTCTTTTTGTTTGAAAATCAACCGTTTTTGGTGAAAATTTATCCATTTTGGTTGAAGATTCAACTATTTTTTTCAAAACTTTGCCTTTTCTGGTTGAATTGAATTGTTTTTGATTTAAAATTAAAATCTTTTTTGGTTGAGAACTTAACAACTTGGTCGAAAGTTGAACTACTTTGTTAAAAATTTATTTTTTGGGGTAAAGATTCATCTCTCTAGTTTTTTATTTAAAATTTAAATCTTTTTTGGTTAAAATATTTACTATTACATTTTTCGCTAGAAATTCATCTTCTTTAGTTGATAATTTAACAACTTGGTTGAAAGCTTAACTGCTTTGTTGAAAATTCATTTTTTTTGGGTGAAGATCCATCTCTCTAGTTTTTGATTTGAAATTTAAATTTTTTCTAGCTAAAATATCTCATATTACAGTTTTTGCTGAGAATTCAACTTTTTTGGTAGAAAATATAACAATTTGGTTGAAAGTTCAACTACTTTGTTCAAAATTCATTTTTTTGGATGAAAATTCAACCTCTTTGGTTGAGGATTCAACTATTTTTTTTGAAAATTCGTCTTTTTTGGTTGAATCTAATTGTCTTCGATTTAAAATTAAAAAGTTTTTTTGGTTAAAATATCTACTTTCACATTTTTTTGCTAAGAATTCATATTTTTGGTTGAAAACTTAGTAGCATGGTTGAAAGTGGATCTGCTTTATTCAAAATTCATTTTCTGCGTGAAGATTCATCCCTCCAGTTGAAAGTTTAACTATTTTGCTGGAAATTCATTTTATAAATTGAAAATTTAACAATACAATTTTTGGTTGTAAAAGTATCTTTTTTAGTTAAAAATTTAACTATTTCGTTAAAGATTCATGTATTTTGTTGAAAATTTTTTTTTTGGTAGAAAAGTCTATTGTTTTGTTGAAAATTCGTCTTTTTGCATTGAAAATTCAACAATTTCGATAAAAACTTCAACTGTGTTGTTGAAAATCAACTTTTTCGTCTAAAATTCATATTTTTGGATTGAAAATTGAACTGTTTTGCAGAAAATTCGTTTTCTTGGCTTGAAAATTCATCAATTCCGTTGAAATCTTTATTCTTCATTGAGTGAAAAATATTTTTTGATTGAAAATTTGAGTCTATATTGAAAATTTGTCTTTTTGGTTTGAAAATTCGTCTCTTTTGGTACAATTTTCATATTTTTTTGTTAAAAATGCAACCATATGGTTGAAAGTTGCACCTCTTTGTTAAAAAGTCATTTTTTTGGTTGAATATTGATCATTTTAGTTAAAAATTCATCTCATTAATTGAACATTTAACAATTTTGTTGAAAATTCGTTCTTCATTTCGTTGAAAATTAATTTTGAGAATTAATTTTTGATTAAAGTTGAAAACTAAAATTAAAAATTGATTTTATTTAACTGCAAATTTAACTTTTCTATTTTTGGTTAAAAATTATTCCTTTTTTTTTTTGGCTAAAATTTAAATATTTTGTTGAAAATTAATCTTTTGACATGAGAATTCGACTATTTTGTTGAAAATTTATGTATTTTGTTAAAAATTTGTCTTTTTGGCAGAAAGTTATTCGTCTTGGTCGAAAATTCATCTTTTTGGTTGAAAATTTAGCTACTTAGTAGAAAGTTGAACTAAATTACTGAATTGTCGGTCATGACTAGCCTGAAGTTTTCAATAAAAAGTATAAAAACTGCCACTTTACAGATTTGCATGAAGTTGTGTAAAAATTAATTTTGGATCCGAAAAAGTGAATTATTTTGATCTGAACTTGATAATCAGAATGATATGGAACGGTTTGATATACCAGAGTTTAATATTTAGAAAATAATTTCCACTAGGGTAAGTTTTAAGTAAACTTAGGAAGGTGCAATGTATAATCTGGATTACGTAAGCGGAAGGACTTAAGCTTTTCCAGAATTGCGTATTTTGGGTACAAAAGAAAATGCAAACAAGCAATGACCCTCTTCAAAATTTGCACTAGAGATTATCACCTTGAGTTTAAGAATGGATTACCTACTTTAGGTTATAATGGGTGTATAAATATAGTTTCTAATGCTCAAATAAATACTATAATCCGAAAATACTTCAAGGAATTCCTTGAAGATAGAAATGGAATCTACCTTGTTATGCAAATTTTTGTGTACTAAAAAAAAAAACCAACAAAGTTCACAAATTGAAAATAGACCTCAAAACTACCCACTTTTACGGCTCGTTTGAGACAAGTGTACTGTAAATGCACAACAAAAATAAAAGAGGGAGAAAAATATAGAGTCAACCAAACCAACATCTCACTCTTTCTTTTCTCCGTCTTCTTTATACTACTGGGGACCAAATGTTTCAAAGCCAAATTATACTTTCTTATCAGGGGTAGTTTATAAGAAAACGATAGGTACTAATAATGAAAACATTATTAGATTAGAAAACCATTATTACCTGAAAATAAAACAGAGATAATTAATAGAAATTTTCATTTTGGTACATATTCCATTCCTTGATTTAAATGATTTTAACATAGGGAAAACATTCTGAATATAAACTAAAGTAAATTATTTCATTCTTCAATTGAAAATCGATTTTCACATAGGAGAAATTCTCACCAAAACAACACTCAGTGTATTCAATTAATGACTCCATCCCAAATTTTGTTGTATCTCGAAAGATCCCTTCTTGAATTAATTGCTTTGTTACCTTCTCTCTTCATAAATAGCATTTCCATAGCGTAAATTGGCTTCCGAACATGCTGGTCCCCAGTAGTATAAAAATAAAAGATTTGTTCCAATTTGCAGGGTTGCTTATGAATAATATTAAGATTTCTTTTAATTGAGGTATTAATGGCTAACTCAATTAGCCAAAAGATTTCTACTTTTATTTAAATATAGTATACAAATTTGAGAAAGTTGGCAATTTTTAGAAATGTGTTATTGTTTCAGATTATTACCTTTTTCTATTTTGAAAAATGGAGTAATATGAATGGATTGGGTCTAAATCAATCCACAAAAGAAAAGAGTCAATTAAACTAACCCCTCACTCTTTCTTTTCTCCGTCTTTTTTATACTACTTGGGACCGACATGTTTCGAAGCCAATTTAGACTTTCTGATCAGGGGTAGTTTATAGGAAAACAACATATGCAAATAATGATAACATTATTAGATTAGAAAATCATTATTACCTGAAAATCAAATAAAAATAATTAATAGCAAATGTTATTTTGGTACATAATTCATTTCTACATTAAAAATGATTTCCACGTAGGCAAAACATTCCAAATAAAGACTAAAGTCAATTATTTCATTCTCAAATTGAAGATCGATTTACACATAGGCAAAATTCTGACCAGAACTATACTCAAGATATCTCGAAAAATCCCTTCTTAAATTAATTGCTTTGTTGCCTTCTCTCTTTATAAATAGCATTTCCATAGTCTAAGTTGGCTTCCGAATATGTTGGTCCCCAGTGGTATAAAAAAGCAAAGATTTGTTTTAATCTGCAGTGTTGCTTATGGATACTATTAAAATTTCTTTGAACTGAGGTAATTGTGATTTACTCAATTTACCAAAAAATATCTATTTTTATTCAAATATAGTATACAAATTTGAGGAAGCTAGCAATTTTTAGAAATGTGTTATTGTTTCAGATCATTACCTTCTTCTATTTTGAAAAATGGAGTAATATGAATATATTGGTTCTAAATCAACCCATAAAAAAAAGAGTCAACAAAACCAACCTCTCACTCTTTTTTTCTCTGTCTTTTTTATACTACTGGGGACCAACATATTTCGAAGCCAATTTAGACTTCCGCACCGGGGGTAATTTTTATGACAAAAACAGGTACACATAATTATAACATTATTAAATTAGGAAATTATTATGACCTGAAAATAAAACAGAGATAATTAATAGCAATTGTTATTTTGGTACATATTTCATTCCATGATTGAAAATGATTTTTACGTAGGCAAAATATTCTGAATAAACACTGAAGTCAATTATTTCATTCTTAAATTGAAAATCGATTTGCGCATAGGCATAAATATCATTTCCATAGTTTAAATTGGCTTCGAAACATGTTGGTCCCCACTAGTATAAAAGAGACGAAGGAAAGAAAGAGTGACAGGTTGTTTTTCTTGACTCTTTCTTTTTCTCTCTCGTTTTTCTTTTTGTTGCACATTTATTGTACATTTGTCTTCAATGAGCCGCAAAAGTGGGTAGTTTCGAAGTCTATTTTTGATTCGTGAACTTTTTGGTGTTCATTTTCGGTGCACAAAATATTTTCATAAGAAAGTAAATTTCATTTGGATTTTTAAGAAATTTTAAAAGAGAGACATGAAGCAAAGATTTGTTCAAATCTGCAGGGTTGAATATGAATAATATTAAGATTTTTTTTTAATTGATGTTTTGATGATTAACTCAATTTACCAAAAGATATCTTTTTTTATTCAAATATAATACACATATTTGAGGAAGTTAGCAATTCTTAGAAATCTGTTATTGTTTTGGATTATTACCTTTTGCTGTTTTAAAAAATAGTGTAATTTAAATAGATTGGTTCTAAATCAACCTACAAAACTTTAAGGAACTTATCTTTTTTCATCGTTCTCAAATTGAAAACCTTGTCCAGAGTTTTTAAATATAATTGTCAAAAAATAAATAAATAAAATAGAAGACGTATTTTCTTCGTCGTTTGAACTGTGATAATCTATTTTAATAACAAATTGTTTTAAAAAAGTATGAAATTTTACAGAAAGTGTGTATTATGATTATTAATGCGATCAAGAAGAGACACTCTCTTTAAAGATTTATTAATGTACTAATTTTGAGTTATTCTCATTATAATTACAATATTTAGATTTTTTAATCGTTTATTTTATGAAAGATAAATTTTTTAGGGTGGAATTTCAAAAGTGTCTCAAAAAATTTCTGTTATTGTAATGATTATCTTTTAAAAAATTTTAAAAGCTTGACCTAAAGAGGAAAGAAAAAACATGAATGCACATTAAATTATGAAATTCTTCGAATGTTCCCCGAATACAGTTGAATTCACCGTGAATTTGGTTTCACTTTCTTTGAATTTATTATTTGAAATTAGAATTAAGTCGAGTTGACAGTAGCTAAATTTAATTATCTGAAATTTACTGACCTAATTTTATTGACTGAAATTCATTTGAGTTGAGGCGATTTTAGTTTACTTAACTAAGATTTAATTGAAGTCACTAGTATTTACTGGAATTTCATTGAATTTAGTTGGATCAAATGGAATTTAGTTGGATTAGTGAAATTAGTCGAAATTCACTAAAAGTTATTAATATTTGAGACCGAATCCATTTTCAACCATGCACGTCGAAAATAAGGAGACACTAACTTTTTAAACTAACATAGCAACATTTTTACATTTTCATGAATATTTTAAAATTTTTTGGGGTAAAATGAGTTTTTTGCAAAAATTACATCGAAATCCATGCCATTCTTGTAATTTTTGAAATACTGTGGTTTTTTTTCAAGTTTTTTTCACTCTTTCGAAACGGGTGAGAAAAACGAAGAAAAGATTGAAAATGGCAAAGCTATTTCGATTTTCTAAAAACAAATGGAATTCCTTTACCATTCTTTATTCTTTCTTTGTTTTTCACGATATTATTACCTATTATTCCTAAAAATTTCAGATAAAAAAGGTGGGATTTTGAGAAAAATGCGTTTTTTGTTTTCCAAAAATCGAAATAACTTCACCACTTTATATTATTTTTTAATTTTTCGTGTATTTCGCAAGAATGCAAAAAACTGGATAAACTAAAATAAGAAGACCCTCAATATATAAAAAATTGCTAAAATGGCACGGTTTTTAAAGTAAAATTTTCAAAAAACTCATTGTGTCCTTGAAATTTTAAAATACTCGTAAAATTGTAAAAATTTTATGTCAATTGAAAAAAATACGTGTCTTCTTATTTTCCACGTACAAAATATATTTTATTGGCAAGCCAATGTTGAATATGTTACCCGCAGGCTTGCATGATTCGAAATGGATTCGGTCTTGAATTATTAAAAATTACTTAAATGAACAGAAATGCATTTGAATTATCTAAAAAGTATTGACTTAAAGAGCAGAATTCATTTATTTTGATGAAATTTTAATTTAATTGACTGGAATTCACTTGTAATGACTTCAGTTCACATTACTTGTTTGACAATCACAGGATTTTAGTCTAATTTATATGTTCACTTAAATTTAGTTTCATTCGATTGAACTTACTTTAAACTTATTTGAATTCACTTGAAAATTAAATTCTGTAACCCACTGTTTTTGAAAATTTCTTTAAAGATCGAAATGAAATCCACTTTCCTATGAATATTTTGATGCACAGTCTCCTTTAAAAATTTCCTCAATTTACAATATTTTATCAGAAAGCTTTCTCAATATTATGAATCTCCTACTGGAACCTCCATTTAAGTGCCCTCTATTCACGTCTTTCGAGAATTTCAGCCTGCCTCGCATTCGTTGATGAGGAGGTCCAAGGGACCGAGAGAGAGAGAGAGAGGGGCGTGAGCTCAGCAGAATAACGCAGTTCCCCCTGACTGTTTACATCGTAGAAATTCTTGGAAGAGCCTCATGGTCATAGCAAGCCATACTCGAGACCCTCTCTAGATCGAGGTTCCAGTGTATCTACTATTGATTTAGAAAATATGATTGGAGAAATGTTCGGGGTCTATAAACTCTAGATTCTACAAAAAAACCCTTTTATTTCCGACCCCTTCATTTCCACGAATTTTTTTAAAGAAAAAAACACATGATGTTAGGTAATACCAGGAACATCCGCTGAATGTAGAAAAGACGTAAGGGATTTTTCCCACCCTTACTTTGGTATTACTGAGTCCTTCATGGAAACATTCAGGAAATGCGGACGGGTTTCACTTAATACGATGGATTAGGGCTTAACCCCCTCCCACGCCATTCATGAATGCAGGACAATAAACGCACCGAAGATCTAAAGAGCCTTTACCTATCGGTGCCGCTCATCAGTGCCACTCTATTTGTAACTGTGCTATGTACATTGTACACACTAGAAAGTGCACCAGGTCCTCTCTCGTAACAAGGGCGGGGCCATCAAGGTTGTGTGGTGTCAGAAGTGCTCACAAGGTCGCCGGATTTCCCCGCTCGATTGAAATGGAACACTTTTGGCGCTCAAGTGCCTCCGATTCCAATAGGAATAGCATCCATGGTCTCCCTTATTTTTTACGGTCTTGTTGTGTTATGTGGCACGCCTAACGACATCTGTTCATTCATGCTGCGAGGCCACCAACCCAAAACCAAGGGCACGTCCCATTCTTAACTTGGAAGTGAACTCTACGAGTCCAAGACTCTAAGGTTTACGACTCTATGTAATAGGAGAAAACAACTTTATTTTCAAATTTCAAATCGAATTTATGAAGTTTTTTCGCAGAAAAATATTAAAGACTTTCAATAACTTATTGAAAGCGGCCTATCCAGGGGGAAATGTACGATTGTACGAGCAATTATTGTCGCTTGGCGGCTTAGGTCAACTGTTTCATCGCCAGGTATCAGAGAATGACCCTTAACCGCAAAAGAAAGACACCCGAAAATCGGGACGACACCTGAAGTCGACCTGGTGTACGGAATAATTCTTAGGAAGTAAACTTCTCCGAAGAAGTTAAGTGAAAGTCACCCGGACATAGGGACGACACCTGAAATCGGCTTGGTTTTCAGAATAATCATCCGAGAGTAAACTTCTCCGAAGAAGTCGAGCGAAAGGCCCCCGGACATCAGGACGACACATGAAGTCGACCTTGTGTTCGGAATAATCCTCAAGAAATAAACTTCTCCGAAGAAGTTGAGCGAAAGATACCCGGACATCGGGACGAGACGACACCTCAAGTCGACCTATAGTGCTCAGGATAATCCTTAGGAAGTAAACTTCTTCGAAGAAGCTGACCAAAAGACACTTAAACATCAGAATGACACCTGAAGTCGATTTGGCGTTTGGAATAATCCTCAGGAATTGAACTTCTCCGAAGAAGTTGAGCGAAAGACACCTGGACATCAGGACGACACATCAAGTAGACCTGGTGCTCGGAATAATCCTTCTGCAGTAAACTTCTTTGAAGAAGTTACGTTACAGACACCCAAACATCGGGACAATACCTGAAGTCGATCTGGCGTTTGGAATAATCCTCAGGAAGTAAAATTTTTCGAAGAAGTTGACCGAAAGAACATCGGAATGACACCTGAAGTCAATCTGGCGTTTGGAACAATCCTCAAGAAGTAAAATTTTCCGAAGAAGTTGAGCGAAAGACATCTGGACATCAGGACAACACATCACATCGACCTGGTGTTTGAAATATTCCTTCTGTAGTACATTTCTTCGAAGTAGTTACGTTACAGATACCCAACCATCAGCACAACACCTCGAATTGACCTGGTGTTCGGAATAATCCTCAGGAAATGAACTTCTCCGAAGAAGTTAAGCGAAAGACACCCGGACATCGGAACAACACCGGAAGTGGACCTTGTGCTCAGAATAGTCCTCAGGAAGTGAACTTCTCCGAAGAAGTAACATCAAAGACCTCCAGTGATTGTCTGGATCTATTTAATTGTCATTTAATCAAGGCAGAACTCGAAAACATGGTTCTTTTGCTTCTAAATATTATCAAACGTTGCTATCAAATATGTTGAAATCGTCCTCCAAGTGTTGCATGGGCTAATCGTGGCTTCCGGCCAAAAGGCATGCTTAAGCCATCGAGCGGTAAATGTTTATCTGAATCTTGAGCCATATTGCAACAAATATTGTCTCATACTTGACCCATGCTTGAGCAATGCAGTGTTTTTTCACGCAATGTGTCACTTGCAGATCATTTAGTTGGGACGGTAGCGTAGACACCCGAAGCTTTGTCCAATAATGCGCCAATAGTGAGGCTTGGCAATTTCCCACCGGGTAGTAGAAAATAAGAAACATAGGTTCCGAAAAGGATGTTTTCCAAGAACTAAAAAAATGTGCTAACCGCGAAAAAGTGAGACGTTGAAAGAAAAAGTATAATGTGTCTAATGGGATGCGGTGGCACGCTCTGGAAACATACTGTTCCTTTACAGTTTCTCTATCTTCCACGAGTTCCGCAAGCCTTCAAAGAAAAAACACAATTTGACGTTCACTTCCTTGAAAAGGAGACATCAGAGAAAAGAACACTGTTGGCGGTTTTTAGCCCACCATATTGTTCCCTTGAAGTTTAAACTGCTTTGTATTCACTACAGACTACAAAATCCGTAGTTGGGAAACCTCTCTATGGGTGGCGAAGCTTTGAAATAATATCCTCCTTCTTGACGTGGGTAAGACAACTACAACATGCCACGTGCCTCCAGGGCATTTATCTCGTGAATTTTTGCAAATATTGAACAAAACATGATATTTCAAACTTGAAAGACAACAAAGACTTTAAAAACTGTCTTTCTAAAACCCTTTTCTGCTAACAACGTACAACACTAACAATACCAAACTATTTTCATCATTTTCCATTCCTTTATAGAGACCCATTGATATAAAACCCGTTGAACCTATTATAATAGCCTTCAGTACAGACAAAATATGGATGAAACATGAAACATTGAATGCAAATTTATAGCGCTATTTGCGTTGAAGGCAAGTTTGGAATTCGTGCAGATATATTGTTAATTACATTCGCGAAACTTCCGCAAACGATCATCTGTTCTGATTTCGAAACGCTATCGTAATTGTGAAATCAGGCCGGAGGCTGAGGGAAAAATAATAACAATTTCGTTGATCGGATGGCCGAAGGGGAAGTTATATGAGCAAATTTCCAAGATGATGAACCTCTTAATTATAACCGCTCTCCTCTATTCCTTGACTACTGTTTAGCGCTGCCGGGTACAGAACCAAGCTGGTATAAATCGAGTTCCGTCCGGGCCTTAATACCGTAGCAAATTCAATTTATCGTGGGTGGCTGCTATAGATATCGGACGATGCTGTAATTAAATTGTTACTGCGGGCAGACCGCACGCCAATCGACATGGGCGGCCCCCAAACACCCACGCGTTCCTCCGATTGGCAATCCTTTTATTTCCGCACACGTTCTCTATTAATATATTAGCGTATTAATAAATCTTCTTCGAGTTTTATTTTATCTTTTCCTCCTTCCTACTTTTCTTTGTGGATTTGACCAAGAACCGAAACTCAACGGAACGGAAGCAAAGTCTATGGCTTAATGTCTCTGTTTCGTAAATTTGAAAACATTTCAAAAAAACATAAGCTCTAACAAAGTCAATGAGCCCTTCATGCTAATTTTTGGAATCACACTTTTCTCTTTTAAAGGTTTTTTGTGCAATTTTAGTTGCATTAGATGACTTTGTTTGAGTTTATGTTTTTATTATTTTTGCTTCCTCGTAGAGGAAGATTTGTAATGGTAACAATTTCGAAATTTTTTAATTTCGTTTAATTAAACTTTCCTCAATTAAAAAATGTCTGATACAATGTTCTGAGCAATTGTCCGGAGGTGTGTGTGTGTGTGTGTGGATATCACATTTTTTCGTGAACACGATAACTTGAAGACGATTACATATAAACTGATGCAATTTTGAGGGCTGATTTTCACCACTAATATCCGAAAACTGACAGAAGGATTTCTAAAAATAATCATTATCATTTTTTTAGCACTTTATAATATTTGAAAAATGGGTTTTTCATAGTAAAACGTTTTTCATTTACATAATTGAAAGTTGATGCAAGAATATAAAAGATTTCTTGTCTTGAGATAGCAATTAAATTTGTATTTTGTCCAAATTTGATTGCTGAATTCTTGGTTTTTTAATTTCCAGGAATTTTGTAGTTAAATTTGTGTTTCGCCCGAATTTGATAGTTGAATTCTTGGTTTTTTTAATTTGCAGGATTTTCATAGTTAAATTTGTGTTCTGTCCAAATTTGATGGTTGAATTCTTGATTTTTTTTTACTTCCAGGAATTTCATAATTAAATTTGTGTTTTGCCCAAATTTGTTCATTGAATTCTTGGTTTTCTTAATTTCCAGGAAATTCGTAGTTAAATTTCTGTTTTCTCCAAATATAGTCGTTGAACTGTTCGTTTTTTTTTAATTTTGAGGAATTTCATAGTTGAATTTGTGTTTTGTGCAAATTTGATAGTAGGAGTCTTGGTTTTTTTTTTCAGGAATTTCGTAGTTGAATTTGAATGAATTGAGTTGAATTTAAATGAATTCGTTCAATTCTTGGTGTTTTAATTTATACGCATTTAATAGTTAAATTTCTGTTTTGTTCAAATTTGATGGCTGAATTCCTGTTTTTTTTTTTAATTTCCAGGGATTTCATAGTTAAATTTCTGTTTTGTCCAACTTTGATCTTTGAACTCTTGACTTTTTTCATTTCCAGGAATTTCGTAGTTAAATTTGTTTTTTGTTCATATACCATATTTGATGGTTGAACTCTTTTTTTTTAATTTCCGAAATTGGTAAATAAATTAGTGTTTTGTCAAAATTTTGATGGCTGAATTCGCGGTTTTTTTATTTCCAGGAATTTCGTAGTTAAATTTGTGTTTAGCACAAATTTGATCGCTGAATTCTCAGTTTTTTAAATTTCCAGGTAGTTAAATTTGTGTTTTGTCCAAATTTGCTCTTTGAGTTCTTGACTTTTCCTAAATTCCAGGAATTTCGTAGTTAAATTTCTGTTTTATCCAAATTTAATCGTTGAATTCTTCGTTTTTTTTTAATTACGAGGAATTTCATAGTTGAACTTGTGTTTTGTGCAAATTCGATCGTTGGATTCTTGTTCTTTTTTTCAGGAATTTCGTAGTTAAATTTGAATGAATTGAGTTGAATTTGAACAAATCCATTGAATTCTTGGTTTTTCAATTTCCAGGAATTTCATAATTAGATTTCTGTCTTGTCCAAATTTGATCGTTGAATTCTTGATTTTTTCAATATCGAGAAATTTTGTAGTTAAATTTCTGTTTTGTCCAAATTTAATCGTTCAATTCTTTGTTTTTTTAATTTCGAGGAATTTCATAATTGAATTTTTGTTTTGCGCAAATTTGCTCGTTGAATTCTGGTTTTTTTTTCAAGAATTTTGTAGTTAAATTTCTGTTTTGTCCAAATTTAATCGTTGAATTCTTCGTTTTTTTAATTTCGAGGAATTTCGTAGTTGAATTTGTGTCTTGTGCAAATTTTATCGTTGGATTCTTGTTTTTTTTATTTTCCAGGAATTTCGTAGTTAAATTGGGATGAATTGAGTTGAATTTGAATGATTTCGTTGAATTCTTGGTTTTTTAATTTCCAGGAATTCCCTAGTTAAATTTCTGTTTCGTCCAAATTTGATCGTTGAATTCTTGGTTTTTTTAATTTCCAGGAATTTCGTAGTTAAATTTGTGTTTCACCCAAATTTGAACGTTAAATTTTTGATTTTCTTAATTTCCAGGATTTTCGTAATTAAATTTGTATTTCGTCCAAATTTGGTCGTTGAATTCTTGATTTTTTTTTTCAATTTCCAGAAATTTCATAGTTAAGTTTCTCTTTTGTCCAAATTTAATCGTTGAATTCTTCGTTTTTTTTTAAATTTCGAGGAATTCCATAGTTGAGTTTGTGTATTGTGCAAATTTGATCGTTGATTTTTTTTTCATTTTTCAGAAATTTCGTACTTAAATTTAAATGGATTGAATTGAATTTGAATGAATTCGTTGAATTCTTGATCTTTCAATTTCCAGGAATTTCCTTGTTAAATTTCTGTTTTGTCCAAATTTGATTGTTGAATTCTTTGCTTTTTAAATTTTCAGGAATTTCGTAGTTATATTTCTGTTGTGTCGAAATTTAATCGTAGAATTCTTCGTTTTTGCTTCCTTATAGAGGAAGCTTTGTGATTGTATCAATTTTAAAAAATTTCAAATTCGTTTAATTAAACGTTCCTTAATTTAAAAATGTCTGATACAATATTCTTAACAGTTGTCTAGATGTGTGTGTGTGTGTGTGCGCCTCGATGTGTGTCTGTCTCGATGTGTGTCTGTCTCGATGTGTGTCTGCCTCGATGTGAGTGCGTGTGTGCGAATGACACACTTTTTTGTGAACACGATAACTTGAAGACGGTTTAATATAAACTGATGAAATTTGGAGAGCTGATTTACACCACTAATATCTAAAAACTGACCGAAGGATTTCTGAAAATAATCATTCGAATTGATTGATTGACCTACTTGTATTTTTTGTATTTTTACTTCCTCTATGAGGAAGCAAATATATTTGCTAACTAGTCATAAAGAGGAAGCAAAGTACTGATTAACAAAAAGATGCATAGAATTATAAATACAAAGTGGAAACACCCGTGATCGAATTCACAGCTAGTTTCAAATTTTTTTTCTTTTGTATTATAGAGAGGCGCGTGGGTGCAAAGCCTTGACGCAGCATTTAAGAGCAACACCCTCATTTCATCACCTACTTTGCTTACCCCCTGTACGCCCTTAATTCACTTCGCGTGTAAGATGTCGAATTTGAATATTCGAACATGCTCGGCTTATTTCGAAGCCCGCGAGAGCACTTAAGGACAAGCAAATGAGAATTCAGGCGTTCCTTTCGAGCTATCGTTTATCGAATAAGCTGTTGCAATAAGTTTCTTATGAATATACTTTATACTGTATCAAATATAATTCTATATTTGTTTTCAAAACCAGTACTAAAAGAATCTGCGAATCGCGTTTAAGTAATTTAATATGAATGGAAATAATCATCGAATTGTATTAAATTAACCCCCATTTGACCAGTATGCAAATATTGGTAATGCAACTGGAAATATCTGAGTGAGCAAAATATAAATTGCTTTTATTGATACATTTAATTTATTCCACAGTTAATTTAGGAATTATTTTTTTACTTCCCTTCTTTCGTCAACCTTTCTTTTTATAAAAAATGGTATTTTCAGTTCTGATGTTACAATTTTTCATATTTCATGTAATTAAATCATTTGCTTGTGTCGAATGGCAGGCAAGAAGTAAAAGAAATATTTCAGATTTTATTTAAATAATTCATACTTTGCGAGCGAAATCTGTGCAAGTTCACATGATTGCACAATCATAAGTTTAAACCATTCAATTGAAATTTTCAAATTAAATTTTGAATGAATTAACACGTTTTAAAGTTAACAATAAAAAAACTGGCTGTAAATTTGACCTTGAATGTTTCCAGTTTGTTTGTATTTATATGCATATGGTGCTCATTTGACGAGCACTTTGCTTCCTGATTCAGGAAGCATTAGAGATTATTTTAAAATCTTTAAATGAATAATGAAAATGTTTTAAAATATTAGGGGGAGTCCGCCATAAAAATCCGAAAACACAAATAGGTCAATCGATTCGTCTCAATTTAATGAGTCTTTTCTATTCTTGCTAGAACTTTGAATTAGGTCAATGAAAACATTTTCACTGTAAAAAACCAAAATTTGAAATATGAATGACCATAACTTCATTAATCTTCAGTAAAATGTATTCATGTAATAGGTCAATCGATTCATCTCGAATCTTTAAGTCTTTTTATTTTTACATCAATTTCAATTATATTACTGAAAATTTTTTAATATAAACCCGATTTTTAAGATCTTATAAATGACCATAAGTTCCTTCATTTTCAGAGAAATGTATCCATATTATAGGTCAATCGATTCACCTCATTTATGGAGTCTCTTCTATTCTTGCTAAAATTTTGAATAAGGTTAATGAAAACATTTTCACTGTAAAAAACAAATTTTTGAAACATAAATGACCATAACTTTATTAATCTTCAATAAAATGTATTCGTATTACAGGTCAATCAATTCATCTCGAATGAAAAAGTTTTTTTATTTTTACATCAACTTTCAACTCTATCACGGAAAAAAGTTTTAATATAAAACCGATTTTCGAAATTATATAAATGACCATAACTTTCTTAATTTTCAAAGAAATTTATTGATATTATAGGTCAATCGATTCGTCTCAATTTGGGGAGTCTCTTCTATTCTTGATAGAACTTTCAATTAGGTTAATGAAAACATTTCCACTGTAAGAAACAAATTTTTAAACTATGAATTTGCATAACTTCATTAATCTTCAGTAAAATGTATTCATAATATAGGTCAATCGATTCATCTCGAATCAAAAAGTCTTTTAATTTTTACATCAACTTTCAATTATATTACTAAAAAAAAGTCTTAGTATAAAACCAATTTTTAAAATTTTATAAATGACCATAACTTCCTTAATTTTCGAAGAAATGTATTAATATTATAGGTCAATCGATTCATCTCGAGCCAAGAAATCTTTTGTACTCGTACATCAACTTTAAATTATGTTAATGAAAAAAGTTTGACTACAAAAAACCTACTTTTACAACATTATAAAGTGCATAAAATAATATCATAATAAAAAAATCGAAAGTTTCTAATTATTTAATCTTGTACTTTTCAAATTAAAATTTTTTAACAGTGAACAATTTTAAACTTCACAAATTAAAAAATCATAGCGTTTTAAAATTATGCAATGTGTAAATTAAAATGGTAATAAACTTAAATCAATTTAAAATTGAAAATCCGGTGTAGAAAAAGCATAGTTTAGCCCTCTTTGGAATGTTGGCCCCCATCAGGGACCCATGTGGACAAGCCATAGAGGAAAGCCCACAAAGGCCCCCGCAGGGGGCCCTGCTCATTTACTCTCACGGTCTATTGTTTAAAATTTCCAAGTTGAAGGGAGTAATATTTTTTTACACTACAAATTTTGATGTTTGATGAGCTCAGGCTTACAAAATCTTCATTTTTGTTAAAAATTTGATGACATTTTTTGGGAAGTTGAGCTGTAAAATCTCAGATATTCCACGAGAGCCCCCGCAGCGGGCCCTGCTTGTTGCCCTCATGCCTCAGCTTACGAAAATAAAACGATTATTTGTAAAATAATTTGTCTTTTGTCCCAAATACTAACAAAATCTCATCCCAATGTGCAGTTATTGAAAATAAAGATAATTCAAACAAATTTTGATGCGGGTGCGGAATGATTGTCTGAAAAATTATAAACATTGTGGTAACTTGATTAAGAGTAAAAACGGAAATCTGTTAACATGCTGGTCATGAGTTCAAGTCCTAATCGAGGATGAGAAGACAATTAGTGAGGCTATTTTTCAGAATTGAAAATTTACCGCCGGGGCATCTGCGAGGGGCCCACGCGGGCACTTCGAGGACATCCATTAGGTTAACCATGAGGTAAACCCATATTGGATCCTTATCAATTAGCATATCGTTTCCATGAGGGGCCAGGCCTAGATTATCCACATGGGCCTGAAGGCAATCCATGTGGGACCCTTGCGGGGGCCCACAATAGTTTTCCGCACGGGATATTTCAAAGAGAAAAATTGTATATAGAGTGTATAAACTTAAAATTTACGTTCGTAGAATTTTGAATTTGAAAAATATATAATCGTGACAGTTTGCATCTCTTAAAAAAAAATACTTTAATTTCTTAAAGATTGAAATAAAATCTACTTTCTTATGAAAAATTTTCTGTGTAGACTCCCTTATCAGGGGTACTTTATAGGAAAACTACAGTTATAAATAATGAAACATATATTAATGAATTTATTCAATTAGTAAAAACCGAGATTGCATGCATTACAGAGGAATCTATTGATAAAATGCAAGATTCATGATTTTTTTCTGTTGACGCCATTTAGTGTCAACTTTGACGAGTCTCAAAAAATCAACTTCTTCAAACAAAAGCTTAAAAATTGTGAAATTAATTAAATATAGCCTAAAATCCCGAATTCACTTGCATTGATGAGCCGGTTACGAACCGGCTCATCATTGCGTTACGAACTGGCTCAAAGAGAACTTTCGGCGGTTACGAGCCGGCACATTGGGTATGTTCGTTCAAATTCTTAATTATTTGATTAATGCCTCCTTAAACAGATACACAGAACTTTCTTGTGTTTTCCATTTTAGAACAATAAAATTTACATAAGGAAACTGAATTTAATTTCTATCTTAAGGATTTTCTATTTTAATAAGAAAATGGAAAGATTGACCAAGCAACATTTGATAAATAAAAAATTTATTTTTATTTTCAGGTAATATTCGAATTTAATTATTATATGTTTCATTATTTATAACTGTAGTTTTCCTATAAATTACCCCTGATGAGGATGTCTAAACTGGCTTTGAAACATGTTGGTCCCCAGTAGTACAAAAAAGATGGAGAAAGAAAGAGTGAGAGATTGCTTTGGGTTGACTTTCTTTTTCTCCCTCTTTTTTCTTTTTTCATTTCAATCTTTAAGCAATTTAAAAAAAAATCTAATTACATTTTACCATTTGGGACAATGATCTATAGATATTAAGCCGTAAAATGTAGATGTTAAGTTTTATAATCCAGGATTTAAAAAATTTACATCCAAATTGTACGGCTTAATATTTAGATACTTAAGCAGAATATCCTTAGAGCTTTGTCCGATATTTTAACATCCAATATCATAAATTATTATGCGTATTAAAAAAGAACACATTTAAAATCCTGAAAAGATATTTCTCAAATTGAAACCTTTGAATTTAACAGCTTTATTAATCTGCACAATTTCAACTGTAGAATGCTATCGAGTGAAATTTAGAAATATAAAGCACTGAAAAATTAACTATCCTTTTATTTTCTTCAACTTACCTGAAATACCTAATTAACTCTAATTTGAAAAACAAGAAATTGCGAAAATAAAAATGTTTCAAATTTTATATTACAATTTAAAGCCAACTTTCAAAATTCAGATCCTGAAAATATTTTATTTTATTTCTTGAAATTCCCCTTTTAGTGTTTCGGCATAATGTCATAAAGAGGTGAAATTCCTTCAGAAAATGATAAATTTCTCGAATGGTAAGGAGCCTGATTTTGCAACACATATTTCACTGTCATTTTTTTCCGAATTATCGTTAAGATTCAACAGGTGCTAAATCAGCTGGTAAGCAATCAAGGTAGCATTAAAATTTACGCTCAAAGGAATAATTCGGTGCGCAGTCTTGTTTGACCGCACAGAGAATTATATCGATTTTGTTAATTACCCTAGTAAACTTTCATGAAATCAGCGTCGCGCAAGAGCGCGCGCCATTTATTTGTCGTAAATCCGGCGGCAGACGCGCCGCGTAGTTAACGGCTTCAAAGTAATTAGGCTTTCCGTAGCAAACACGAGGGAGCAATTTCGCGGCAAGGACAAATAATTGGCAATAACGAGTGGATGAGACGATGAGACCAGCAGACGACACAAATGACATCGGACCATCCAAACAAATTGAACCTTCCCGACCGTGACGCAGACGATGATATGACTAATTCTCAGAATTTTAATAAATGATCCAAGGGATAAAAAAAAATTATTCTCTAAATTTATTTCTTCATAAAAAGTAATCCTTTAGAAATTGTTTCCAATAGGAAATATGTAAATTGTATTCACTTGTATTCAATAATAAACTTTTGTGGGTTGATTTAGAACCAATATAATATTCAGATTATTCGATTTTTCAAAAAGAAAAAGGTAATAATCCAAACCAATAACCAAGTACTGAAAAAGAATACCCAAAAAGTTAACAATTCAAAAACAGACTTTGAGACTACCTGTTTTTTCGGCTCATTAGAGACAGATGTACAACAAATGTACACAACAGGAAGAAAAAAGAGGGAGAAAA
>JAUMHM010000078.1:41582851-41594612 GCA_032362435.1 Melikaiella ostensackeni | reverse complement strand
TCAGAATACCTTTTTTTGTAGGCAACAAGGGTATCGTTTCTTTTCCCTGAATGTATGTAAAAACCTATTGGCAACCTCATTTTTTGATAAGTACCAGGTTAACATTCTAATTTGAAATAAAATGAAAAATGTATGTATAACCATTTGGTAACCATATTTTATGACAAGCACCAGGTTAACATTTTAATGAGTTGTAAAAAATTGAAAAAACTGAAAAAAACTGAAAGTATATTAAATATATTTGAAATCAAAAATATCTGCAAAAAATCATGAGATTGGAGAGAATGTAAATAAAGTACTCAATGGTACGTAATGTGCACATATTGTTAGTATGGCATCTTTCTCAGAAGACCATTTTCCAATAAGTCTTTTTTCTCGATCCAAGTTTCCGTAAACTCTACGTAGGAATGTGAAGTTCGTAATTTCGACAGTAATTACGTGTAAGTGTCGGAAATGTTGGAAATTACGGAAAATTACAGAAAATTACCAACACAATCAACTGTTTTGAGAAGCTACTTTAAAAGAATCGATTATTTTGATTTTAATTTTTAATGTTCACTAACCTCATCTGAACTCATGTTGAAATGTAAAAATTAAGTACGTGGATGTGTTAAAGATTGTTTATGTAAAAAGAAAGAGAAGATTAAATCACGTTGTAATCGTAACGGTTTTATGAGTCATTTTATTGTGTTTGACAGTAAAGCATTTAAAATATCTAAACAATTTGTTGAATGCTATAACTTCAAAAAATTTCCATAGACACAGGCAAATGTCAAAAATTACTGAGGCTTTTCCGTAATTTCGAAAATTTTGAATCTCTAACCATACAAGATCGAATTTTTCCAAAAAAAGTCCATAAATCGCTGTCCTACGATTTTTTAGTATGTGGGGCATTATTTCTGAAGTGACCCCACAAAAAAACCAAAATTCTCCGATCGGACTGAAGCTTCGGCAAAGTTTAATTCTACTGGATGACAACTTGTGGGGAAAAAATTTTTCCATTGGGACAAATATTTAACGAGAGGGAGGGGGTGATATTTTTGGATTTTTTGGGTGTACCATCGAATTCATCTACTTTTAACTTTTTCGACAGCAATACAATAAAACTTTGTGTTTCACAATTTTGAAGGATTCTCACGACCTTTTCATTGTTCAGAAGCATTTTTAAAAATAAATATTTGACCTTGAAAATCGATGGTCAAAAATAAATTTCACTTTTTTTCGAATTTGAACAATTTTTTTTGTTGACTCTTAGGCTTAAAAGCAAACTGCATTTTTTCCTTCAAGGCTTTCAAGGTTAAAAAGTGGTCCGACATGTTTTTATTTATAAAAATAATCTTTCAGTCGTTTTTTTGGGTATATCATCTGTTTAAATGATTAAAAACTCTTTTAATATCAGGACACAAAAATTGCTCTGCTATATACAGTTTCGATAGAAGTTTTCATGCCCTTTTCACTGAATACAAGCCTTTTTTTAAATAATGAACATTTGACCTTCAAAATTGAAATTCAAAAATAAATTCACTTTTTTCGACTTTTGACCATTTTTTTTTCATTTTAGGAGTAAAAGAAAGCTGAGGTATTTTTCTTCAAAAAAATTTCAAGTGAGAAAGTGGACTGTCAATTATTTCTTTATGAAAACAAGCGTTAAGTACTCTTATTAAGAACTCTATACTTATTTTCATAAACAAATAATTGTCAGTCCAATTTTTCACCGGAGGATTCTTAAAAAAAACCTTAGCTTTCTTTTAAGCCTAAAATGAAACCAGTAAGAATGGTCAAGAGACGAAAAAAAGGGAAATTTATTTTTGACCTTCATTTTTGAAGGTCAAATTCTTATTTTTTTGAAAAAATATATGGGTTCAGTGAAAAGAGCGTGAAAAATCTATCGAATCTGTAGAAGACCAGATTTTTTTACTTATATTAAACGAGTTTTAAATCATCGAAACAGATGATATCGCTCGAGAAACTACTTAATGCTTATTTTCATGAATAAGCAAATGTCGGCCAACTTTTTAACCTTAGGGACCTTGGAGGAAAGAAGTTCAATTCTTTAAACCTAAACAGAAACAAAATAAAAATGGAACAAATTCGAAACTAATGAAAGTTTTTTTACCTTCATTTTTGGAGGTCAAATATTTATTTTTCAAAAAAATGCTTATGATCAATGAAAAAGGCGTGAAAAATCCTGTCAAAACTGTAAGAGACAACATTTTGTTTTAGTGATAATAAAAAATGTAGAGGTCGCTGAATTCCATGTAATACCCAAAAAACCCAAAAATATCACCCTCTCCCTCTCGGTAAATATTTCTCTTAAAGCGAAGGATTAATTACTCGGATTTTTTGATGCACACTAGATTGCAAAATTGCATGGGATTATAAAATTGCATGAGATTGCAAGATTGCATGGGATTGCGAAATCGAATGGGATTGCAAAAGATTCCACGGATAATAGGAAATTCATTATACAGAAAACGATTAAAAGATAATCAGCATTGGAATAAATAATACAAAGATATTGACGGAATTAATGTAAAAAGTAGAAAAACTACAAAGGACCGATTTATTTTAGACCACTCATAATCTCATATGGAAGTACACAAAAATAGCCAATCCATGAAAATCCCCTGGAGACTTGAAATCCCTTGATACCTCTCGAAATATTTTTAAATCCATCACAATCTTGAAATCTGTTGAAATCCGAAGAAATCCCTTAACATATTTTAACCCCTTTTTGTATTCCTTTGAAATTTTTAAAATAGTTACAAATCTGTAGAAATTATTTAAAAATTCCTTGAAAATAAAGTAAATGTAATTTATTCCCTAAAGTTCTCTATAAATTCTTTGAAATTTGTAAAATCCCCTCAAATGTATGAAATACTTGGAGGTCCTGTAAAATCCCTTGAATTTTGTGAAATTCTTTGAAATTCCTTAAAATCTTCCGAAATCTTACAAAATTCTTTGACATCCCTTGAGATTCTTGAAATATTTTGAAATTATTTGGAATCTTTTAAAATAACTTAAAATCTTTAAAACCCTTTGAAATTGTTTTAATTCCTTTATATCGCTAGAAATTGTTAAAACCCGCAGAAATCCTTTCAAATAAAATCTAATTTATTCCCTAAAGTTCTCTAGAAACTCTTTAAAATCTCTTAAAATCCTTGGATATTCAATGAAATCCTTTAAGTCTTGAAAAATTCCTTTAAATACCTTGAAATTCCTTGAAACCTTCGCTTTGAAATCGCCAGGAATCCCTTGAAATTTCATTCTCTAGGATTTAGTTCTCCAGAAATCCCTCGAAATCTTTGGAAATGCTACAAAATTCTTTGAAATCCATTGAAATTTTCTCATTTTTTAAAAACTTTTTGGAATCTTCTAAAATAACTTGAAATGTTTAATATCCTTTTAAATGTTTGGAATTCCTTCCTATCACTTAAATTTGTTGAAATTCCTCAAAATAAAATTCAATTTATTTCCTAAAGTCCTCTAGAAATTAGTTGAAACCCCTTGAAATCCCTTGAAATCTTTTGAAATCGTCAAAATCCATTTAAATAAGTAGAAATAATTTCAAATCCCTTGAATGTAATTTGAATAAAACTTATTCATTGAAGTTTTCTAAAAACAAACCGTTTAAATTCCTAGAAATCTTTGAAATCCCTTAAAATCCTTGGAGATTTAATAATATTCTTCAAATCTTATAAAATTCCTTGAAATACATAAAAATTCTTTCACAACTTTGGAATCGCGAGGAATCCCTTGAAATTTCATTTTCTAGAATTTAGTTCTTTAGAAATCCCTTGAAATCATTAGAAACTTTACCAAATTTTTGTAAGTTACTCAAAATTCTTTAGAATCTTTTCAAATAACTAAAAATCTTAAAAATTCTCTGAAATTTTGTTTAATTCCTTCATATTTCTTGAAATTGTTGAAACCCCTTGAAATGAAACTTCATTTATTCTCTAAAGTTCTATAGAAATTTGTTAAAATCCCTTAAAATCCATGAAATCTTTTGAAACTCATTCATAAAAATTCTCTAAAAAAACCATTTAAGTCTCTAGAAATCTTTCAAATTCAATAAAATCCTTTAAATCTAGTGAAATTCCTTGAAATACTTTAAAATCCCGTGAAATCTTGGGAATCGCTAAAAATCCCTTGATATTTCCAAAATTCTCTAGAAATTCCTTGAAATCTTTGAAAATCGTAAAAGTCCATTAAAATAAGTATAAATTATTTGAAATTTCTTGAATATAAATTAAATTAAAGTTATTTATTAGAGCTCTCTTAAAAACAATTCGTTCAAATCGCTAGAAATCTCTGAAATCCCTTAAAATCCTTAGAGATTCAGTAAAATCTTTTTAAAATCTTGTAAAATTCCTTGAAATACCTTAAAATCCCTTGAAATCTTTGGAATCGCTAGGGATCCCTTGAAATTTCATTTCATTTGATTTATTTTCCAAAGATCTCTAGAAACCTCTTGAAATCTTTGGAAATGCTACAAAATTCTTTGAAATACCTGGAAATTTTTTTGAAAATTTTTTGAAATCCTCTGGAATCCCTACAAATCCCCGAAAGCAAAATTCGTTGAAATCCGTGAAAATGTCTTTTAATCTCTTAAAAACCGATAAAATCCTTTAGAATTAGTTTAAATGTTTGGGAATTCCATAAAGTCTTTTTAAAAGCCTTAAAATCCGCGGAACTCGCTCGAAATCCGTTTAAATTTTTTGGAATCTCTTCAAATCTCTTAATATATTTTGAAATCTTTAAAATCATTTCCAATCTCGTGAAATTTTTATGAAATCTGACGAAATAGCTTAAAACCCTTGAAAAATCTTCTGGAATTCCTTGAAATTCGTTGAAATTCATTGATACATTTGAAATCTTTTAATTCTTTCAGAATTCTGTAAAATTCCTTGAAATCTGTGGAATCCTATAAAATCCGTTGAAATAATTTCAAATCTTACGTTAAGTAAATAATAAATCCTTCATTTGTAGTTTCTCTATTTTTTGCATCGATTTTTTCAAAATTTTAACATTATTTATTTCTATGCTGATTTTTTCATAATGATTAATGATTTTTTTAGAGTCGCGAAAAAATTATAAGAAATTCATTATAGGAAAATTATTATATACCTATACTGAATTTCCTATAATATTTTTTCGTAAGGGGGGATTACAAGGAATTGTGGAAATACTTCCGAAAAGTGCATACCTCCGATTGATTTAAAACTCCGTACACTCATATATTTTGATGCGCTGATTACGAAATAGTGAAAATAGGCGCAAATTTCATTTTTATAGTGAAACCATAAAAAACCCATGAAAATTATGTTTTTTTTTCTTTTATCTTAGTAAATTTTAAAAATTTGCAAAAATGTTCTGAATAAAAGTTGTAGATCTTTTAAAAATACATATTTTATGTGCAATACATTTTTATTCTACAACTAACAATTTTTGAGAAAATCGACTTGAATGTATGAAAAATTCCTGGAAGGCCGAATGCGCGCTTGTAGAATGGTTAGGAGAAGCGAAAATTTCAAGAGCCAGTCACAAGGGTGCCTCACCCCCGCGAGACGTTGGAAAGGGGTAAAGATGTGGACTACATTATTTCTGTGACTAATCACATGGGTGACTTCCTGCCCCCCCCACGAGACGTTGGAAAAGGGGAAGGTATGTGACCTACATTATTTCTGCCACTAGTCACAGGGGCGACGTATCCCCCCCCCCACGAGATGTTGGAAAGGGGCAAAAATGTGGCCTACATTATTTCTGTGACTAAGTCACAGGGGCGACTTCTCCCCCCCACGAGATGTTGGAAAGGGGCGAAATGTGACCTACATTCTTTCTGTGACCAGTAACAGGGGTGCCTTTCCCCTCCTCCAACGAGACGTTGGAAAGGGGTAGGCATGTGACCTACATCCATTCTGTGACCAGTCACAGGGGTGCCTTTCCCCACGACAGGTTGGAAAGGGATATGGATGTGACCTAATTTATTGCTGTGACCAGTCACAGGGGTGCCCCCCACACGAGACGTTGGAAAGGTTTAGGGATGTAACCCACATTCATTCGGTGACCATTCACAGGAGTGCCACAAGTTCATTTCCAAGCAATTCTACACTTTGTACCACCATTTTCCTACCTTTCTCGAAAAAAATTGGTTTTTCAGAAAAACTTAATGATATATATATATATTTAATGTACATTTTGTGTAGATCTACAACTTTTTCTTGAAGCTTTTTTAAAAACTTTTATTATTTACTGAGATAAACGCAAAAAAACCATGATTTTCATGGGTTTTTCATGGTTTTCACCATGAAAATCGAATTTGCGTCTATTTTCACTATCATATCAGTGATCAGCGCAAAACTTTTTTCCCATAAATTGTCATCCAGTAGAACTACACTTTGCTGAAGTTCGTGCCCAATTGAAGAATTTTGAGGAGGGGTCACTTCAGAAATAATGTCCCATTTTAAATATTTTTCTTAGAAATAAAGCAATTTTCTGATTAATAATTGTTTTTTCTTCCAAGCGAGAATTCGATTTTGGATTATGATATGGAACTTATTCGTTCGATTTGACACAGTTTCTCTTGCGAAGACAGTTTAAAAGACACCGGCTTGAGTTACGAGCGCTCCAACAGTTATCTGTTGCAGCTGGCATAATAAAATTGAAATCGCATTGTACCGCGGTGACTCGAGGCACAGTAATCAACCTTACTTTTATCGCACAGAAGAAAATACGTGTGCACACCGCACGAACATTTGGCCCGTAAAGCCAAATGACACGTAAAAATACGTACCAATTTTTGCCGATAAAGGCCCTGATTGGCTGCAGGGGAATTCGAATCTTTCTTTTATTTTTCACCTCTTGCGGAACTCCGATAATTCACAGTCAGAACAATCTTTTTTCGGTCCCGAAGTTACGTTTCAACATATGTCGAATAAAACCGAAATGAAGCCATTTATTTTTTTTCTCTAAAAATACAATTCTTTCACAATATCATTGCGGTGTTACTTGAAAACTTACAAAAGAAATCATAGGAAGAGCTTATATGTAACATGTAAACTCATTGTCAGTATTCTTTTTTCCTTTTTCAATCAAATTTATCTTTAAAAAAATAGTTAGTAAAGATGATGTTACTAAACCTAAAATTTTGTTAACTTTTTCACTAAATTGGGCTGATAGAGGTAGTTACACAGAAAAAAAAAGTTTACATCGATTGTAGGTGAAAAACTCGCTACAAGATTAACGTTGCCGATCAAACTTGGCAGAAAACGAAGATAATTCCGCGTTTTTACACTTTTCCCGGTAATTTTGTGCTTCATAATGTCTCATTTTTATTTGAAAAGTAGCGAGTTCCTACGCCAGCGCTATCTACCGTCGTTTGAGTTAATTAAACTGAAGCAAAATGGCGAGTCCTCGGCTGTCAGTTGCTTTCTACTACGTGGTGCAAAATAAGTTTTAGTTTGTTTACAATAGTCTACGCTATTTCAGAGAAGATTTATAAATAACAACAATGTTTTATTTGTATTTTTTGTTATCGATTCTATGTTCTATTTCAATTTGTTCACTAATGATTCACTTAGCACAGCTGAAAATGTGAGGTCACAGTGGCGTCAGAATAAATTGTTCTCCTAACCTCCGTGAAATTTTCGCCAACTACTTTCGATTTCTTAAAGATCTAAATGAAATTTACTTTCTTATGAAAAGTTTTTTTGTACAAAAATAAAACAAAAAAATTCACAAATCAAAAATAGATTTCGAATCTACCTACTTTACGACTCATTAGAGACAAATGTACAATAAATGTACAAAAAAATCAAAAATGGGTGAGAAAAAGAAACAGTTAAACCAACCTCTCACTCTTTCTTTTCTCCGTCTTTTTTATACTACTGGGGACCCAACATGTTTCGAAGCCAATTTAGACTTCCTCACCAGGGATAATTTATAGGAAGGCTACAGTTATAAATAATAAAACCTATATTAATTAAATTCAATTATTACCTTAAAATGAAGAAATTAATATCAAATGTTCTTTCGTCCATTTTTCTATTTTTTTTAAATATCAATCCTTTTTTTGGAAAACCCCCGATGAATACTACTTTGTTTTTTTCTTTTAATCGGTCTCCCAATTACATCTATTCCATTACCTAAATTTATATCAATTTCGCTGAACTCCGTAATTCCAAAGAAGAACAATCAGGTAGGGCCGAATTATCCAATAGGCTAATGTAGGCTATAGCCTAGGGGCGCACAGTGGGGCAAAACTGCAAAATTTGTTTGAAAAGACCCTAGAGCCCAGAATTTTTTATCAATTTCGATTTCTTTTCTTTGGAAATACTTTTAACTAAATTCCAAAGAAAATTATGAGAGCCGATTTTTGATTTTTTTCTTTATCGCACTTATGTGCTAACAAATAAAATTTTTAAAAATTGTCACTTTTACAACTTTATTTTTTATCTTCCCGCGAACAATCGAATGGACGAATTTTCAACAAAATACACGAATTTTCAAGAAAAAAGATAAATATTTAACAAAAAATGGAATAGTTCAATTTTCAGTTGGAAAAAAAATTCAACCTAAAAAAAACAGATTTTTAACAAAATACTTCATTTTTTAACCAAAGAGATGAATTTACAACTTATATGATAAATGCTTAACAAAAAAAATTTATTTTCAACCAAGTGTTTGAGCTTTTAACCAAGTAGTTGAATTTTTAACCAAGAAAATTAATTTTCTTGCAAAAAAGTGAATTTTCAACAAAATATTAAAATTTTCAATCTGTTTTGATTGAGGTTTCAACTGTTTTGTTAAAAATTTCTATTTTTTTGAGAAATTCAACTGCTTTTGGTTGAACATTTAAATATTTTTCTCTGAAATATCAGCTATTACATTTTTCGTTAAGAATTAATTTTTATAGGAGATAATTCAACTACTTGGTTGAAAGTTGCACTAATTTATTAAAAATTAATTTTCGTTTCCTCAAAGATTCATCATTTTAGTTGAAAATTCATCTCTTTGGCTAAAAATCGAAAAGTAGTTTTAATTTGACGAAAATTAATTTTTTAGCTGAAAATTTAACTATTCCACTTTTGGTTGAATATTTATCTTTTTTGGTTGTAAATTCGTCATTTTATTTTGTAAATTATTCAGTTTTGGTTGAGAATTCAACAATTTTTTTGAAAATTCGACTTTGTTGGATGAATTCAAGTGTTTTTGATTCAAAATAAACACTTTTGTGGTTGAAACATCAATTCTTTTGGTAGAGACTTAAACTATCTTGTTGAAAATTAACTTTTTTGTGGTAAATTCGTCTTCATGTCTTGTTGGAATCCTTCTTCTTTCTTACTTCAAAAATCACTTTTGCTTCAACAAATGACCTCGAGTATTTTGTTGAAAGTTCTTTTCATTTGGTAGAAACTTCTTCTTTTTTGGTTAAAAATGGAACTGTTTGTTTGAAAATTAATCTATTTTGGTTGAGGATTCAACTCTGTTGATGAAAATTCATTTTTCCAGGTTGAAAATTCAACTATTTTGGTAAAGAATTCAACTATTTGGTTCAAAATTAACATTTTTGAAGGAAATTCATCTTTTTGGCTTGAAATTTCCACCATTTCTAGAAATTTCATCTGTTTTGATAAAAATACAACTGTTTGGTTGAAAGTTGATCTGCTCTGTTGAAAATTCGTTTTCTTGGTTCACCTTATTTGTTTATAGAATTAAAAAATGTTGATTGGTTACAATATTTTTTATTGTGCACCACTAACGGTGCAATACAAAGTAGATTTGCTAAAAAAAATATTTTGAATCGTAGAATCACCAACTTTGAAATTTCTTTATAGAATTTGTTTATAAAAATTAATTCAAATATTTCATGAACTAAGATTGTATCTTAGATGCCACTCTACTAATTTTGGTTGATTCCGATTTTATTTAGATAGTTTTTGGAAAGATAAAAAATAATGTTGCAAAAATGATCATTTTTTCACTTTATTTGTTGACACAGATATGTAAGAAAGAAGAAATTGAAAAATAGGATGTTTATAATTTTCTTTGGAATTTAATTAAGAGTATTTTTAGAAGCATTTTGTATTGGCATTAGGGTCTCATGAGTATGAAACATTACATGTAGTAAATTATGTAAATATGAATTTGGCCCCTATCCGAGGCCGAAACGATTGCCAAATTCATATTTATATAATTTACTGCATGTAATGTTTCATACTCATAAGACCCTAAAGCCAATACAAAAATCTTCTAAAAATAATTTTAATACTTGGGTCAATTAAAAACGTCATCTTTCAAAAAACCAATAAAGATGTGACTGAACAATTAATTAAGAGTATATCGAAAAAAAAATCGTGCAATGTGAATCACGGAAAACTAAAAAGAACCAGTGTAATTGAATTCAACAAATTCAATCATTTCTGTGTTCATTTTCTTTAATTAAACAATACAATTTCAGTTTTTTAACAGAATCGTGAAGAGGGGGAGTATAATAGCCTAGGGGCGCCATTTTATTAAAGCCGACCCTGCAAACAGGGTAAACAATTTCACCTGTTTGCATAATTGTCTCTAACGAGTCTCTTACACTGATCTTTGGAAACATACTTTACGCGTTTGAAAATTTTTTGTGCGATTTTCTATTACACTAGATATGTCTTTATTTGTGTTCGGACGATATAGTCGTGAAATTCGACTTTGTCGCCCAAAGAGTGAGAAGACCATGTGGCGGGAGGGAAAATGGTCCTGTTCGTAAACACAAATTTTGTCAAAACATGAAATAGATAGTCAGGAATTCATACACAAAGTTAAAATATGAAAGTCCTGTTTTCATCTAGATTTATATATTAAAATTTGAAAATAAAACATTCAGAAAATAATCTACTTTTTTCAACTTTTCAGTTGTCTCAGATTTTTTTAGGAGAGATAAGTCCTTACGAAATGGACAATTTTTCCTCCCCCCACATAGCCTGCTCACCTTTGGGCGACACAGTCGAATTTCACGACTATATCGTTCAAACTATCCATCGTAAAAAAGATTCAATACCAAAGAACATGTGTAAAAATTAGAAAATTAGAAGAATTCAACATAAAACCTGGTCCATAAATAATTAATAAAGTACTCAGTAGTACATTATAAAAGAATGCATATATTTTGTGTACGGCATCTTTCTCTGAGTACCAAAACCAGCCGCACACTCTTTCTTTTCTCCGTCTTTTTTATACTTCTGGGGACCGACATGTTTCGAAGCCATTTTAGACATAGGCGAAAAATTCTGATTAAATCCCAAATTCTGATTATTTTATTCTTTAACTGACAATTGATTAGCACATAGGCAAAATTTTCACCAGAACTACAGTCAATGTATCTAATTAATGACTTCATCCTAAATTTTGTTGTATCTCCCAAGATCTCTTTTTAAATTAATATCTTTTTTACCTTCTCTCTTTAAAAATAGCATTTTCATGAACTCTCTCTTTTTTTTATTTCTCTCATGATACAAAATTTTAACATCATCCCAATTAAAATCATGCCCGTGTGTAAGTCTATATTTTGTAAGGACCGAGTAATACTTTGCATTTCTACGAAAATTATTTTTATGTTCACCTTTTCGTGTTCTAAGTGATCTGGTTTGCCCTATGTAAACAGCATCACATTCTCTACATTTAAATTTGTAAAATACACATTGTTTTTCCAGTTTCTCATATTTGTCTTTACCCAATGTAATAATCAAGTTGCTTTTGAATGGAACTCTATATA
>JAUMHM010000078.1:41564899-41582751 GCA_032362435.1 Melikaiella ostensackeni | reverse complement strand
ATTTTCAATAGCAAGTTTAACTCTTTCATATGGAATGTTAGAAAACATGGCTATTACATCAAAGGAGACAAAAATGTGATTTGCTGGTATTTTAACATTTTTGATTAATTTTAGAAAGGCAGCACTGTTTTTAATTGATCTTGCTGAAGGGTAACTGATTCTTCGATAAATTTACTGAGAAGTTTTTCTAATTTTCTCGTGGCTGGACCTATTGTGGAAATAACCGGTCGTAAAGGAAATTCTGCTTTATGAGCTTTTACTGGGCCATAGGCAAGAGATAGATTTGTATGAATTGTGTCAATATCGCACCTTTCAATATTGTTTCCCAAACATTTTTTAAGTCTTAATCTCTCTAGAATTTCAAATGTACCTTTTCGAATAATTTTTGTAGGATCATTTGGAATAACTGCAAAACTATCTTTGTCATTCAAAACATGCATAATTTTGTTATTATAAACATCTTTCAATATTGCAACCGTAATACTCCCTTTATCAGCCTTAGTAATCAATAATTCAGGGTGACGTTTTAAAAAAAAGTTTTGTTTCAAATAATCCTTCGCTTAATTCTTTTTCTAATAAGGTTTGTGGAGCACCAATATTCAAAAATTCATTCGATAAACCCATAAATCTTGCTCTGAATACTTGTACTTTGTTTTATGGTAATTTTGAAACATTAGCTTCAATGAGTTTAATGATTTCCAGGAATTGAATATACTTTTTTTTACTACATTTGTTACTAAAGCCTTCACCCAACCTTAAAATCTTGATTACTTTTTGTCAAATCTCTACGTTTGAAATATTTAAAAACCATGGGTCAGATTGGTCTTGAAAAAGAGCCAAGTGAATATTCAGAGTCAATTTCTGTATATCACCTTGGATATTGAGAATGTTTTCAAATTTTCGTTCATGTTTTTTACTATTATTAAAGGTTTTTTTATTTAATTGAGTTTCTCTTGCAAAGCATTCTTTGATGATGTAATCTGGTACTAGTTTATTCAAATTATCAAGAGTCTTCTTAACATTCTCATTTAGTTAGTGTATTTTTGCATGGCAATCTTTTATAACAAGATTCAAAATAGATTTTCTAAATTGATTAGTGGTCTTATTAAATGTCTCTATGTTTCTTTTGTTATCAAAAGCAAAGCAAACTTTCTTGTTGATATCAAAAATCTTTTTTGGAAAAACCTCATGAATCTTACATTTTATCAAGAAATCTTTCTGTAATGCAGCTGATCTCAGTTTTCTACTGATTGAGTAAAAATCTTCAATATTTTTTACTGGTCCTCCAATAACCTCAATCCCATTACCCCAGTTTTCATCAATTTGCTCGAAGTCTTATATATCAAAAATTTAAAAAAAAAAGTTTATTTCTTTAAACATTTATTTATTTTTACTCCCCTTTGTGCCTTTTGGGGACGAAAATCCAGGGATTGTAATCCTATAAGTACCAGGATTACATTTTAATTATATTAATTATTATACCTCAATTTATGTACATCCTTCTGGTGACATTATTTCATTCATAATAAGTACCACGATCACATTTCAATTATATTAATAGTGTATTTCAAAAACAAATATATATAAATATATATATGGTTTTTGGTATAGAAAATAATATTCATGATATTTGGGAATATTACGCTGTTGAAAATAGGATAATAGGGAATAGAATGTTTAAAATGTATCATTTACACAATGCTATCAATTTTCCCTAAAATTTTATCACCTTCACCATGTTTTCATTCCTAGCTATGCTGTCCATTTATATCCAATCGAATTCGTTTTTATCTTACTGCAGTTTCAGAAAGCGATATCAGTTACCATATAATTTTTTATACCTACCACTATCTGTCTCATTCCCCTTTCCAAAAATATATTAAGTAGATTTCAAACCAAGAAACATGTATAAATCATCAAATTAAAAAAATCAACATAAAAACCTGGAAAAAAAATTATCAATAAAGCACTCAATAGTACATAATAAAAAAATGCACATATTATGTATATGTCATCTTCCTCTGAGTATCATTTTCTGTAGGTAACGAGGGTATCATTTCTTTTAAACTAAATGCATGCAAAACCTTTTGGCAACCTTATTTTTAGATAAATACCAAGTTTACATTATGATTATATTAATTAGACCTCAATTTATGTATACCAACATTTTTTCATGAAAGTAACAGGATGACAATTAAATAGATGAAAGAAATTGTAACTTGAGGCAACCTGAGAAAATTATCATAAAATTTATGTTAGCAGAACATGAGTAATGAAGAAAATGGATCATAGTGCCAAGATCAAAATTTGTGGGTTGATTTAGAACCAATCTATTCAGATTATTCCCTTTTTTCAAAATAAAAAAAGGTAATAATCCAAAACAATAACACATTTCTGAAAAGTGCTCACTTCCTTAAATTTGTATACTATATTTAAATAAAAATAGATATCCTTCAGTAAATTGAGTTGATCATTAATTCCTTAATTAAAAGAAATGTTAATAGTATTCATCGGCAACCCTACAAATTGAAACAAATCTTTGCTTAATGTTTCTATTTGAAAATTTCTTAAAGATCGAAACTCGGATCGAAATGAAATCTGCTTTCTTCTAGAAAGTTTTATGAACGAAAATAGAACCCAAAAAATTCACAAATTAAAAATAGACTTCGAAACTACCTACTTTACGGCTAATTAGAGACAAATGTTCAATAAATATACCAACTCACCAAAAGATATCTATTTTTATTTAAATATAGTATACAAATATGAGGAAGTTATCAATTTTTAGAAATGTGTTATTGTTTCAGACTATTACCTTTTTCTATTTTGAAGAATGGAATAATCTGCATAGATTGGTCCTTAATCAACCTACATACCTCCGATTTCTAACCGTTCCAAAATTTATTCGCAACACATTTTATCTTTTCTTTTTTCTGTGAACACAATACTAATAAACATTTATTTATTTTCAATTTCCTTTGAGAGGTCCTTCACCAAGAATATAACATAGGTACGAAAAATCAGAAAGCACTCCTCCATTTTCCGGGAGACCTTGAGCCCTTTTGAAAGGGTCGTTGCCCAACAGGATACGGATTTTCAGAAAAAATAGGAATCTATAAAAAGTCCGATTGTGATGTTTCTTCTGGATGACAAGGTTCAAGAAAAAGAGTTTTTTGAACTAAAGAGTTACGGGTAATCGGGGAAGAATTCTCTTTCGAGAACTACAAGGAACATACATAATACTCTGAGTATTGTGAGAGGGCGTTTAGTGTAGTGTGAATTTCCCAAAGGCTTGATCCGATTCGGCGGCATCCTTGAGATCCTTCCGATCCCGGCAAAGGAATTAAGAACCCGTAAAATGGTGCAAGGGGCAATAAATGCCTTTTCACCAGCTGCCTCAGTCGGCAATACGATATCTCTGCCTTTCTCGCTTGCATTTGCTCGAGATTCTCTCATTCTCATCCGGGATTTAACAACCCCGTTTATCTGTATTACACCGCATAACTTTCATACTTCTTCAGAACATGCGATCCTGCTTCCAGAGCACTATGTCATAAATTAGATTCATGCTTCATTAGGAAATAATTAACTTCTGAATTCTTCTCTAAACGAGTCACCATCGTTTACATAGTTTCCATTTTTTGCGAGACAAGGAATCAAAATTAATTGTGTTTAATCCTTGAAACAGTATTTTGTATAATGTATATGTAGAGATTTTTTCGGTTAATTTTTGTTCTATTTTATATGTATATATTTGCTATCATAAAACGGGAGAAAGTCGCTCAGACATAACTTTATATTTTATTAGTATATTAGTACAGTTGTCAATGCCAAACTTTATTTTGAACTTTATTTGGGGTGAATTTGTTGGCAAGTTTCAATAAAAATTGTATTCATATCGAATTGTCTACATGGGTTTTAGAAATTTTAACCTATATGTGATATGTTGTGATTGCTACAGGATAATTTTTTTAAAGTGTTTCGAAATTTGTAGGGTAAAGTCGCCCATGGTGAATATTT
This sequence comes from Melikaiella ostensackeni, assembly GCA_032362435.1. Taxonomy (NCBI): domain Eukaryota; kingdom Metazoa; phylum Arthropoda; class Insecta; order Hymenoptera; family Cynipidae; genus Melikaiella; species Melikaiella ostensackeni. The sequence continues at coordinate 41,578,731 of JAUMHM010000078.1, read as the reverse complement.
ATAATACAAAGGCGGGATTGTTCAGACTGTTCAACTATTCGAAGGAGCAATTACATTTTGCCATCAATGCAGTAAAAAACTGCAAAATATCTTTCAGACAATATGCAGAACACTTCGAGGTACCATACTCTACTTTGAGAGAGAAATTCCATAACAAGCATATTTTATTATTTTCGGACGTTAATTGAATCTTAGCCTCGATATTGACCTTCAATTCTTTCTATGAATTTATTAATTAAAACACGCGTTTCTATCCAGTTGTATCACTAATTCACTATCTATGTAACTTTTTTTCTGAATCACTTCGTTAATCATATCTCACATACCCCATTTATCAGCAATTATATCCATTTCTATCAAACTTTATCATATTCTCCACTTTTACAGTATCCATTTTTATTCCATTGTATAAATTTTGTTTCTCTGATATAGAAATGGATAGTAGTTGAAATGACAAAAGTAATACAACAATTATAGAGTAAGAAATAAATATTAATAGATCAAATTCGAAAAGAAAAAAGTGAAATAAAACTCGATAAGATAAGCTAGAAGTGGATAGCATTCATCGAATCAGAAAATCTATAACTAGTATTAAAGAAAGACTTTAAAAAAATATTCATTCTTGTATAAAATATTATCGAAAGCATAGAAACATAGTCATTTAGGATGAAATTGACATAAGAAACATATTCAAGCTATGTTGTAACAGTCTTATTTGCCACATTAAAATGTATTTTACTTTTTTAGAATGTGGGCCTTAGAAAACATTTGTCCGTAAAACTTTTTAGTGAAAAAATTTGTATTTGAAGACCGGGCTAGTCGGCAATAAAGGATTTGAGTGTCCTAAAAACAAATCAATTGTCCAAATTTTCCCTATATATCAGGCTTTTGAGATATCATAACCTAAAAGTACAAAAACGGCCATTTTCAGCCATATTTAAAACACTATAACGCGAGCAACGAATTTTTCTTGAAACCACTTACACCATCGTTTAGAACTCCTTTTTATCTTTCATTTTTATTTTAGATCATCTTGAACCGATTTTTTTTCTCCTTACATTTCAACTCTTTTCATATTTTTATAAATTCTCTAGTCCAAATGTTTATATTTTTTACTTAAATCTGTATAATGGTCGTTGCATCACTTCCATTACATAACCGAGAACTATTTTTATACGAATTTTTAACGTAAATATGAGCACTCACATTACTTTTCTTATCTTAGTCTTCTATGCACCAAGTAATATTCTACCAAATTTTTAAAATTGTAATTAATAAGGTGTGATGATGATACCAGACTGGTCTCGAAACATTACCCATTAACTTTTATCAGAAAGTTTTAATCAATTAATAAAATTTTCAATGGTCTGGAAGTCGTCGAAGCATATTTTAATTCAATACAATTGTTGGATTTTTCCAAATGTAAAAGGAAAGAAGACAATAACACCTCACAAAGTTTTTTTTTGTATATTCTTCGAGATTAAAAAAAAAGGAGCAAACAAGGCGAAGAAATTGAAGAAATGGTTACTGTGCCATATATCGGAGAAAAAAAAATCGGTTCGGGGTGATCCAAAATGGAAATGTAATGTTAAAAGGAATATTAAATAATAGCGAAAGCGGTTTTAAGAAAAAAATTTGCTGCTCGTGTTTTATTGTTTCAAATATGGCCGAAAATGGCCACTTTTGCACTTTTAGCTTAGGATATCTCGAAATCGTGACGTATAGAAAAAATTTGGACAACGGATTCGTTTTTAAGACATCAAAATCCTTCGGAGTCACCTAGTCCGGTCTTTGGGTACAAAAAAAAAGAAAATTTTTGTTGGTCTGTGTTACGTTTACAAAATGATTAGTGACTAAACTAATTTGTCCATGAATAAATTCAGAAATTACATATAGGTAAAATTAAGTAAAATGCTAATGAGATATATTTTACTGAATTTGAATTATAGTAGAGTTTGTCAATAATTCTGAAGAATTGCCTATGAATACTATAAGACAATAAAATGTTAAAAAATCGCATGCAATTGGTCGATAATTAAAACTATATCCAATTTAAAGTGCGAGAGGTATGAATACAAAATAAGAGCGATCAGTAAAGAAATTTCGAACTTCGTAATTAACAATAACATTAAATGTAAATATAAACAATTAAATGAAAACGAACACTTTGATAATTAGATATGTACCTTGTCGAGCCTTTCGGAGTACGAGGAACGCGGTGTAACACACAATATTAATTTAAGCTCAAGAGAGTTTCAACGATACGTATGCTTATGACTTTCGTAATCGAATGACAGGTCACTCCCGACTTTTCCAAATCTTTGTTGAACTCATGTCCTAGAAAGGGGGAAATCATACACATTAATAATTTCGAGAGTCACAAATCGATATGGCACTAAAGTACAAATATTCCCTACAATGTGATAAAACTTTCCATAATCTCTTTGCGTAATTAGGGTTGTCTTTAATTAAAATACGCTGCCTAAAACTCTCCTTAATATTTTAATGATAGTATGAGGCTAGAAGCGAACGAGTTTGCGCATATCCGGAAAGGAATTTGGCTTAATGGCTTAATGGTAATATAATCATAAAGTTTACTGTAGGGCGTAAACATCTAATTACATTAACCATGTCAATGGGGCCACACATTAAAATATGTGAGTGTCCTTTTTATGAATTAATAAAAAATCTGTAAAATATAGGTTAGATGCTTGATATTCGATCGCATTTTTGTGGTCATAAGAAGTCAGTCTTCTGTTGGAGAAACATGTCCTTGTTCCTAGTTAAAGGACTCTTATTGTTACGAACATTTTTGTATTAGTGAAAATTAGTGTATCGTGCTTTAGAAATTGTGGAAATGATCTGCAGCGTACTTTCAAAGTTTTCTAGTGTGAAATCAAAGTGTCATCAATGTCATCATAAAGAAACAAATCTTATACTTTACGGATTGAATAATTCTGATCTGAAAACTAATATGAACCAAAACAACATGATATGGCCAGGAAAGGTAAGAATTAATATCTTAATGTTTTATAGAACCAGAGTCGTTTTCACATAATTTGGGATTTCATGCCTGGAACACAGATGATAAATTTTATGCGCTAAATAAACTTTGAAATTTGGTGTACACTTTGAATGTTATCTACTAGATCCTATTTGAAAAATTGGGTTGAAAAAGAATAATAAATAGAAATTATTTACTTTATTGATACCATTTCGTTCAAAATGGCGTGTGTGTAGTACTGAATAAGAAATTGAGTTAGTTTTTGACTTCATTGGAGAAGTACGTGGGCATATTCACAGAAAGTATTATTTTTTCTAAAAAAATGTTTCAAAACAAATCTTGAGGCACACGTTTCAAACTTTTTTCCTACATTTGTATAGAAACGTATTTTTTAGCTTGGTCAATATCTCTGACCATGCGCGCAATTTGCACAAAATATTGAAATTAATACCTCCATGAATTTGATTGAATGAATAACATTTAGTGAATTTTAGTGAATTTTAGTGAATTTTAGTGAATTTACAAGTGAAAAATAAAAAAATTTTATTCTGAAAAATATCTGTAGACGAGTAATTTGATAGAAACAAGTAATATTTTTCGACTATTCGCCTACTTTTTGTAACAATTCAAAATATTCCAACTTTTTGGAAAAAGTGCTTGACAAAAGTTATTCTTATCAATGAAATGCAACTTTTTTGTGAAAAAAATGTTAATTAGACCAGTAACTGTTGAAGGAATACCATTTATATACATATTTTTCTGTTTTTTTTTTACCAAATACTGCAATATTGACTTAATCCATGGTAAAAATAATCGGCCCAACATGTTGTTTGACTTTCGTGAGCATGAAAAAGTGTGCTTCAAGAAGTCTTGGAGTAAAGTACAATAACGGAGGGGACATTTTTTCGATAAACTCAAAATTTTCGATATTTGAATGTGTTAGTAGCACACAATTTTAGCAGCACATTTGCAGGACATTTGAATCATAAAAACGGTGACACGATTTTGAGATTTTGTTGTTGAGTTAGAAATCAAAGTACAATATCTAATCCATGAAATTTAATTAGCCCACGCTCTACTGAACTAGCATGACTTTTCTCAAAATTTTCAAACATTGCGCGGAAAAGCTGTGAGCATGCAAAGCATTCAATTTGTAGCTGGTGACAACTATTATACAGGTATATTTTTTTGATTTGGTCTAACTATTATAAGTTATATCCTTTTATAAGGGTTTCTGTAATAACTGTGAGCTTTTCTTCGTATTTCAGGGGGTCTGTCTCTAAATTTTCATGCAATATAACATATATTTTGAGTGTAGTTTCACCTATAAAATCACAGTGACAGAAAAATGACACTTCCGTGGTTATGCCCATATACATAATACCAATCTATCTGTTGTTGAAGGAGTCCAAGATTTATTAAAAATTGGTTATATTCATTTAATTTTATATTTCCTTTGTTGTATTCATATTTATTTAGATTTTCAATTTGAAAAGTATTGATTTTTTGCATAAAACTATTCAAAACAATTAAACGTCAAGCGTTATTATTTGAAATATGAGTGGATGTCATTTGTCAATTATTTTTAATCCTACTATTGTTATTTTCCCTGAAAAATGGTCCTTTTGAACCATATCATTCCATTCAATCATAAATCGATACTTGAAAATACAATAAAAATATTTTTAGTAATTTCACGATGTAAATAAAATCTTAAACTATGTGAGAATAACACACCTGAGCTTTTTACAAGAATGTAGAAAACTAACTCTGAAATTTTAATTTCCATTAAACAATCCTTGTACGCAAATTCCACAGAAAAAAATTCTATAAGGTAGCGTTTTTGTATATGAATAATAATAAATAAAATCGTTTAGTGACACCTTTACTGGTTTTTTGAAAGATGTTTTCTATTGACCCAAATATTAAAATTATTTTTGGAAGCTTTTGTACTGGTATGAGAATCTTATGAGTATGCATTATTACATGCAGTAAATTGTATAACATATGAATTTGGCAAACGTTTCGGCTGCGGATAGAGGCTCTCTTCAGTGTCAGATACGTACTTAATAAATAAAATAAAAACACACAAAGAGATGGGGAAACCGCACGTCGGAGAAATATGCATAAATCGATGCATGCATTTTTATTTTTGTAAATTGTATACGTTTGCCACATTCATATTTTATACAATTTACTGCATGTAATGATACATACTCATAAGACCCTAATGCCAGAACAAAAAGCTTCTAAGAACAATAAATAAAATATCTTTGAAACAAAAATGCATTAAATTAGATTATCTTTCTTTGGCGCAACTTTTTTACGCCTTATTAATAATATTTCAAAGTAATTTCACAAGTTCAAAAAAAATTCTACCTTTTACGTTATGCTTTTTTGTAGATTGTAGATCTGAGTAATTATTTATTATTAAAACAACTTCTCCTTCCTTTAGGATCTATCTGCCAGCTGCAATAAGAAATCATTAAAACCCTCTCCAGAAGTGATATCTGATCATTCAAACCCATCAAATTCGGGAATAAATGCTGGAGATGAACCACCAGCAGACGAGTCTCTCTATTTTGACAACGTGGAAGTTTTCAGACGCGTACAAATCAATGGCGCAACACTTATTAACAAAATATACTCGGCATTAAATCCCTCCCAGCGAAAAATACTGAAGGACATGGAACAGGGAATCTTACCAGAATCACAAGATGGCAAACTATTTTCGAATTTTGATGAAAAATTCAAGCAGATGGCATTCATGTGGGCCTGCTTTCGAGGCTTCGCGCACCTCCTTCCAAAGTTTGAAGAATCGGGGGTGGACATTCATTGGGTGGCTCCTATTACTGGAGTGAATGCAGTCTCTGCTGCTTGTCTTTCAAACCGTCTTGAGTGTCTAGAATATTTAATAAAAAAAGGTGTTAATATTAATCACGTGAATCCTAAGTCTCACAACTCCTGCCTGCATGGTGCTGCTATTGGGAATTCTCGAGAATGTGCGGAACTTTTAATAAATAATGGTGCGAAAGTAAATTTACCTGCTTCCGAATTTGCAGAACCAATTTTACATTGTGCAGTTAGAAATCAGTCTGAATCAGTTATAGAGCTTCTTTTAGAAAGAGGAGCTGATGTTACTCTGAGAAATAATGTTGGTGAAACGGCCCTTCATGTTGCTTGTGCTGTACAATCTCTAAGATGTGCAAAACTGTTAATTGAAAAGTCAGAAAATGAAGTTACAGCTGTAGATGAAAAAAACAGAACTCCTTTGCATTTTGCGGTTATCAATACTACTTCTTCAGTTGACTTAGTAGAATTTTTAATAGAGAAAGGGGCAAATTTAAATGTATCTGATAATTCCGGATTCACAGCCCTTCATATTGCTGCTTTGAATGAACAATCAGATTGCGTGGAAAGTCTTATTTGGGCTGGAGCAGATTTGAGTGCAACTACAAATAAAGGGGTCTCAGCTTTGAATATAATTTTGAAAAAAATTCCCGAAGTGATGAATGTTTTTCGAAAACGATTAGATGCGTCTATAAGATTGAAACGACCTTCTCGTCAAAACCGAGAATTCGAACTTAAATTGGATTTAAGTATTATTTTTCCAAGTAGTAACATTTGTGAAACGAGTTTCATCAATTTGTTTATTCAAGAAGGTCAAAAGGAGATTTTGTCTCATCCGCTCGTCAAAGCATTTCTGCACCTGAAGTGGGAGAAAATTAGAAGGTTTCAACTCTTAAGAATATTCATGTATTTGTCTGCAATAATTTTTATGAGTACCTATACTCTAACGGCATTAGCTTATAATTGTTACAACATATCAGAAAACTATAATGATACAAACTGTACAAGTGATCATATTTCTGGATATTTATTTCAAAGAGAAATTATTAAAGCTGAGTGGTACCTTTCTATAATTCTAATGTCTCTTTTAATGCCACGAAGAATATTGGGCTATACCTTACTGAAAACCGCGAAAATTTATTTTTTAAATACTGAAAATGTTCTTGATATTGCGGTTTTAATAATGAATTTCATTATTTCATTTATATTCACTGGAAGAACTTACGAATGGCAAAAATATTTTGGTGCTTTTGCAGTTCTTGGTGCTTGGACGAATATGATGTTTATGATTGGCCAACTGCCATCTTTTGGCACATACGTTGCTATGTTCATTCATATTCAGGCTGAATTTGCAAAACTTTTGTTGGCCTACTCAAGCCTACTTATTGGATTCATGATAAGCTTTTGTATACTGTTTATCGCAGACGAATCATTTAGTAATCCTTTCATTGGTCTTATCAAAGTCCTGTCAATGATGGCTGGAGACTTAGATTTTGAAAATCTTCTCAAAAATTTTGGCATACTAAAGAATAAATCCTTTGACCTCTATGATCCACTCCCGATCTGCTCGCAAATTCTTTTTTCTCTATTTGTTATTTTTATCACGATAATATTAATGAATTTATTAGTAGGCATTGCTGTACATGACATACAAGGTTTACGTACTCATGCAGCTCTCACTAAACTTGCTCGACAAGCTGAACGTGCGTACTTTACAGAATTGGAATTAAGTAACAAAAACATTCCTACATGTGTGAGAGCCGCGATAACCAACCATAATATCGATGACCAATATAAAACTCGTGTCCTTACTGTAAAGCCTTTAAATCAGTTAGAAAAAAGGCTTCCGCAAGATATTCTAAGTGCTGCGTATGAAATTGCTTTAAAAAATCCTCCAATAACGGATGATGATAATCTTAATGTCAATCAAAAATTTAGTTGTTTCAAAAATCTGAAGGAAAAGAGAAAAAATGTAGAGTTGCAAAATTCAGTCGATGAACTTGTGACGCAATTAAAAGAGTATGAGGGTGAAGTTCGTTTGTTGAAGAATAAATTAGATGATATTAAGGATATGATCATGAAAATTTCACGGTAAAGAAGCTCTTCTGCGACTGATATACTTATAACTCTAGATCTGTGAGCAACCGCTTTAGAATAAAAACTGAATGCCTATAGTTTTTAGGTTTATACAAATCTGTAAATATAAATAAAATGAATTGTTAATTTTTTACATTGTTTATTATATCATTTTGATTTTTCGCCAATCATAGCTCCTTAGAAAAATGCCTAGTCTTTCAAGGGAAGCAGCAAAATAAATTAAAGTGTAAAACTTTGTAAGTCAATATTTAGTTCTCATAGTTCGGTCATTTAAAAATTATACCCATCACTTTAATTATATCTATGGTTGTAAAGTGCGATCCTACAAGAAGAAATGTGTATATCATGAATCATGAATCACGCAAGAAAACTATAAAGCTACCCCACTTAGGTAAAGCACTACTCCTTCTACATATATTTCAAAACATTTAAAAAATATGTTTTTTTTCTATACAATTTTCAAGGCTGGTAAAAATGTAATTAAAATTTTTGTTATAACCTTTCAAAAATTACGTAAAGCTTCCCTGTCATTCAAAGTACAGAAATATTTAAAAAGATTGTTTACTAAGGTGTTCCAAAAAATATAAACGAAAATAAGTTTCGTTCTGAAAATAGGAGTCTGGCAACCTCCCAACTTTGGACGTAGATCTTGACCATGCTTGTCAAGGGAGAACAGTTTTCTCGCATATATGATTCATAGCCATTCAGCTATCATCGGACCACCCAGAGGACCATGACTGCTCTCGAATACATGTCGAGAAATCTCAGATCTGAACGACAGTGGGTTGCGCCCACGCTCTAGACTTGGTCTGGTTGGATGATGCACCAGAGTCCTCCTGGTGAAGAGCCAAGACAGGCCACCTGGGAGCAATCAATAGGAAGATATTGGGATAACCCCGTGGCGTTGTCGGTCGAATTAGGGGCTCTGCGAGTCTTTAATTGAACCTCTGAATAATGATCGCAGATTCGGCGATAGACCTTCTCTCTTCCTACTGTATTGACTCTGTCTCTCTGTCTCGATGTCATTGCCGATCTTCTGATTAACCCGAATAGGACCACCAAGAACTCGCGATAATAGGATTAATGGCCCATTTCCTTTCCTTCGATCGATTTATGCCTCCTGCAAGACAATCCGGTGCTAATTTCGAGAAAAGATTAGAACAGATGGTGACGAGGCAGTAGAAATGACAAAAAAGGAAATGGAAACAACAAATTTTCAATAAATGGGCTTTTGTCTTTTTAAGGTGTCGTAAAAGTGCACAGAGAATTCACACAATCAGATCATATGTCCAATACTTGAAATACTTTCAAAATAAGATTATTCGACGACATTTTGTCATTATCAAATGAAAGTAAAGATCATCACCTATAAACTACGCCCATTTTCATTTTTCGATAGGAACGCCTACTGAACACTCCCATTGACCACTCCTACCAACCTTGCCCACAGGCGACGCCTCGTATATTTTCGTATTTACTGACTAAATCCCATATTTTATGGTACAACTTTCAATCTGTCTGCACATATTCACGTTAACCATACCTAATAACCACGCCCATTTACCAGGCCAACTATTCAATTACTCTAACCACACCCATTAGACAGACTAACTATCCGCATTCTCTAAATCTAGCCCACGAGCTAAAATAATATATATAGGCCACTAGAAAGGTCCATTTTTCTTATCTGTTAGGATGCACACTGACCACGCCCATTATCCACATTATTTAACCCCGCCAATTAAATATAAATTGTTCATATTCTCACAATAAGTACACCATTTAACCACGCCCACTAGGCATAACCTAGGCCCATCAGCTACGCCTCCTAGAATTTCTTGACTTCGCCAATGAGTCAATTATCACAGACACAGTAGCACTGAAGAGTTACCACTTCCAGAAGAAGGCGTATTTAGTAGGTCCATCCACATTTCGTAACCATGCTCATGAGTCACGCCTACCAAGCACACTCACAAGCCACGCCCCCTATATTTTTGGATTTAGTCACTCAATCTCATAAATATGATGAAACTTTTTTTTTTTTCTTCTCTAGTAGAAAAACTGTAAATATGCGTAAAGATATTTTAACGACTTTCTAGATTGACAATAATTACTATACGATACTCAATTCGATGTCTGACCTTTAAGCCTGAAGTGATCAGAATCAAAGCCCCTGTGTTTTATAAGTGGTGGGCATTTATTTTGCAGGCAATTTCTTATTTATCGTCGAAGCAGAGGCCAGCGTTAATTACCTGAAGCTCGATTGTAATTACTCATACGATCCCCGCGGGTCGTTACGACAGTCGTGAATCCGCGACACGAAATCGCACACTCGCAAACCTCGTTAGCACGTAAATAGCTCTCTAATATGGCGCGAAACCGATAACTTTGGACTCTGACTACCGAACACCGTTCTACCTTATATTTATTGATGTCCACTCAGACGTGAGAAAAAAAGTTCCCTATCATCGCTGTCGGTGCAAAAGCCGAAAAAAAATTCGTCTTGCAGGTCGCGGATATTCGATAATGAAAACTGCACTTTTTTATCCCTCGCTCGTCTCTACGATTTCGTCTGAGATAGCCGCAAAATTTCGAGAAATCTTTAGAAAAATTAGTTTTTGTGCTTCAAATCAGATCGTGAATGAAATTATTCACAAACTCTTTTTTTTATGTTCCAGGACTTAGCGCGTATGAAATTATACACTCAAAATTGCATAAGCTATATGTAAATAAAGAGCGGAATGGATACGTCGATAAAAGTGGCATAGAGGATGCAATGATTAGCCGTTGCAATGTCCGAAAATAACCCCTAATTTCTCACAAGGTATCAATCCTCAACGCTCGAATTTTCGATTTCCACTCCATGTTCCGTGTCATTTCATACAATTATTCACGTTACAAAAGATGCAAACAAACTGCAAAAGCACTTTCGTCATTATATGGGCAATAGTCTGTGATCCTTTACCAGGATTTCTATTACAGGTCACGAGCTCGTGTGTAAATATTCATGAGGGTGGTTGAGCACTCAACCGGTTTTTTTTTGTTTTCTTGTATTTTTCTCACTGTGTGATACTAAATAGAGGGCATTATATGAACGGGATCATCGCCTGAGGGTTCAACACGTTTGTGCATGCGATATAACAGTTTCCACTGATGAAAATCACACTCGAAAACATCATCGCATGCGCACGCGCAATCTACAAGTCAAGATGGAGCCAAGAGCTGCAAAAAAATTGGACAAATTGGTTGTTGAGTCCGCCGCCATGCCCGACAAATTCTCGCAATTAATTCCTCGGGGCAGCCACGAAATTAGTATCTGGTCATTAACGTTTGCTAGCGCGATTCCCGTTTCTGTACTTTTTTACTTTTTTCCGGGATGCTTTGATCCTGAAGGGAGCTGGTCTGAAATTCTTCCGAGTTCATTAATTCTACAATGTATAGTCTCAAAAAATGATACAAGAACAATAACATGGCTAAAAGTTATAGACAAGATTTTCCTCTTCCTTTCCTCTGTATAGCTTCCACGTTACATACTACAGTAACAAAACGCTTGATGTAATAAGGGGTTTCCGTAGATAAAAACAGAAAAGCATTTACAAGCAAACTACCGGCGACATAATTTCTAATTTTCCACGTGGCACTTTACCTCTTCACGTTCGATGAAAATAGAATATCTTCGATCCAATCGCGATTGCGATCCGATCGGCAAACTGGAACGGCACGTCATTAATTGTTTTACTCGAAGGCAGTGAATTAGAGTAGAAAGTAGACTCATCGATCCTCCGTCTCGCTGACTGACCATAATTCTAGCTTCGAGATCTAGATATCAAGAGAGCGAGCCTCCTCCCCAGCGATAAGTGATTTAATGCTGAACCCAAACATCTCAAACTCGCTGCATCTAGTGATAATATCACGTGACACTCAAGGCTACAATCATTCAGATTCTCTGCATCTCTCAACACGTGACATTATGAAGAAGTCTGGCTTGCAAATTTTTATCGTTTCTCTTGGAATCTTGGAAAATAATATAACTTGCAAGATACTTTTGCTTGAAAATTTTGTTTAGCTACAGAATATATTTTCTGATGAGATACATGTATGTACTTGTTGAATAAGAATAAAAAGGATACCTTTAAATAGAGCAAGGTAGGTAAAGATCATCTCAATCCGAAGGGCCTAGTGAGATTTAATCTGTGCTCTTTAATCTTAGGCTTTATAAAACAAGATGCTTTGTTGCACCGGTTTTCGACCGTCGCCTTTCATGTGGGAGACTGATTTAGTCATAATTACAGTCATTAAAGAATGTACGGCTCACTTGCACAGGAGCAAGTAACCTTTTCGTTGTTGTAAAGGCTTTCTGGATTTGAGTCTAATTAATTTGGAAAGCGGAATAATTAGCGGTAAATTACCTCATGAGATGGTTGATGAAACCTGACAAGCAACATATCGAGAAAATGAATATGATCAATCAATGTGGATCTGGTTCATACCTACGCACAACTTTTTTTAAAACAACTAGATCATTACAGTTCGATTTATAAATTTTGAATAACCAGAACATTATCAGGTTTATTGGGCTTCAGCTTATATGGGATTAGAACTTCAGATCTGTCTGATGAATTTCTAATCCTAGGTGAAGACTAACATCTTCAGTAGCTGAAATGGTGGCATAGAAATATTATCTTAGACAGATTTACATTCTTTTTTTCTTTGTAGAAAAGTTTCTGTTATTAGTGGATACTAATAGTTGACCAGGGATCAGCTTATGTTAATGCCTGCCCTTTGGTGACCAAAATCTTTGCATTGATGAGGACCAACTTTCAACCGGTGAATCCCCAGTAAGGATGCTCACTCTCGAACTTGGCTTCCGGGAACAGAAACGTGGGGCGAATTTCCATTGCAAAGCATCCAATTTGCGCAGGCAGTGTGCTTTACCGTGGCAGTGGGAGTGAGGGGGAAGGGCTACTCTGGACCTCTTCTGAGATGTCTTTCGTTAATTATACCAACGGACCTTCCCTTGTCTTTCGATATCGACGCCCATCGCAATAAGTTTCGTTCACCGTGTGATTACAATCTATTACGTGAGCCACCTCCTTAAGATTTCTACTGAATTTGCACTTTTATCTTTCTATAAAATCAGTTCTCTTCACTATTACCAAATTTGGATGAATCCTTTCCTTTTCCATCCTTTTTTCAAAAGGGCTCAACTTAGGTCCAATAAAAGCACAATATTTATAATCGCATGATAAGTACGCCCAATAACGACGTTCCCTTTCTAAACGGACCCTAACTACGAACAATAACCACAACAATAGTAGAAACATCTCCCACCAGCGCCCAATATTCACACCAGTTTTAGAAACTCCTCCTAACTACGACCAATGAAAGGACCAGTATTATACACGCCCCGACTTGCGCCCAAAATCCATACCAACTTGAGAAACGCCCCTAACTGTATCTGGTTTTCACATTTCATAAACGACCCCAAAAGGCAGCTAATAATAACGACCTCCTTAGAAATGCCCTTCACTTATACATTTTAACCAAACTCTATATATAAACGCCCCCTTACTACGCCAAATATCCTTACCAACTTTTGAAACTCCAGCTAATTATGTCCAGTAACCACACCAACTTGAGAACCACCACCTAACTGCACCTGATTTCTACCTTTTATAAACGCCCCCCAAAAGACGGTTGATAATAACGTCTTCTTTAGAAGCGCTCCCTAACTTCTCCTAATAACCAAACTCTAAGAAAACAACCCCGACTATGCCTAATATCCATACCAAGTTTAAAAACTCCCCCTAAGTGTGTTCAATAATCACACCTACTTGAGAACCACCACCTATTGCACCTGATTTCTACATTTTATAAATGC
>JAUMHM010000078.1:41552220-41564799 GCA_032362435.1 Melikaiella ostensackeni | reverse complement strand
TTTCTACATCTCATAAACGCTCCCCAAAAGACGGCTGATAATAATGTCTTCTTTAGGAGTGCTCCCATACTTTTCCTACTAACCAAACTCTAAGAAAACACCCCCTAACTACGCCTAATATCCATACCAACTTTTGAAGCACCCCCTAAGCCTGCCCAATAACCACATCAATTTGAAAACCACTTCCTAAAAGCACCTAATTTCTACATATCATAAACGCTCCCCAAAAGACGCCTGATAGTATCATCTTCTTAAGGAACGCTCCCTAACTTCTCCTAATGATGAAACTCTAAGAAAGCACCCCCTAACTACGCCTAATGTCCATACCAACTTTTGAAGCACCCCCTAAGCCTGCCCAATAACCACATCAATTTGAAAACCACTTCCTAAAAGCACGTGATTTCTACATCTCATAAACGCTCCCCAAAAGACGGCTGATAATAATGTCTTCTTTAGGAGTGCTCCCATACTTTTCCTTATAACGAAACTCTAAGAAAACACCCCCTGACTACGCCTAATATCCATACCAAATTTTGAAGCACTCCCTAAGTGTGACCAATAACCACACCAACTTGAGAACCACTTCCTAACTGCACCTGATTTCTGCATCTCATAAACGCTCCCCAAAAGACGGCTGATAATAACATCTTTTTTAGAAGCGCTCCCTAACTTCTCCTAATAACCAAACTCTAAGAAAACACCCCCTAACTACGCCTAATATCCATACCAACTTTTGAAGCACTCCCTAAGTGTGCCCAATAACCACACCAACTTGAGAACCACTTCCTAACTGCACCTGATTTCTACATATGATGAACAGTCCCCAAAAGACGCCTGATAGTATCATCTTTTTTAGGAACGCTCCCTAACTTCTCCTAATGATGAAACTCTAAGAAAGCACCCCCTAACTACGCCTAATATTCATACCAACTTTTGAAGCACCCCCTAAGCCTGCCCAATAACCACACCAATTTGAAAACCACTTCCTAAGGGCACCTGATTTCTACATATTATAAACGCTCCCCAAAAGACGACTGGTAATAGCATCTTCTTTAGGGACGCTCCCTAACTGCTCCTAATAGACAAACTCTAAGAAAGCCACCCCTAACTACGCCTAATGTCCATATCAACTTTTGAAGCACCCCCTAAGTGTGCCCAATAACCATACCAACTTGAAAACCACTTCCTAAGAGCACCTGATTTCTACATATTATAAACGCTCCTCAAAAGATGGCTGATAATAACATCTTCTTTAGGAGCGCTCCCTAACTTCCCCTAATAACCAAACTCTAAGAAAACACCCCCTAACTGTGTCCAATATCCATACCAACTTTTGAAACTCCCCCTAATTGTGCCCAGTAACTACACCAACTTGAGGACTACCTCCTAACTGCACCTGATTTCTACAATTTATAAACGCGCCCCAAAAGACGGCTGATAATAACATCTTCTTCAGAAGCGCTCCCTAACTTCTCCCAATAACCAAATTAACTGTGCCCAATAACCACACCAACTTTAGAAACGCCGCCTATCTGCACCGAGATTCCTCATCATTTTTAGAAACCCCCCTTAATTGAGCCCAGTACTAAGAGCTTTCATTTTTTTCAATTCATTTGCTGTCGATTAAATAAAGAATTGTAAGGACATTTCTTCAATCCTGATTATTCTTGTGACATGGGAAAAATTTGAATGCATAAAATAATAAATACACTTCTCAGTTTGCTACCGGTTAAAATGATCCCTTCGAATGTTAAATATCAAATCCAGGAATCGTTTTGAAAAATTGTTATACAAATTCTAGGAACTAAAATGGCACCTGCTGTTCGAAAAGTGGACACAGATCGTTTTTATTTCGGCTACCGGAAGTTGACAGAACCAGCTTGGTCCAAGACGTTCAAGGAGTGTGACTCTTGGAACCCCCCTTTTCGAGTTGTTATGAAGAAATTCATTGCCAATTAATTGTAGTTTATGAAACCAGAACTTTTATGGGTGGTCAAGATGGTACAAAAACAGAAAGTTGATCCAACTCTGATTCTCTCCCTCGGAATTCTGAACTTCCGTCGCGTGCAGCGTCGGTCCTTGCCAATAAAAACGGCATTTGGATTCGTGAAGAATTGAAATTAAAAATCGAAAAATTGAGATTAATTAAAGTTCATTTCGTTCTGCGGCAGCTTTGTTGTACTTTGTTGTACTTCACTGGAAAAATCAAGCTGCAAAGACGATTTGCAATCCATCCACTTTCAAATTCATAATTTCAAAACAGTTATAAGAATCAATTATTCTGAAATTGAGTTAATCAATCTGAGAAATTACAAATTCTCAGGCATTTGGTATACAAAGCTATTAATCAACTCACTTTTAATGATCAAGTGTTGAATAAACAATTTACTTCGACCCATCTATTGATTATGCCTACCACTTAATCAAAAATTAAATGTTCGTCCTATAGGTTTATCAATTAGCATTTTATGCCATTAGAGTAGGCGAGTTGGTCGAGAAGCAAGCAAGAAGTCCATTTGAGCGTGGGCAAAGAAGAGTTTCCTTACTCGTGGTCGCGTGGGCTTATAATTAAACAAATTCTCCCTGACACTTTACGCACTCGATACGAAGCAAACCCACGAATAAGGCGATTTTTCTACACACATTTTTCGTGTCGAAATTATTGCAGAGATAAAAGTGGGTCACAAATGGTTATACTTTATACCTACAAAAGTAGTTATTAAAATACGTTTATGTTGGGTTTAGTAATCGAGGTAATACTTAATTGTATGTAGACTTGCATTGATTTTCTAAATACATTTTTTTAAATTTATGTTTAAATGGTTAAATTAATAAAACTAATTTTGTCAATTTTTCTTATTGCTTCCTCATAGAGGGAGAATTGTAATGAACTAAATTTTCCAATCTACTTTCTTGACATATTTCGATATAATTCGACTCCAGGAACTAGAAAATACAATTCTCTTAAATTGTCCGTAGGGTGAGATTCTGAGCTAGATCAGTCAATTGAAAGTATTTTTTTGAGAAGCATCGAGTGACTTATTGATGAACCTTCTATGAGCCTATGATATCTTATGATATAGCAATACTGACTTATAAATTAAAAAAATATATCGTTTGTGTTCAAATTTTTTTTTTATATTAGGAATAGAAGAGTACTGTCTCTGATGTAATTGTTCGCGACTCCGAAACGCATCGATTGACCTAGTCACGAACCTTTCATGACCTTCCATGATCTATTGATAACGTTTTTTTTAATTAGTCAACAAAACTGTTTTGCTTGCTTATATGCAGGAAATTTTTTTGACTTCAGAAATACAAAAGTGCTGTATCTGACGTGTTTGTTCGCGTCATCAAGATGCATTGATTGACCTATTCATGAACCTTCCATTAACTTCCATGATCTACCGATAAAGTTTTTTATTTAATCAACAAAATTGTTTAGCTTGTTTATATGAGGAAAAAAAAAATTATGTTAGAAATAAAACAGTGCTGTATCTGACATGTTTGTTCGCGTTTTTGAGATTTTCCATTTATTCAACAAAATTGTTCAGTTTGCTTATATAAGGAAAAAATTTTATATTAGAAAGACAAGTGTGCTGTATCTCATGTGTTTGTTCGCATTTTTGAGATACAACGATTGACCTATTCACGAACCTTTTTTGACCTTCCATGATCTACCAATAACGTTTCTTAATTATTCAAAAAGATTGCTTGGCTTGTTTATATAAGGAAATTTTTTTGATATCAGAAATACAACAGTACTGTATCTGATGTTTTTTTCAAGTCTTCAAGACGCATCGATTGATCTATTCACGAACCTTTCATGACCTTCCATGATCGACCAATAACGTTTCTCAATTATTCGAAAAAATCTGTTTGCTCTTTCATTTTATATGAGAAGAAATTTTCTGATATATAAAGTACAACAGTACTGTATCTGATGTATTTTCTTGAGTCTTCGAGACGCGTCGATTGTCCTATTCACGAACCATTTATGACCGTCCATGATCTATCAATAATGTTTTTTGATTATTCAAGGAAATTGTTTGGCCTTTTTATATAAGAAAAAATTGGTTGATTTTGGAAATACAACAGTTCTGTATCTGATATATTTGTTAGCACCTTCAAAACGCATCGATTGACCTATTCACGAACCTTTCATGACCGTCCAATAGCGTTATTAATTACTCAACAAAATGTTTGGCTTTTTTATGTAAGAATTTTTTTGTTGGTCTTAGAAATACGACAGCACTGTATCTGATGTATTTTTTCGAGACTTCAAAGTGCGTCGATTGTCCTATTCACGAACCTTTTATGACCGTCCATGAGCTACCAATACCGTTTTTTGATTATTCAACAAATTTGGTTGACTTTTTTATATGTAAAAAAAATGTATTGATTTTATAAATACAATAGCACTGTATCTGAAGTATTTTTCGCGTCTTCAAGATGCATCAATTGACATATTCACGAACCTTTCATGACCGTCCAATAACGTTTTTCAAATATTCAACAAAATTGTTTGTCTTTTTTATATAAGAATTTTTTCTTATATTAGGCATATAACAATACTGTATCTGATGTATTTTTTCGAGTCTTGGGGACGCATCGATTGTCCTATTCATGAACCTTTTATGACCGTCCATGACCTACCAATAATGTTTTTTAATTATTCAACAAAATTGTATGGCTTTTTTAAATAAGAAAAAATTTATTGATATTAGAAATACAACAGTTCTTTATCTGATATATTTGTTCGCTCCTTCGAGACGCATCGATTGACCTATTCACGAAACTTTCATGTCTGCCCAATAACGTTTTTTAATTATTCAACAAAATTGTTTGGCTTTTTTATATAAGAATTTTTTTTATATTAGACATACAACAATACTGTTTCTTATGTATTTTTTTGAGTCTTCAAGACGCATCGATTGGCCTATTCACGAACCTTTTATGACCGTCCGTGAGCTACCAGTAACGTTTTTTGATTATTCAAAAATTTTTTTTTGCTTTTTTATGTAAGAAAAAATTTGTTGATATTAGACATACAACAGTTCTGTATCTGAAATATTTGTTTGCGCCTTCGAGACGCACCGATTGACCTATTCACGAACCTTCCATGTCCATCCAATAACGTTTTTCAATTATTCAACAAAATTGTTTAGCTTTTTTATATAAGAAATTTTTGTTTTGATATTATAAATACAACAGTACTGTATCTGATGTACTTTTTCGAGTTTTCGAGACGCACCTATTGACCTACTCACGAACCTTTCATGACCTTTCATGATCTACCACTAAAGTTTTTTAATTATTCAAAAAGAAAAAAATTTCATCTTTATTTCATATAAGGAGAAATTTTTTGATATTAGAAATACAACAGTACTGTGTCCGATGTATTTTTTCGAGTCTCCGAGACGCATTGATTGACATATTCACGAACCTTTCATGACCGTCCAATAACATTTTTTAATTATTCAACAAAATTGTTTGGCTTTTTTATATAAATTTTTTTTTTATATTAGAAATACAACAGTTGTGTATCTGATGTATTTTTTCGAGTCTTCGAGACTCATCGATTGACCTATTCATGAACCTTTTATGACCGTCGGTGATCAACCAATAAAGTTTTTTAATTACTGAACAAAATTGTTGGCTTTTTATATAAGAACAAAATTTGTTTATATCATAAATACAACAGTACTGCCGTCCTGATGAAGAAACTGTACAACTGCATTTTCATCAAAAATGAGTTTTTTATTGGTGGGATTCGTAATGAAAAGACGAATTTAACTATGCTAATCATTACTAAAAATTTTAATTAAATCTCGAGATAATTAGGTCTCATTTACCCGGATTCGAGGGTAACTTTGAGCCATCGATCCTTTTTTTCAATAGCACATCTACATTTTTTATTTTTCAAGCAAAAATAATGCTAGTTGATTAATAATATAATTATTATTAATTATCTGAAATAATTATAGAAATATAATTGATACATTATAATCCTACAGACTATCGTAAGCATTTGGTGATATTAGAAAAATTGTAATTTTTAAAAATAATTCCGAAGCTTTTAATTTTAAAATTTTGAAAGAATTGGACAATGTTTTTAAAAAAATCACTCATATGATTTTGTTGTAAATAAACATATAAAAAACTTATAAATATTGTTGTAAAAATACATTTAATTCTCTGATTTTGCCCGAATAATTTAAGTGAGAAATGAAGAAATTGATCGAGTCCTTTTTTTGACGATTCAAATTTTGATTTTTCGAATTCTTTTTTTCAATTTTTAATTATGTGTACCGTGACAAAAACTGGGTCCTCTATAGAGGTTTTTGTAGCACTATTTGGATTACAAAAACCTCTATAAAAGACCCAGTTTTTGTTTGACAGAAATGTTTGTGAGAACTTTTTTTTGAATATTACTTTTTTTTAATGAAGAATTTTAACCTCAAAGTATATTCAACTGACAGATCTCAGATTATTTGTAAAAAAAATTATTTACTTGGTCTACTGCACCACTCAAAATTATAGCCGTTTTTCGTTACAATTTTTTATAAAAATAAATTTTTGGTTTAGAATTCGAATGACTAAGCTGAAAAATTAAATTTAAGAACATTTATAGAATATATCAAAAAACGTTGAGTTAAATTTAGTAGAATCTGTAAAATTCACACATTAGAAATCTCATTTAATGAATATTATTTATTTTTAGAATTTTTTGTTATGTTTGTCAGTCATAAGGTGTGTTAATGACACTGTTAAGCGAAATTAAATGGTTTTAATGAACAATTAATAATTCGACCAAAGTCTGTACACTCTTTTGTTTTATTTTATGCTCACACAATGATTTTCATGATCAAAATATAAAATTAATTACTTTGTATTATTGATACATTTTTGTATTAACAAAACTCAACAATTATTGTAATTCAATAATTAATCAATAATACATCATAATTTTTTAAATCCATTTTTGGAAAATTTGTACTTGTTAAGTTTCTCCAGCAGGAAACTCGGAGGTTCATGAAGGCTGGTTCCTGTATTCGGCAGCACATCTGCGCAGATGTGTTTATTAGTAAGGATTCTCGGCGACTTTGTGCATCAATATCTAGCATATCTACAGTTTTGCATATAAATAATTAGCATTCGCAATTTTTTTTGTTTCAATGAATAGAGCATGTCCGATTTACGCAGAAACAGATTTTTTTGTTCAAAAACTCTCATACGTTAAAAGGTACAAATGCAAACGCGTTTCATTGAATATCTCGGTTCGTTTCAAATGCAGTTGTACAGTTTCTTCATCAGGACGGCAGAGTACTGTATCTGATATATTTGTTCGAACCTTCAAGACGCATCGATTGACCTATTCACGAACCTTTTATGACTTGGCAGCGGTATCTTTAAATTGTTCGCTACCATTTTTCAGCACTTTTTTTATTGTCCTCGAATTAATTTTTATTTTTTAGTCATGAAATATCAGTTTTGTTGGAGCTGCCCATCATAATTTGAAGAATTGTAGATTCTTGGCCCAAATTTCCATTTTTACGCGATTCTCAGGAAACATTCTCTTGGGATTGTCTCCATTCTACCATTCCTTTTTTTCAGATGAGCTAACTACAGACGGGATGCCCGCTGAGAAAAGACGACCTGGGTTGGCTCCCGCGGAGTAGGGAGGCTCGGAAACAATATCCTCATCATGCGGAAATAGTTCTGGGCACACCAGGAGACGAGCAGTCAACTCGAGGCACGTGCCTCTACAAGACACCCACGTGTCGTTATGGGCCATCATTTCTTGTATTTTCGGCCATCACCCGCCGCGAAAACTCAACACGTGGTAGATTAGCAGATAGAAGGAAACAGGACTATCAAATGACGTAAACAATTTCTGGAATTTGACCAAATTTGAGAGATTTAGACATGCGTGAAATAATTTCTCATTTTAACGATTTTTCATCGTCTGATTATCGTGGTGATTTAAATTGTAAGAAGATAACATTACAAAATAATGCTTATGGCTTTTTATAATCTCTTTTACATCAGATAATTTTTCCTTTCTCATTTTGCTTTCTCTTTTCCATGAAATTATTCGATTAATCCCACAATCATGATTTTAAAAAATTCCCATTAGGTCTTTACTAAAGCCCCAAATTTGATTAACATTTTTTGAACTTTAATACTTTAGTCCTCTTCCGACGGTACTTTTTCTGAATATAAATTCTATGAGCACTTGCGAATACTTTAAAAAAAATTAAGAGAGGTTTTTCAAGTAATCTTACCAAAAAAATTTCTTCAGCAGCCCTCTCCCCTTTCCAGTAGTTGGGGAAGGGGCATAAGACGTGTGTAATCGGTCAGAGGAGAGTGATTAGCCGCAGCCCTCTCCCCTTTCCAGAAAGAAGGAATGGGACAGGAAATATGTGTGACCGGTCATAGAAGACTGATTCGTCACAGCCATCTCTCCTTTCCAAGAGTTGGGGGGGGGGGGAATGCGTGTGACGGTCACAGTATTTCTCTCCCTTTCAGTCCTCTCTCCTTTCCAGGAGTTAAGGTTGGAACGCGTGTGACCGGTCATAGGAGATTGATCGGTCACGACACTCTCCCCTTTCCTGTAGTTGGGGGAAGGGGAATGAAAGGTGCGTAAACGGTCAGAGGAGAGTGATTGGTCATAGCCCTCTTCCCTTTCCAGGAGAAATGAGGGAGGGGGCAGAAAATACGTGTGACCGGTCATAGAAGATTGATTGATCACAGCCCTCTCTCCTTTCCGGAGTTGGGGGGGGGGTGCGTGTGACCGGTCACAGTATTTTTCTCCTTTCCAGTCCTCTCTCCCTTCCAGGAGTTAGGGTTGGCATGCGTGTGACAGGTCACAGTAGAGTGATCAGTCACAGCTCTATACCCTTTCCATGAGTTAAGGGCGGCAGGAAAGGTGCCTGACCAGTCACAGGAAAGTGAACAGTCACAGACCTTTTCAAGAGCTAGGGGGGAGCAGAAAATTAGTGTGACTGGTTATATGAGGGTGAACGGTCACATCCGCCTTCCCTTTCCAGGAGTAATGGAGTGGGGGCTAGAAATGCGTGTGACCAGTCATGGGAGAGTGGTCTACCACTGCCCTTTCCAGGAGTTGGGGCAGGAAAGGCTGGTGAATGGTCACATGGGAGTGATTGGTCTCAGCCCTCCGGTCAATGGAGAGAGGTCAGTCACAGTCCTTTCTCCTTTCCATGAGTTGCCAGGAAAGGTGTCTGACTGGTCACAGGAAAGTGACCAAAAGAGTAGCGAAAAACATTTTTGAACAAAACTTTTTTGCCAGGATCGGCAGAGAATTTTTGCCCGTACCGGCAGAGCATTCACTGCCTTAGTACTAATGTGTCTCATAACCAGTGATTTAGTGGGACTTTATTCGGAATTCAGGAATTCTAGTGGAATCCCAAACAGAACTTATTTTTAAACGGTCATCTTTCGTAAGACTATGAAGAATTTGTAACTGAAGTTGTACTCTTAGAAAGCTTGATTTTCCAGATATAATGACCTTGACCTGACCAAGTTTCGTCAGGAATAATTTTGAAGATTCAAATTCAAATCTAATCTGAGTTACTTTGCTTCATATTGTATTATCAGCGTGCCCTGATTCGTGAGGGTAAAGGCTTCTCCAGCATCTATTAATCTTGGTCAGGTCGAAAGGTAGCCATTAATATCAAGGTGGGGTCACCTATGGAAGCGTATCATTATAAATGATCACCCTTGGGTCTTGTCACTCCAGGCGACTATATTTTATTGTCTCAGCTGTGTAGATGCGTATACCATAAATGAAGGTAACACGATTACTTCAAGTTTCAACATCAACTTTTTATCCTCTTGCACATATGTGTCCTTCATAACATATGTTTCTTTTGTGAGTTAGGTCACTGATAACAAGTCTTATTGACTCATTATTCAGTCATCATTACATTCATTATTCAACTATTACACAAATTTGAAAAGTTTTAAGATAGGTCTTATTTAAAAATACTGCAAGGTAGTTTTAAAAATCCGATTCTGTCGTGTTTATGGAGTAAGAAACGTGATATAATGTTTCAGTAAATTTGGAATTTTGAAATCACTTTTCCGGCTTGAATTCAGATTTAAGCGTTAAACAATATCCAAATGGAATTGAACGTGCTCAGAAAGCTAACCATAACTTTTGAAGACGGTGATCAATTTTGAAACACCATTTCAGTCACTGAAATATAATAAATAAGTCTTTCATTATCGAAATGACTAATTTATACAAATAAAAACGAACCTCTTGTACCTTTCGTCCGAATATGTTTTCCGCCTAACCAGTCTCTTATTTTTTCTCTCATAAAATTGAACTCATGCCAGATTTTTGTCACGCTCATGGATCGACCCAAGGCATCTATAATACTTCTCTGAACAGAGCTTGAACAGAAGCTTAAATCAAACTTTAACGAGAATGGAAAGTCGCTTATTTTTGGTATCACATTGCGCGCAAAGAGACCGTTAATTTTCTTCGATTCGTTATGCGACGCGATTCCGAAGACGTTGAGGCGATAAGCGGAATTCAAATAAAGATTTTCGGTGGTGCGAAGATAGCGCGTGATTGCTGCTCTTGATAAATTGCTTTTCGGAAGAATTCCAGGTCGACTTGGTCGTAATCTCTCGCTGAATGGTAGCTACCAAGATATTCTCCCAGACCATTGGATCGTGCCTCGATCATTTATTCTCTCGGACTCGCTTTCTTTCTTTCATAATAAAGACATTTAGCTCGTGTTGCGTTGTAATTTTTTAGGATCAGAGATTCCAACAAATCAACATCAAGCAGTCATGGTCGGAGAATAATGGTCGATTGCAGCACATGGATAGAAGTTCACACACTCGTTTCTTCTTCATTCATGCGTTGCCTTAATAGGAATATAGCGTCTATTTTTTTTCTGCTTCAATCATTAAATCTTTGGGCTGATATTTTATTATTATTATTATACCATTACGCCCTATCCCTTTAAAATCTCATTCAAGCGACACAGTCTTTCCACAACACTGCTCCGCCACGGGTCACTGGCCAATCTCTCTAGCAATCATCCCAGGTGTAGAGCTTCACAGAGCCATCACGTCACGATTCACACATCAACACTCATATTGAATGATTAGCCCATAGAAAGATCCATACTCTTTATTCCAACCACATCCACTAGAGAAAGCTCTTCACGAGGACCCATAAGTACACTTTAGAAAATTTTTGGGGAGAGTTCCCCAAAATGTTTATACAGCAAATTATACCAAAACTTTGTTACTTTTCCCCAACAAATTTGGGAAAAATTTCCCGAAGATATTTTGAGGGAAATGTCTCCAAGAATGGGGAATGCTTTGGGGAGTACTTCCTAAAAATTTGGGAAATTTTCCGTAATATTTTCTTGGGAAATCCCTACATTTGTGTTTTCCTCGTCAATTATTAATTATTATAATTTATAATAATATTTTTATTTTCATTTTCCCGAAGTAAACAAAAAATTTGAAGCACGGCCAATGCTTAAGAAGACCGATCATCGCCAATCACGACGTCATTTCAGATTATAACTAATGGTGAATGTTTGTGGCCAACTTATAGACTTGAGGACCAATTTTCATTGTGAGAGCATACTCTTGGCGCACCTAGCGGTATTCGTCCTGAACTATTCGGTATAAATCATGAATTCTATAAAAATATTTTTTCGAACGAATTTTGTTTAACGGTGTTTTAAAAATATATTTCTTTACATGAAGGAAATGTTTATTTAACATGAATCACTTCATTTCATTTATTAAAAGAAACACTTCTTCCAAGTAAATAAATTAATACTAAAGAAAACAAATTACTTCACTCAACTAATGAAATGTCCTATTGGAATAGCAATACCAACTCCCTTACATGAAAGAAGTATCTCTTTCACTTAATAAATATCGCTTTCAATTATCTCAATATTTCATTGAGTCAAAGATACCAAAATATTTGATCCACTAATCGATGAATTAGTTATTAAAAATCGATTTTTTTCATTTCAAAGGATCGAAATCATAAAATGAAAGAAATATCTCTTTGGATGCAAAAACGAGATTCAAGCAAACTTGGTTCTTAGTTTTAAAGATCTCAATTCCTTGAGTTAATTGTCTCACATTCTCATAGGCCAAGAAATATTTCTTTGTTTTATAGACACATTAGCTAATTTGATAAGCAATCACAAATTTTTACAAAAAATTCCAATTTTCAGATTATTTACTTTATTGAATTTAATTGTGAAAATTCAATTCCACCAGAGAATTTACGAAAATTCCGTCACAGTTTCGTAATTTTTAAAAAAATTTCAGAAAATTCAGTTACAAATTTGGTAAGCTTGAAATGCAGTTATGAAAGAGTATCGGAAATATCCTGAAATTTTCCATTGTGTTTGGGACACAATAACTTCGTAAAGTTCAGAATGATTCTAACAGTGTATAAGTTCAAAATCATAGTCACCAGAAACCTTTTAAATCACATGAATGAGGAATTTTGTTCATAAGCTTGACAATTTTTTCATATATATATATATATATATATATATA
>JAUMHM010000078.1:41526080-41548962 GCA_032362435.1 Melikaiella ostensackeni | reverse complement strand
AACGTTATTGTACAAGTTTTGAATAAATTAGCCTAGAAGAACTCGAAATAAATAAGTTTTTCCTTATAAAATACCTAAGAAAGTAGTATATTTTAATAAAAGGAATGTTATTAAATGTTTCTGTCATATCATTTTACGGAAACTAGTACATGGCTTTTTAGGAATTTTTGAATTATTCAAAAAACGCATGTTTCAAAGTCTTACATTTACGGTGGTTTGCAGTTGACCATTTGAAACTAAAAATTTGTGCTATTCTAGTCACGTAACTCTTGTCAGTAATTTAGAACATGTACAGAGTTTTAAGTGTCTTAATATCAGTATTATGTTTCAGGCAACGGAACTATTGATTTCCCAGAATTTCTTACAATGATGGCACGAAAAATGAAAGATACGGATAGTGAAGAAGAGATCAGAGAGGCCTTCAGAGTTTTTGATAAAGACGGAAATGGTTTTATATCAGCTGCAGAACTAAGACATGTTATGACAAATCTGGGCGAAAAACTTACTGATGAAGAAGTAGATGAGATGATACGGGAAGCAGATATCGATGGAGATGGACAAGTTAATTATGAAGGTAAATTTACTTTTAAAAGATTGTATAAAATTGCGATCACTTCACGCAAAGTAATTGCACTGCTCGACTTTTAGAAAGTTGATTGGGAAAGTGTAGTTCTTAGATTTTTGGTCACTAAATCGGGATCTGCAACCCAAAGTCAGTGGAGCGTACAATGAAGAAGCAGTACAATCTTTTAGTTAGTCTTACAGGAAGCACTTTTCAATCTTTGTATCCGATTTTTTTTTAAATCAAAAGTTCATTTATTTTCAGTCCATACTATCGAAGCCAATTTAAAATAAAACAATTTTTTACATTACTTGAATTAGTAAATATAACTGCGGAATGCAAAAAAGCGTACATTTTTGACAGTCCACAAGAGAAGAGAATCGATACAACTTTGTTGGTATCGATGGAGTTATAATTATGTGTGTACTGCCCGGATATATTTTCTGGTTTTTAAGAAAGGTTTGGTCTCCATGAATACAGAAAGTTTAATATATGGGGCAAAATTCGCCAAGTGTACACGCCTAAAAATTTGTTGTCTCGAATCTTATTGAAATTCCACTGGATGGTAGTCCTAGTGGACCCCTTTTAATCCTCTCTAGTATGACGGGTTGTCAATATACAGGGGTTAGAATTTTCGACATTTTACTACGCGCGCCGGTATTCAATTACCGAGGGGTCGACCACTCTGATTTTTCGTGTACGTGGAATATATTCCCTAAAGAATATTCGGGAATATTGAGAATATATCAGAATATTTCGGAATACAAAGAATATGGGAATATGTAGGAATGAGGGAATATGTATGAATATGAGACAGTATTTCGGAATATATTTAAATTATTTATATTAAATTACATATGTGTGTTAATACAGGTATGTATACTTAACTTACTGTTTAACATCACATGACATAAACTTATCGCTCCTTCTCAAAAGCCTCAAATATTTAAAAAAATCTTTGAGAAAAGTCCTCCATTAACAGTAAGAGAACCATTTAGTACTCGAGGACGAGGAATAGTACATACGTAGTACGATACCTGTATGTTATAATAGCCAGGCAAAAATGTAAAATCAAGCTGAAGTGATGCACTATTTTCAGCTTCAAATGAATACCACGAGCATAGGTAACGTACACCTTTCCTCCTTTAGGTCCTTGGACAGGTGCTGAAGATTTGGAATATTGCAATCTCTTGGATGTGCTTCCACTCATATATGCAAAAGCTAAAACTCTTCCATTTAGAAATGATTTTTTATCGCTTGTTGAAAAAACACACCAGTCATCATCGTGTATGGTTTCTTCATTCGTTATTGACTCCGTTTCCGGATATAGAATATTGAAGGATCCTTGAACTTCAAGAGCCTTTACTCGTTGTAATCGGCCACAGCTCAGTTTCGTGCCATCTTTATTGAAGAGATAATATAATGTAGTTTTCTTTATAATAACTGGGGCCTGAAAATCATCCAAGACTTTCACGTGTATACTATCCGGAAAAAGATCAACATTCTCAAAAGTTTTAATTCCTAGAGCACCACTAGATACTATGCATAGATCTTCACACACATCTTGACACTCAATTTCCCTTACATTGCTATCAACCTGTTCTTCAAATTGTTCGTCATTACTAATGTCTGTTATTGCTGGTAAGCATCCTTCCTCTTTGTCCACATCGGGCTCAAATATGAAAGATTCGAGAGAGAATGTAGGTTCAGGAATCTCTGAAACTGTCATTCCGACATTTTTAGCACGAAAAAGAGCAAATGACTTGGTTTCAGAAATTACTTTTCCAATGTCTTCATTATTTGGTAATAGAAACATTTTAGATCCTTCAGATTTAGCCTTCGATGAGCGATGACTAGAAGGAAAGGAATATTCACTACCAAGAGAAACTTCCGTTTTGTCCATGGAGGAGGAAATGATATCTCTGCTTATTTCTAGATAAGTAACATTACCAGTGCTTCTAGCAAAATGATCATTTAAAAGATTTCCGATATTTATTTGATACATCTTTTCCATTGATCTGAAATTCATTTTATCCGTACCATTCAAATCTGTTTCACAGAGATTATGTTGATGCCAAAGTGGGAATCACTGCGCAAAGGCACCAGATAAAAAGCTGTACGAATACAATCAGTGAACGGAAGAGAAGAAATCGGGGGAATATTTCAGAGTATCTGTGAATATTAATTAATAATTCGGAATATGAGGGAATATGTAGGATTATGAGGGAATATTTGGGAATGTAAAGAATATCAAGAATATTTGCGAATATAAAGAATATAAAGAATATCTGGGAATATTGAAAGAATATATGGGAATATTTGGTGAGTGTACGAGGAATATCGGAGTGGTCGACCCTTCGGTTGAAAGCTTCCATTTCATACGTCTAAATTATTGAGAGTTTGAATTGAAAATTTACATAGCAATTTAGTTTTTATTAAGGTAAAGGCCCCAGTTCGTAACCTTATAAGAAACTGGAAAGAATAAAATCCTATTCGAATGCCTCAAGCAATATTTGAATGCAATAAACTTTCTTCTTACGTAAAGAATGATCCATTTTCAATCAAAAATGTCATTGAAAGCAAGTTTAAGGATGCATTAATCAAATAATTAGGAATTTGAACGGGCATACCCGACGAGCCAGTTCGTAACCCCCGAAAGTCCTCTTTGAGCCAGTTCGTAACCCAATGTTGAGCCGGTTCGTAACCATCTTATCAATGCAAGTGAGTTCGGGATTATAGGCTTTGTCTGTTATCTAGTGAATATCAATATAATTGAATCGTAGAGTTTAGTTGATATGCAAGCAGCAATATTTATCCGTTAAATATATATGAAATTTTCTGCGCTATTATTGCACTGAATAGACTTGTCAAAGTTGACACTAAATGGCGTCAACAGCAAATTACGCCAAGTGCGTCAATTCGTATACTAACCTCACAATCGGTTCGAGGACTGGCAATTTCTAAATGACGCATTCATTTTTCGTTTTTGATCAAAGGTAAAAGTTAATACAGATATTTGAAAAATATAAATTAAGGAAAAGATCCGCCTCAGCGTTTTAACGATAAGTGTCATATTTTAATTTTTATAAGAGTTTTCGCCAGAGAGGTTACAGATGCGTCACTGCTGATATTTCGGTGCCCGTTCGTAACCAACTCAGAAATAAATGTATTTCGACATGGAAAGCAACTTACTCAAATGATTGCACTCGAGACGAGACGAACGTTAACACTGTCTACTGGATTGCCACTTTTTACTCACAACACGCCGAGGTGTCAAGTTTTGTGGAGTCATTTTAGTGCTGGTCTTATAGTCAGCTGGTCTGAAAGTACATTGTGCCACGGTGGAGGGCAGAGGGCGACGTTTTTATTTATTTTTGAATTGATGAACGAGAAATAATGCCCATCATCTCATATCAGTTTTGTACGTTTTCATTTTTACGTTGAAAAGTAGCCAAAAGTTTATATTGTATTATATAAAAAATCAATTCATACGCTTGCTGGGTTACGAACTGGTCGGGGGTTACGAACCGGGGCCTTTACCTTACTTTAGTTTGTAATATATACCACTGCCACTTAATTGGTTGTGGTTACTACTTTTAGTTTTAATTACCTAAAGTAGTAATCCTGACTATGAAAATAAGTAGTAATCTTCTGATCTCCAAGTCTTCAGCAGATTCTGAACTTACAGTATGTTCTAATAATAAATCCATGAGATCGACTCTCCCAAAACCTCCGAAATATTAAACATGGCGACAATCATGAACTTGACGCGATATTTCGGCGCGAAAAAAAGTGCAAAATGATTTTGAAGGAAATAAGAAATTATTTTGGAAATGGCTTTAAAAGATTAGGGAAGGAAGTACCAGTACTGAGGTAGTTGGAATAAAGAATTGTGCAGAAGATGAATTGATATCGACGACATTAAATCCGTCATTAAGAAACTAAAGAATGGTAAGGCTGCTAGTGTGTATGGTATCACCGCTAAAATGCTTAAGAGCGGTGGCGGATATTCGTTTGTGTAGTTGAGACAATTTATGAATATGTGTGCTATGCATGGTGGAGTTCCAAACGATTGGAGAAAGGCGATTATTGTCGATTATCGTATTATTATATTAAAATGTTTAAAATTCAAAAACGCTTTTTTTATATAAATATTTCTTCATTTGACAAGAATCCGCCCAAAAAAATGTTTTCATAGTGTACATTATAGCCCTTATTTTTTTCTGCTTTCACGTCTGGGATGCCAGGAATATACACGTGAAAAGAATGGAAAATCGAATGAAACGTAAGGTTCTTTAATATTTCGCCACATTGAAAATGAATTTCTATTACAAATTGATTTTAACTTTCAATTTTTATTTGCCAAAAAAGACTTTTCTAATAATTCTTAGTCTCGCTTTATTATTTTTTTTTTGGAAAACTTTATTTTTTGATTTTAAGAGGCAAAAATTTGTTTTTCACTGTTTTATACCAGAAAAAAAATTAGAACAGATAAATATTATTATTCGAATTGTCTGAAGATATTTTTTTTATTCTAAAAATGTTATCCGCTCATGATGAAAAGTTTTTTTTTCTTAAAGATCGGAAAAAAATCTACTTTCTTATGAAAATTTTGTTGTTTACGCAAAAAGGAGCACCAAAAAATTTCACAAATGAAAATCAGACGTCGAGACTACCCGCTTTTCCGGCTCATTAGAGACAAATGTACAATAAATTGTGTTAAAAAACATATGGATATGAGTACATTCCTAACTTTTCCATTTAAAATAATTATATTCAGAACAAGAAAAAAAAAGAAATTTATAATGAAATCGAAAAATCAAGTTTTTCCAAAAAAAACTAAGTGAGATTCGAAATTATTGAGGGCGTTCTTTTGTTTTAATTTTTCCAAGGAACAATTTTGCATTCCCAGCTTCCTTTATATCTTGCTTCGTTCTCGAGAAAAACTGGAAATCTCGATTTCTTGAAATTAAACATGGATTTTTTCAAGAACGACTTAGGCGGAAATTTTGTTTTTTATCAGAAAATAGTTGTAAGACATCCCAGATATAAAATAAAAAAAAATATTTGTGGTGGCAAAAGGTTGGAAATAATCTGACTATTGATATTATAAAGAACCTTTTAGAACCATGAAACTTTAGATACGAGGTGGAACATCGGGGAAATTTTGATTTGAAGAATGTCTATATTGTAAATTTTAAAAATGATTGAGTATAAAGTGAGGGAATTCGAAAACGAGCTGCATGATATTCAGATTTCTTATTTACATATTATTAATTCATAACCACTAAAATGAAAAAAAGGATTGTAACATTTGAATTCCTAATCTCATAAAAAAGTTTTTTGAACCAATTTCTTAAAAAACTGAAATTAAAAAAAAATACACTTCTCTAATTCATAGCATCCTGAAATAAACGGGACTTGTTAAAAGAACATGAAATTGAGAAAAATGTTTCTTCAACTCATCTACATTATGAAAAATAGGTTTTCCACCAAAAACTGTGAAGTTGGTTTTTGGCCACTTTACTGTATCTCTCAGCCCACTTTGAAGCGGCACAAAACGCTCAATCATCGTTCTGAACCTTTCCCTTTCAAGAAAAGTGACTCGTAAATATTTTTAAGAAAGATTATTTTGTTTCATTTCATATTTAGCACTAAAAGAAAGTGGGAATCGTGCAAGTTTTTTTGAGAGATAACACTTATTTACGACAAAAAAAAAACAATATAATTTCTTTTCTTATTGTTATTCCAACAAAATTCACTTTTGGATTAAAATCATCTTCGAGGTTTACTGTGAAGTTTTGACCCGGTTATCAAGTGTCGATTAGAGTAGACGATTCGAATTTGTTATCTTCATTAAGACACATAAATTTTGTTTCCAGCGGATAACGAAATTTAAAATCCAATAAAAGTATAAAATCTGGTAACACATTCTGTTTTAATTAGTCGATATCAAACAATTATTCGAATCTTATTCTTATTCTTATTAACTATGGTGTTGACCTACAGATCTCCAAATTAGGTGGATTTTATTTTTCAAAAGCCATATTTGGTAGTAAAATTCACTGTTGAAATTCTCAAGATTTTTACATACAGATTTGTTCCTATTTTATCAATAATTGAAACATTCAAAATTTGAACAAAAGCAGTGCAGAACAAATGTTACTTAGAATAAGAGAAGCTGCTTATTTGATTTTGAATAGCCAATACTGCAGATTTTAATCTGGCGAATTTGGGCGCGGCCTCGGTCTAAATTCTTCGTTTTCTTTTTTGGTGCCTCCAGGCTTCAGCAAAAGAGTTTAAATCTAAAAATCACCTTTGGTAAAACTTTCCGAATACCGTTATCTCGCAGCATGAGGCGCGTGCCCAAAGTCCGCACATTTTCGGTTGCGGTTAATCTCTCAGGATGCCTACCACCTTGCCGCAAAATGACAATGCCTGCAATTTTAACCGGACCTCGAGCGTGGGCGGAGAGCAGATCTCTAAAATGACATGTCTCCTTGGACCAACTGTTCCAGGATCGATCCCCCGCGGAGAGAAAACATGGATATATCTACTTAGCCTACGGCAAAACTTCTGACGAAAGAGAAATCTAGCATCTAGTTGAAATATTATACCCAAGGAATACGAAAATTAAAAAAGTGAGACAAAATGACACGGTTTCTTAGAAAATGACACCTACCTTAAGGAAATATTAATTATTTTCTTTCCCGAAAAGAACCATCAAATCAATATGACACATTGTATTTCAAACTTTCATTAAGAATTGCACCAGGAGGCTTTGTTTTAAAAGTGCAAGAGAAACGCTACGAGACTTTCGTAATGATGTTTCAAAATAGAATTTAGGAACTGAAGAACTAATAAAAAGGGAAAACTTACAAGGTAATGATTCAAGTTAAAAAAAAGTCCCATTGGGATTCAGTATGAAGTTCCATTTAAGTACCGGGTATGAGAAAAATCAGTAGAACAACAATTCTTAAATTGTTTACAAGTCCTAATAGGGATAAAAGTATATACTACAAATGTTCGAATTTTTGTTTAGTTTTGTTACAAGATGTTTCTCTTATGTCTCAAAAATGTACTGCTGAAATGGAACTAAGGTACCAGAAAAGGTTCGAAATATATCCAGCAGCTGATGATGAAATTTGTTGTGCCAAAACTTTACGCATGTTTCTTGAAATTTTTTAATGTTCCAATTCATTCGATGAAACACTTAGAATTTTCAAAAAATTCAAACTCTTCGAGTAATTAGGTCCGAAAAAAATGTTTCTTTTACAGGACTGTTTCTGAACTTTTGGTAAGATGAATTGAGACTTGTAAGAATTTCAACAACAAAAAATTAAGAGACGGAACTTCCTAGTACTTTTGTTCCTATTTTTATTTGTAAAAAATGTTAAGAAAAGTTGGTACTCTAGTAATAATTCGCTTCATACCCAGTACATTACTGAGACTTCATTTTAGATTCCGTGGGTACCTTCTTTACTCGCAAATTTGTGCAAATTAAAAAAGAAGTAGCATTAACTCCTATACATTTTACTGTAAAATATATATCATAAAATGACACTTTAAAAAATATCTTGAGACGTAATTTAGTTATAATCTTCTACAAGGAAGAGTTTTCTATTGAAAAAACCCTCTACTCGTTTCGTGTCCCTTCTCAGCACCCTTTAGGATCCCACGAGTTTCGCTCGCACGAACGCCTCGTGGCGGCATAGCAAAAGTAGCGTGAAGTCGTAACGATCAGGTCGACCTGCGATCGAGAAGGGACTCGACACGCAAGTTCTGGCCGCGGGTTCTCTCAAACATTCATAATGTTCATATACACACGCTACTAGCTCTCAAGAAGGCAGACGATAAGTTCATCGCGACTTGCTTCGAGGTTTATAGAAGATACCACAAAATACCTTCCAAAGGCATGGGCGTTTTCAGCAAAACACTCCTCAGATTATCTGGATTCTTCACTGAATATTTTTCACATCAAACCTTTTTGATGTGTAAACATCTTAGACCTCGATATGGAGAGCATTCAGTATCTTTAGTCTTTACACCAGACTCTAGGCGCAAGCTTAAACTGCGCAAATGGAGAGATCCCAATTTATAATAATTAAATAATTAAAAACTACCACGTTCGTGGGAGTGATCTAGAATAGATAAATTCCTCCCATTTAAGATTAGTCCATTACGAAAAGTGAGCACTTAATGTGAAGCTACTTGGCTACACTTCAATAAATCTCCTCATGACTTTGATGTATGCCAATCAGGTGTGTTCAAGTCTGTACTATTGTTCTCTGATTTATAGCTTTTATTACACGAGTCGCCCAGGTTCTAGCATAATTTAAGACCCTCATTTAGAATTCGCAATTACATACATATTCGACTCTATTATCTTATATTACGAGCACATACTGAAAGTCTTGTTTCTTGAATAATTATTCAAAACATCGATATTTCTCCGAAATGGGTCTGAATACAAAAAAGGTGTGTAATCCTTAAGCGGCTGGTTTGTATATAATATGTATTATATAGTCTGGAATTATATCTTGGACTCTTGGTGCATTACGAGATAGGAGGAAGCCATTCGAATTTTATATTTCGTGTGAGAGACCGCGACCCGTTATTAACAGCAATAAATTAATAGAGTTTCGCGAGCCATATATGGGTCAATAATGGTGGCTGAGGCTTCGCGCATTTTCAGCTTTTATGAGTCTCTTTAGCGGCTAGCCGCGTTTGCAAAAATTATCATCTAAACCCTGATCACCGGATGCGTCCTTGTTATGAGAGATGCTGTTTTGCAAAACCTTCTCAGTATCCATTCCAAACCACGGAATTAAAATTTTATGTTCTGTAAACTTACGTAATGTTGCTTTAAGAAAAATATTATTAAAAAATATTTTCTCGAGAGATTACAAGTTCCGTTGAAATTGTAAAATTTACGACTGTAATGACTCAGTCATATTTGTTAGAAATCATAGACTTCAACGAAAATGACAAAAAATGATGTGATATTTCTTGGAGAATAAACCACAGTAGATAGAAACTGTCGCTAATGAACAGGCGTAAAAACTAAGGAGAAAATATAAACCGCGAAGCATGAAAGCCTGATGAAAACGAAGAATCGTAAAAGGAACATTAAAATCAAGCAACAGGCTTGAGAAGAATTGTAATCCTCGCCGCAAGGCTCACTGAGTCTGATTATGAGAAATAAGAGTTCCACTCTTCATATGAAATTGAACCAAAACTGAACAAATTATTAGATATCATATCAGTATTACAATAGTTTGAATTTAAAAAATAATTTATTTTTCATTCCTAACCATTTTTTTAACAACCTTTAGCAGCGACAATAACATCCCCCAGAAACGGTTAGTAACAACACTTAGCTACGGTTGATAACATCCATTAGCAACGGACCAGAACAACTCCCTAGCAACGGTCAATAAAAACCCTTAATGACGTTAATAATATCCCCTAGTAATGGTTAACATCAACCTTCAGCAACGATCAATAAAACTCCCTTGCAGTGGTCAATAACAACCCTTAGCAGCCGTCAATAACAAACCTTAACAAGCGTCAATAACAACCATTAGCAGGGGTTAATAAGAACCCTTGGTAACAATTAATAACAAGTCTTAGCAACGCTCAATAACATTCCTGGAAAAACTTAAAGACAATACTCAACAATAGCTGATAACATTCCCTAACAACGAACAATAACAACCTTTAGCAACGATCAATAAGATTCCTTAGAAATGGTTGATAACAAACCTCAGCAACGGTCAAGAACAACCCTTAGCATCAGTCAATAACATCCCTTAGCAACGATCAATAACAACCCTCAGAAACGATGGATACAACTTCCTAGAAACCATCAAGAACAACCCTTAGCAATGGCTAATAACATTCCCTAGCAACGGACAATAACAACCCTTAGCAACAATCAACAAAACTCCCTAAGATCGGGCAATGACAACCCTTAGTAGCGGTTGATATTAACCCTTAGCAACAGTCAATAAGGTTCTTTAGTAACGATTAATAACACCCATTAGCAACGGTCTATTACAACCCTCGGCAACAGTCTATGGAAATCCTTACCAAAGGTCAGTCGCAACCCTTAGAAACAGTCGATAACTTCCTTAAGGAACGGTTAATAACAAACCCTCAGCAACGACTAATATAATCCCTTAACGATACACAATAACAATCCTTAGCAACGGTCAATAACAACCTTTAGCAACGGTCAATAAGATTCCTTAGAAACGGTTAATAACAGCTCTTAGCAACGGCTAATAGCATTCCCGAGCAACGAACAATAACGACCCTTAGCAACGATCAATAAAACTTCCTAAGTTCAGCCAATGTCAGCCCTTAGCAACGGCCCGTAATAACACTTAGCAACGATCAATAACGTTCCTTAGCAACGGTAATTAACATCCATTAGCATCGGTCCATGACAAGCCTCAGCAACAGTCTATAACAACCCTTAGGAATGGTCAATCACAAACCTTAGCAACATTCAATAACATCCTTGAGGAACGGTTACTAACAAAACAACGATCAACATCAACCTTCAGCAACGATCAATACAACTACCTTGCAGCGGCCAATAAGAACCCTCAGCAAAGATCAATAACAACCCTCAAAAACTATCAATACAACTGTCTAGAAACTGTCAATAACAACCCTTAACCACCATCAATAAAACTCCAAAAGATCGGTCAATGACAACCCTTAGCCACGGTGAATAAAATCCCTCAGCAATGATCAATCACAACCTTTAACAACGATCAATGCAACACCCTAGCAACGGTCAATAATAACCTTCAGCAACGATCATTACAACTCCCTAGCAACGGTCAATTACAATCCTAACAACCGCTAATAACATCCCCTAGCAACGGACAACAACAACTCTAAGCAAAGATTAATAACATTCCTTAGAAACGATCAATAACAACCCTTAAGATCCAATCCAAGTCCCTAAGATCGATTAATAACAAGCCTTAGCTGATCAATGATGAATTATCAATCACAACCTTTAGCAACGATCAATACAACTCCCTAGAAACGGTCAATAATAACTATCAGCAACGAATATTACAACTCCCTAGCAACGGTCAATAAGAGCCCTTATCAACGGTCAATAGAAACCCTTAGCAACGGCTAGTAACATCCCCTTGAAGTGGACAATAACAAACCTTTAGAAACGGCAATAAGAACCCTTAGCTACGGTCAATATCATCCCCTAGAAGCGATCAATAACAACCCTTAGAAACGATCAATACAACTGTCTAGAAACGGTCGATAATAACCCTTAGCAACGGCTAATAACATTCCCTAGTAACAGTTAATAGCAACCCTTAACCACGATCAATAAAACTTCCTAAGATCGGTCAATGACGAACCTTAGCAACGGTCAATAAAATCCCTTGGAAATGATCAATCACAACCTTTAGCAACGACCAATACAACTCCCTAGGATCGGTCAATAATAACCCTTAAACATTTAATAACATTCCTACCAACGGGCAATAATAGCCTTTAGTAACGATTAAAAACAACCCTTAGAAAGGATCAGTAGCTACCCTTTGCAACGATAAATACGACTTCCTAGCAACAATTAATAACAACTCTTACCAACAGTCAATAAAATTGCTCAGAAACGAATAATATCAACCCTTAGCAACGGCTAATAACATCCCCTTGCAACGGACAATAACAACTATTAACAGCGGTCAATCAGACTCCCTAAGATCGGCCAATAACAATCCTTAGATGATCAATGAAGAATGATTAATCAAAACTTTTAGCAACGATCAATACAGCTCCCTAGCAAACGGTAAAAAAAACCCTTATCAACGGTCAGCAAGAACCCTTAGAAACGATCACTACAACTCCCTAGAAACAGTCAATAACAACCCTAACAATGGCTAATAATATGCCCTAGCAACAGACAACAACAACCCTTAGAAACGATAAATAACATCCCTTAAAAACGATCAATAACAACCTTCCGCAATAAAATATACAACTCCCTAGCAACGGACAATAAGAACCCTTAGCAGCGATCAATATAACTTCCTAGCAACGGTCAATAACAACCCTGATAACATCTAATAACATCTCTAGCAATGGACAATAACAGCTCTTATTAACGATTAATAGCATTCCTTAGAAACTATTTAGAGCTACCCTTAGCAACGCTAAATACAACTTCCTGGCAACGGTCAATAACAACTCTTAGCAACGGTCAATAAGGACCCTCAGCACGGGCAATAACATTCTCTAGCAACGATTAATAACAACTCTTACCAACAGTCAATATCTCCCTCAGAAAAGGTAAATATCAACCCTTAGCAACGGCCAATAACATCCCCTTGCAACGGACAATAACAGCTCTTAGCAGCCGTCAATAAAACTCCCTAAGATCGGTCTGTAAGAAGCCTTAGCTGATCGATGATGATTTATCCGTCCCAACCTTTAGCAACGATCAATACAACTCCCTAGCAACGGTCAATAATAACCTTTGGCAACGGTCAATGAGAACCGTTAGCAACAATCGTTACAACTCTCTAGCAACGGTCGATAACAACCCCACCAACGGCTAATACCGTCCACTATCAACGGACAACAACAACCCTTAGCAACAATTAATAACATCTCTTATAAATGATCAATAACAACCCTTAGCAATGATGTATACAACTCCCTATCAACGGTCAATAAGAACCTTTAGCAACGGTCAATGAGTACCCTTAGCACGGGCAATAACATTCGCTAGCAACGATTAATGACAACTCTAACAAACAGTCAATAAAATCCCTCAGAAACGATTAATATAAACCCTTAACAACGGCTAATAACCCCTTGCAACGGAAAATAACAACCCTTAGCAACGGTCAATAAGAACCCTTTGCAACGGTCAATATCATCCCCTAGCATCGATTAATAACAATCCTTAGCAACGGCTAATAACATCCCCTAGCGACGGAAAATAACAAACCTTAGCAAACATCAATAAGAACCCTTAGTAACGGCAAAATGAACCCTCGGATTTACGGAAATTGCTGAATTTTCCATTTCCAGGCATCCTTATTAGAGTTATGTATTCAAAGTTTCGAGTTGAATAAAATAGAGTTGCTGTTACGTTGCCAAAATTTCAATCGGTTCTGTTCTGGTATTGTATTTATTATCTATTTTTGTTATTGCGTTACAATATAATAAAATTTACAGAAATTGTCATCACAATTGACTTTGACGACTGTTGATATGAATACTCTTAAAGATCGAAATGAAATCTACTTCCTTATGAGTACTTTTATGCACTAAATTAGAACTAAAAAAAAGCTCACAAATCAAAAATATACTTCCAACTAACTCCTTTCCTGCTTATTAGAGATAAATCTACAATAAATGTACGACGAAAAGAAAAATAAGGGA
The DNA here is from genome assembly GCA_032362435.1 of Melikaiella ostensackeni. Classification (NCBI taxonomy): domain Eukaryota; kingdom Metazoa; phylum Arthropoda; class Insecta; order Hymenoptera; family Cynipidae; genus Melikaiella; species Melikaiella ostensackeni. Next base: position 41,534,963 of record JAUMHM010000078.1, on the reverse strand, counting down.
GAAAAAGAAAGAGTCAACTAAGTCAACCTCTCACTCTTCCTTAATTCTTTCTCCATCTTTTTTATACTACTGGGGACCCAACATATTTCGAAGCCATAGGTACAATTAATGATTAAATATGTAGATTAAAATCGATCATTACCTGAAAATAAGACACAGAAAATTAATATAAAACGTTCTTTGGTATATTTTCCAATCTTTGATGAAAATTAATTTTCACATAACAAGATTATGACATAAAACAAAAATAAATGCATCCAATTAATAACTCCATCCCAAATTTTCTTATATCTCAAAAGATCCCTTTTTAGAATAACAGCTTTGTTACCTTCTTTCTTTATGAATAACACCTTCGTGAATTCTCTCTTTTTTTGATTTCTCTCATGATACAACATCTTTAAATCATCCCAATTAAAACCATGACCATGTGTAAGTGTATGTTTTGAAAGAACCGAATGTAATGCTACACCTAGAATATTTAAAAAAATTGTATTTTCTTCTAATAGTGATAAAAATCTTATAGAAAGCGTCTGATAATTGTATCACCTAACCCTACACAAATTATTATAAAAATTCTCAAAACTATATTAGGTTTGATTTTATCTTTTGAAATTAGACAAAGAATTGTGCGGCTATTCCTATTGGACTTTTAACTCTTGCAATCTGGTTTGGATAGGTTTGTTCGGATTTCCAGATAGAAAGGAAAGGTCGGTCGGCAGGTTGTAACTTGTAATGCCACTGTGAGAAGAGTGGGGGTCACGAAGCGTGGCGGAGCGTGTGCCTCTCCGAAGAAGTGTAGCGCCTCAAATGCCCCAGGTGAAGCGATTACCTTGCAACCCAGACCGCATCAACGAGGTCTCAAACCCGGTAAACCTCTCTTGCCACGAATGCCTCGTTTCTGCTCAAGTTTTTATTCTACGTTCCCACAGGCTACTTCCTACATAGGAATGCTCACTTAATGCTTTCCTAATACCCCCTCCCCTCATCGCATGTCATTAAACGTTTACGCTTTAAAAAACTAAAGAGTTGGGAATAAGGCTTATTTCTACTTCTTATATTTGAATAAATTAAAGACATTTACGCCTGGAAACGATTAAAGTTCCAGTGAATACACAATTCCATTACAATTCTAGCTTTGAATCATTTAAAATAATTGAGAAATTTGAACTTGAATTGAAAACGGATCCAATCAACATTTTTCAGTTTTCTACGCCCTATTTTTTGTATTATGTCATTCAGAACGATTTCAAATAGGAATTTTTTAAATTCTTGTGCTTCTATTCGGATGTTATAATTTCTCGAGATACAACAACTTTATACTTGTTCAGTTTAGAATATTCTTATTCTAAATTGTATGTAAGAATAATAAGAAATTACATTTTGTACTTTCCTACGTGTCCAAATGACAAGGTTGTGTTTTTGAACAACGGAAAATAGCTACCCGAGATAGAACCTTTCAATTTAAACTCTCTGAGGTAGAACTTTCTGATTTGAACACATCGAAATTGTGGATTTTTAAGAAGTACAGTACCGTCCAGGAGTATGAGGACACCTATAAAACTAGCGATTGAAAACATGCACTCCCTTCTCGCATATGCTCGGAACAAAACTAGATGAAATAATTAATGTAAAAGCGTTAAAAAGCTTATTAAATTTCGCGTGAAATCAGCCCTGTTTGAAGTATTTTTGTTTAATAGAGACGGAGTGAGTGAGTGAGTGAGAAAGACCAATCTAATTTCTGATTTTTGCTATTTTACATGATTCAATTTCAACTTCTGGAAAAACGTAGAATTATTATAGTAAACCATTGAAAGTTACAAATAATAAATTCTCAGATCTTCCCTTTAAAATGAGCCCAAAAAACTGTTGAAATATTGAATGGTTCTTGAATTATCATAAAAAATGTAGAGGCATGAGCAAGACAAAAATTGCTCAGGCGAGCAGTGCACGATCCGTTGTCTCTTCTGGTTTTCGTCTTGCGCACGCCTCTACATTTTTATGATAATTCGAAAACTAGTTAACATTTTTACAGTTTCTTTGTCTCATTTTAAAGAGATCTTAAGCTTTAAGTTTAAATTTTAAATTCAAATTGAAATTTTTTTAGCTTTGAATTTACTGTGTGTAACATTCAATCATTTACCATAATTTTTCTAGGTTTGACCAGAAGTTGAAGTTGAATCAGGAAAATTGGCAAAAATCATAAATTAGATTGATCTTTTTCACTTACTAACTCAGTCTCTATCAATCAAAAATACTTTGAACAGGACTAATTTGACGCGGAATTAAATGACCTTTTCAACGCTTTCACATAAATTATTCTATTTCATTTTGTGCCGAACATATCATGCGAGAAGTGAGTGCATGTTTTTAATCGCTAGTTTTATTGGTGTCCTCACACTCCTGGATGGTAGTGTATAATTATGTACTTTATTCATTATACCACTAAATCCCTTCCGGGGTAAACGTTACCTATTTGGTTTTAGCCTCGTTATCCTACCGGGGATCAAGGAATTCACAAGACAAGGGTAAGTATGGGATGTGTAGGCAAAGGGATAGCTTTTAGATAAATCTAGAAGTCGCGCGTCGTTCATTCAAACATCACACTCTTTCCACAACACCGGATCCAAATCGGGTCGCTGATCAATCTCTCTAGCAATAATCTTGGGTCAAGAACTTCACAGAGCCATGATACATCACCATTCACACATAAGCACTCAAACTGACTGATAAAACCGATAGAAAGATTCTGTATCACAACAACATCCCCTAAGCAAAGCTGTTCACAAAGGCCTATGAATATCTACAATTTCTTGTTTCAGGCGTTAATCATCATATTATGAACAATTGTTCTCTATGCATCTCTATACTTCCATACATCTTTTGCTTCCCTTACATCCATACATCTTTTCATGCCTTGCCTTACGCTCTGTTTAATATCAAACCATTCGTTCAATTCTGCATTTACTCTTACACTTGCTTCACTACCATTATACATATATTGTTTGTATTGCTTTTAAGAGCCAACCATTGACTCCATACTCTTTCGGGACTTCCCAAAGTTCAGTTCTATCCACCTTATCGGAAGCTTTTTCCAGATTAACAAATGCACAGAAAGCTTTTTTTGTTTACATTCAAACTTCCTTCTGTGATCTGTCTTAGGCTAAATATTTGATCCGCGCATGATCTCCCTGGCATAAATCCATATTGAACTTCCTAGATCCTTTCTTCAGTTATTTCCATGACCTTACTAATAAGTATTTTGGTAAATATTTTGTCCACGGTATTTAGTAGGCTAATCACTCTATAATTAGTATAGTCACCTTTATCACCCTTTCCCTTGTAGAGTGGAATGATAATCATCTTTCCCCAATCATTTGGAACTTCACCGTTCTCAGCACACATGTTTACAAATTCGCTCAGCCATACAAACAAATATCCGCTTTAAAATTTCTCAACTCGAATAAATCCAATATAAAACTGCTTGAAGTCTAAAATCGTTTGATTCTGAAAAAATCATAGTGTTGTACATTTCCAAATTTAAAATTATTCCATCTTTAAAGTGTTAATCTAGAATTTATTCAATTGGAAATCGAACAAAAATTGTTCTCTCCCTCATTAACTCAGAACATTGTGTCTAACGTATTCCGATCTGTCCAAACATTTTTCCTGATTTCGACTAATGATGAGATTGATGGCCCTATTGACTTGTTACTGGACACAAGAATTAATGTAAAGCAATAGAAGGACATTTTTATTCAGAAAGTTGACAACGTGCGCAGACGTAAAAAAAAATCGAGCCAATTAGCATGCACACGACTTTTTACTATGAATACTTAAATAGTATACGATCTTAAAAGTTTTAACTTCGGATCAAAAAACGAGAGGTCGATAAAAAGTCTCTTTAGAGAAACGATGTGAGATAAAAAATAGCCTAAGGCAGTAGGAATAGATGACGATAGTTTGAGTATAGAGAGTCTTATGAGTTATCTACCTTTCCTTCAGTGACTTATACGAACATAAAATCGACACCAGGCTGCTGTGGAAGGACGTTGATAATTTTATTGGCTGTCGACTTCGACCAGACAGATATTTACTTGTGCGGGGGAAAAAACGTTAATGGTTCGATGAGGACGCGCGTTAAACCACCGTAATAAATGCCCACTTGTTATTCGAAGCTGATTGTAAAAATCCCGCGGAGATCGCGCGAGAATTTTAATGGGCAAGGAGCAATAAAACATCAGCATAGGTTCGTTCGGGCGGAGAGACAAGCCCGTTTGTTGCTTGTCTCGTTAAGTGTGAAATCAAATATTTCCACATTAATCAAAAAAATTGCCGAAATGTCACCACGATTGGATAAACTACCGACGATTGTTTGTCATTTTTTGCTGGCGGGATTCAAGTATTTTTCTTTGATGAGGCGGATAAGCATTACCAAGCCTACAGTAAGAAATGGTCGTGACTATTAAATGGTTTCTAGGATTGGTGTAAAAAAAACAATATTTCAGTATAATTGATTGCAGAGAAAGTCAAGTTGTTGGCGTGACTTTTAAGTTTGAATGATTCGGGTTCTAATTTGATAATGGCGATCTGCGCATCAATAATTTCTTGAGATTCAAGATAGAAAGTGCCACAAGATTATTGAAGTTTGGGTTTTAATTGTAAAAGTTTAATTAATAATAAGTATTTCCCTGAAGGAATCTTGCAATTTGAAGACAATGTTTCCAGAAATTCAGCGTTTTTTCCAAGCAATAAACTTGGGAATGCCTCCTATTAGGCTAACATGATTACTTGTTAGAGGTCTACCCTATTTCGCAGAAGAAAGAGTTTTTGGAACTGCGTTATAGTTTTGTGAAAAGGTAACGTAGTACTTTAAAGTGCTTGATGCGTTACGGTGTCGAATTATCTTCCCGAAAAAAATTGGTACCTCCAGCACAGAGGAGGTTCTGCAAATGGCAATTTTGCTCTCTCGGTTCGCACTCGTATTTAGGGAAGGCACGCTCTTCCCATGGTTACTATATTCTTTTTCTCTTCAAGAAAAATTAGATAATTTTCTATCTATATCTTGAGACCACACAAAAATACGCAAAATTTATTTGGAAATTATAAAATGAAAAAGAATTTTTGACAATCTCGTTAGCGTACCACGCCTTAGTCTCAGCGAATCTTAATTTACGGCCCGATTTCGATTAGATTGAATTAAAAGACTAAACCAGGAGAGGTCGATGCCAGTAATACGGGACCAGTTGCTGTTAAATTCGAAGCTTGTTCGTTGGTCGTATAGACACTGGAGAGTAAAAGCCGAATGTACTTTAAATGCCCAATTTGGCAGCCGTAAAAACAACATTTATTTATGGTGGTTCGCCCATCGACGAAAAAACCGATGGACGAGAAAATTATGCTCGCTCAAAAAGGCATATTACCGCTGACTTTGACTTTTTTTAAAGCATAGTGCCTGTCGATGGCAGGTTGCCTTTCTTCCATCAGCCCAGCTGGTAGCGATTTTACGAGTTGTTCGTACAGCGATTTGAATTTACTGAAACCGATTAGGTACCTGTACGAGCCTTCGTTTTCGCTCTTAAGCATAGGTTATAATTCAAAAGGTTATAAGCCAGGGCCTTAGCGCCGATAATAGGTTGTCTATACCTCACTATTGCTCCACATCCTTTTATGGATCAGAATATGAAGTTATGACTAGATTGTTGTTGGCTGCAAGTTTTTGATCAATTTCATGGTGAAGGTGAAGAATGAGCAGACTCGAAAAATAAAAATTAGTTAAAGTAGTCGGCATGCGCCTGCAAGAAATTATTTCGTAGACTATTTGAATTTTCTACTGTAACTGCTGTAAGGCTCAAATCTATGAGAGCCAAAACCGTAAGTCGCAAAAACAAATAAGGCAAAAATAAAAAATCCAATAATTACAATACATTTGCAATACATTACAATTCTTGAAAGTAGCTCAATGCTCCATGTGACACATAAACTTTTTTTCCTGTTTACGACAAATGGTATAAATAAAAAATGTCTTTATTTACCTGCCTTCGACTTAATGAATCTTCCATGATAAGTTCCTCGGAAATAAGAAAAAATTTCTTAACCTTTCGTTTTTAAACCCTATCCTATCTTTTTAATCAAAAAATTATAAATTCAACACTTTACTTAAATAATGATGCATTTAAATGCGGCACTTTTCATGAGGCTGGAAACGGACAAAGTCACGAATGAAAAATGTCGAAGGGTCGATCAAACTTTCTCATTCTGAGGTGTATGCTTGTAGTATAGTAAAGCGCTTAAGCTAATTGCGCAATATAATTAATAGCTCAGCACGCAGATCCTGCAAAGCATTAAAATCAAGTATATTATATACTTTATACTCTGTACATATATTTTTAATTTTATACGAATTTATTCAAGAATATGGGCATTCTATGGGTTTATATATGAACTTATAGGATACCGTGTGGAAAGAAGCCCAACTTAGCCCAATTAATAATTGGGCGCAAATTTGGGCCCAACTGGGCAGCTCAGTTAGGAAAAATTAAAATCAATCAACAAGCGATTTAAATGATATGAGAGACTGAATACAATCCCACCCAAATAATAGAATTATTTCAATCATTCCGAATCTTTATTTATTGAAACTTCTGTCAATAAAGTCGGTCAGTATTTTATTTTGTACTTGGGCTTATATCAAAGTGCCCCACAGGGCGCCCATAATGAGCAAACAAGTCTGGCCCCATAAATTAACTCCAGTTATAGGTAGAGAGACAAAATGTCTGTTGTGATCTGCTGATATTTACATCGGTAAATTAATTGTTAATTACATCACATCAGAAATAAATGTGGTTTGGGATACATTTGATGAAAAATCGCCATGCGAATGATAAATTACGTCTGCGGGTTAAAAAGTATCGGGCGAATGAAGCAGGAGCTGAAGAAACATTTGAAGGAAACTCGAGTGCTGATGACGATGGTGAGTTATTTAAAATCAGAATAATAATAATCATCAGCAAAGGTTGAGTATGGAAATTTGATCATATATAATACACAAGACAAAAATTTAATTAAGAAAAATATTTAATTATAGTGAAGAAAACGAATATTTCTTTTTTTGATAAGGTTCTTAAAAGATCTTATTATAATATGTAAATAAATATCATATTTTTACATTATTTGAATTTCGCGGGAAAATGGATCGCCAGCTCAAACTGGAAAGGGCGCTAAATTCAAATGATCATAGAAGTCATAGTAATATAAAACATATTTTTGGCGTCAAACAGTATATAATTGAAAACAAGTAAATAATTTAGTTCACTCGGTCGTTTATATATGATAAATATTTGTAGTAATTAGGGGTCGTCCACAAATTACGTAAGACAATTTGGGGGGATGATTTTCCATCCAAATAGATGAATTTCCAACAGACTAGTTGAATTGTCAGCCAAATGGTTGAAGTTTCAGCCAAAAAGATCAATTTTCTACCAAGTACCTGTAGTTGAATTTTCAATTAAAAAAGATACATTTTCTACAAAAAAAAAAAACGAATTGAAAAAATAGTTAAATTTTCAATCACAGAAATGAATTTTTAACTAAAATGATGAATCTTCAGCCAAAAAAATTAATTTTTAACAAAATAGTTCTACTTTCAACCAAGTACTTGAGTTGTCAACCAAAGGAGATGAATTTTCAACGAAAAATGTAGTATGTAGTTGATATTTCAACTAAAAATGATAAATTCTGAACAAAAAATGTAATACTCGATATTTCAACCAAAAAATATGTCAATTTTAAATCCGAAACAGTTTAATTCAACCAAGAAAGACGAATTTTCAACTAAATAGTTAATTTTGTACTAAAAGGACGAATTTTCAACAAAATAGTTGAATTCTCAACTAAAACAAAATAATTTTCAACCAACCAAAGTAGTTCAACTTTCAATTAAGTATGTAGGTGAATTTTCAAGCAAAATAAGATGAATAATTGTCAGCGAAAAATGTAATAGTTTATATTTCAACTAGAAAAGATTCCAAATTGAAATTAAAAACAGTTGAATTCAAGCCAAAAAGACGAATTTTCAAACCAAACAATTGAATTTTTAACTAAAAAGGATAACTTTTTATCGAAATTGTTGATTTTTCAACAAAATAAATGAATTTTTCACCAAAGAAAATGAATTCAAGACCAACAATATAATAGTAGACTTTTCAACTAAAAAGACCCAGATTAATAGTTAAAATAAACATTGAATTTCATTTTTAATATTTCATTATTTTGTTAGAAAACTGGAAATTTTCTCTTCTGAAACTAATTTTGTTAAGGTTCTACGTTTATTTAACTGAAAAAAATTATCTATGTTCGTTCCAAAAGCTTATAAAATCTTAGTAAGATTTTTCGTGAGTCGGGGGAAGGGGGGGGGCGGGGGGCCAGAGCAAATCTCACGGTATCTCATATGGTGGGAGAGGGTGTTGTAAATTTCAGAAAAACACCTTACGTAATTTGTGGATGATCTCTTATGAGCATTTTGAATTGAGATTTAAAAAATCGTATCTTCTATTATCATCAAATTTCAAATAAAAAATGTCTTCTTATTTACATTTTACGTTTTATTTCTAATTGTAATCACCTAAATTGCAAAATTTATTTGAAAATGCTAAAATAAAAATTTCATTATTTAAATTTAGGGGGAGAATGTATCGCTTTCTACTCAAATTAGAAAGGGCGCTAAATTCAAATTTTCAAAGAAGTCAAAGTAATAGAAAACATATTTATTCGCATCAAATAGTACATAATTTAAAATCAGTATATGTTTAATTCATACTAAAGCGTGCTTGTAAGAATTATTTTTATTAATTATGATATATATGTTTATACATATAAATATATATA
>JAUMHM010000078.1:41459182-41469388 GCA_032362435.1 Melikaiella ostensackeni | reverse complement strand
TAAAATAGAATATTTGAAAAAATTCTAGACCATAATGCCAACTCAAAAAACATCTTCTTTACAAAGCTATTAAAAGTTTTGAAAATCACTTTTTGTTGTAGTCACTGTGAAAAATGCAGAGAGAAAATAAAGGGTAAAAAGTGATTTAGGTAAAAATAAAGAAGATGATTAAAGATCGCTAATATTTCACTTTACCTTTACCGATTTTCATTTTTTTGTATGCCGAGATAACTCCCCGCATTTTTACCTGAATCACTTTTTAACCTTTGTTTTTTCTGTATGTTGACATCATTGATCGCCAAAAGCTGTCAATCTTAGTAGCTTTGAGAATAAAATATTTCTGTAATGTCAAAAGTTGTACTTTTGACAAAAATTCATTTCGCGCCCCTTTTTACAGTCGCGTTTCATGCTTGATGTCAATCGATGTACTTGCTGGCGGCGGATAATGTGAAAGTTCGGACTATTCACATTTGTTGGAAAAAGTACGGAATGTAAATTCACTTTTTAATGCCTAGTTGTGATGAATGTAAAAAAATTACCATCATATTGCATTTACGTATATTTTTACTATTTTTGTAAACTACTAATCTTCTGATTCATAAAGCCCATTTTAATATTACACTTTTTAGAATACCTGCTCTAATCAATCAAATGATTTCAAAGAAACACTTTAGAGTATTTTTTATGACACTCATAAGTCGAAAAGTGTAGCACGTGATCATTATAAATTTGTAAACCCTTAATTGCGGGATTTTAAAATCGCAATTTTCGGTTGTTTGAGAAGATACTAAAATTCAGGCATGGTTAAGTTGTGGAACTGAATTAATGGTCGATTTGCAAAAAGCAATTAAGGAGATATCTCGCGGCTCCAATAAAGGCGTGAGGTATCATCTACCGTGAAAGATGCGTTTAATTGCAAGGGAAGATTTTACGATATGGTCATTAGCTTCGATTCTGGTATTGGTGATGTCATGATGTGCATGCATATGTCTTCTTTTCGTATGTATCGGTTTGCTGTTGATTCGCTCCGCCGGCATGGAATTCCGATATTCCTTCGATTCTGTTCATTCGATTCGCTCTAAAATTCACTACGGCTCCTGAAATGTAAGATTGTTCCGACCTGCGACTGACAAAAGGCATGAACGCACTGGTGTACTTTTTCAGCGCATAATCAGCTTTGAATCTTATATTCGCGACTTTTAAGCACCGTAGACTTACCCAATTTTGGACATTGGCCCAAACCAAATAGTATAAAAGCCATAAAAACTTTGAGTCCAAAATCAGAAATTACGTAAGAAGCCAATTTTGTTTTTCAAAAATAAGTATAGATCTAAGAAAAATAGGTTTCCGAAGTCCCTTTTTTGTCCAAACTATCTCAAAATTGTTTTTGTAACTTTTTATGATCATATGTAGAATAGGATACCATTTTGCATTTCAGATATATGTAATTCTGAGAATTAGGAACCAATTTTTTATCATCAAACTGAAGTTTGCAATTGCAAGAACTGTTAGAGGCAGTAGTAGTAAGAAGAAAAAAACCCTGCAACTGAGTTAACAATACTCTTCCTTTTTCTCACGAGTTATTGGAACCGGAATGGTCGTTACGGGTCATAAAGTTAGCGCAAATGTTGCATTTTCAGACACTATCATTTTCAACTTAAGGTATGCTGAATCCTTCAGCTCTTTCCAAAAAACTTTGCTTTTTAAACTCCCATTCAGCATCCTTACCTCTCAGTTCTTCTCGGTCAACATAACCTTATTCCCAACTGGAATGCTGTTCATCTTTTCTTATGGCTACGTATCTAAAAAGTTTCTCCAGACAACGCCAACGATTCTACTTCTACTGATAACTTTAAGTTTAAGTTGATATTATTTGTTTTAACTTTCGCAATTCTCAGCTGCAGAAAAATAAAAAAACTATGCACAATTCTTTTACAGAACTCATGACATATGAGTATTTCTCAACAATAGAAAATGTTCTTCCTAATCATTCAATCTCCTGTACAATTGTTAAGGAAATTGAAGGTCTTTAATGTGAAGGTCTTCAATAAAATCGAAGCTGTAGAGATAAAAACAATAATAATATTCGTGGGATGTAAAAAGTTTGCTTATATTTATGATTTTGAGTCCCAATTATGTCTGTAGCATTGTATGTTGATGCTGGACTAACTCGAGTCTCGTCAACGATATTCATCTGTCTCATTCGTTTTGATAATTTGACCCATTAATCAGACCTATCTAGGCTTGTGTTCTCTTTCTCGAGTCGGACGAAATCGATTAAAGTGATTGACTGCCAAGCTCCTCTGGGGGGACAGCTGAGGGAGAAACGTGGGGGTGTTTATGCGGTTCACCACAACGAGGCGTATGTGTGCAAGCTAAGAACTAATTCCCGGGACAATGCATCACCCAGTTTGGGACAGGCACGGTGAATTTTAAAGAGGCAGAGTGCAATAATGAGGATTCTGGTCCAGATAAATACTTTTAGAGGTTGGGCGCCCAACCCTTACTTCGATCGGAATAAATTCAGTGTTTTTTGAATGAAAAAAGTTTCCGCGAAAATATTTCAATTATTCTTTGCAGTTTTGTTAGAAAAGAATTATTTTATTGAAAATATATTTTCCAAGTGGATGAAACTGGAAAGAATCTCACCATCCTTGTGACAGTATTAATACATTTTTAGTGTCGAGTAAAAGTAAAAACGTCAATGGAATCCTAATATGAGTACAAACTTTTTTAAATTGTTTAAGAGTCTAAATATTGACAAAAGTACTAGTAAGAGTTCTTTTTATTTTCAAATTTTTTTACATGTCCCTGTTTGGACTTGTAAACAATTTTAAGAAAAGTTGGTACTTCAATAGTGACTTGTCTCATACCCAGTACTTTATTCAGACTTTGTTTCGAATCCTGTTGAGATCCCAATGGGACATTTTTTTACATGGTTTCATTGATTGAAAGTCATTTATCATGAAAAACGATTGTCATAGATTGAACTAGACAACATCAGCGTCATTTTTCTCACAGGTACACTTGCCTATTTCTATTTTGAACATCATCCGGATCATTGAGCAGGTGATTCACAGCAGTGGTGTCGCCGCAGATTGTAGGGTGCTAAAGTTTCGAGTTTCGAGCTCCAGGCTGTTAGGACCCCGTCAACGGGTGGTGCAGGCACCCTAGGGTGTTTTCACGAGGCTAAATCACTTCGATTATGCTAAACCTCGTCCAATCGTGACGTGAGCATAATTATAGTAAAGATAATTCATTTTATTCCCAGAATATTTCGCTGTAAAAATTTCAACCCAGGTGAAAAATGACTCTCAGGGTCCTCATAATTTTTAACACCTTTTGCATATTCACATCGGTACAAAAAGAAATTTTTGATTATTTCTGCAGGTATTATACTAATATGACTGCCTTCAATTTTGGAACCATCGATGATTTCTATTAACCCAAAATCTATTAGCAGAGCCGAATTTAGGTTTCAGATTGCCAAAGACCAAACTAAAATCTGACGCTCCTTTTCAATTTTTATTATTAGTTGTTTTCGATTGCAGAGTTAAAAAGTGGAAAAAAGACAATAAAAATGAAAACAGACTGGTTCTGTAATAATGGAAAAAATAGTATGTATATTATGTGGCACACGAATTTCAAACAAAAGAGTTAATTTTTCTACAAGAGAACATGTCTTTAAGAAAATATTTGCTATGTTAACTAAACAAATACACTTCCAACAAAATAGTTGAATTTTCAACCAAATAGCTGAATTTTTATCTTACAAAGATGCATTTTCAGTCTAAATTCTCGAATTTTTATACAAAAAAGTTTCTTAAATGAAATCTAATTTTTTATGAAATTTTGTTTGTGTAGTAAAAAAGAACACCCAAAAAGTTCACAAATCAAAAATAGACTCTTTTAATTGAAGTATTAATGATTAACTCAATTTATGTAAAGATATCTATTTCAATTTAAATATAGTATACGAATTTGAGTCAGCTAGCAATTTTTAGAAATATGTTAACGTTTTGAATTATTACCTTCTTCTTTTTTCGAAAAATGGAACAATCTGAATATATTGGTTCTAAATCAAACCACAAAACAAAACAGATTAAAAGTCAACTAAATAGTTGCATTTTCAATCAAATAGCTAAATTTTGAAGCGAAAAAGATGAATTTTTCAGGAGACAGTTGAATTTTCAACAAAAAAGTTCATTTTGAACCGTGAAGGATGACCTTCTTTTACCATAAAATTTACCATAAAAGATGAATTTGCAATCCAAAAGCACGAGTTTTCAACGAAACAGTTAAATTTTCGACCAAAGAAGATGACTTCAACAAAATATTTGAATTGTCTGTTAAATAAATAAACTTTCAAGAAAATATTGAAATTCGTAACCAAACAGCTGAATCTTTAACGAAATAGTTAAATTTTCAGCCTAAAAAAGATGAGTTTTCAGCCAATAAGATTAATTTTCTGTTAAAGACGAATTTTCAAGAAAATACATGAATTTTTAATCAAATACTTGAATTTTCAGCTTAGAACATAAGTTTTAAACAAAAATGGAACAATAAAATTTTCTGTTTAAAAAATTACTTTTCAATAAAAAAAACGAATTTTTTTAAATAGTTGAATCCTCAACCAAATAGATAAATTTTCAACAAAAAAGAATAATTTTCCACCCTAAAGTCTAATTTTCAACTAAATACATGAATTTTCGACTTATAAAGGATAAATTTTCAACCAAAAAGGTGAATCTTTAAGAAAATGAATTTTTAACAAAGTAGTTTAACTTTCAACCAAATAGTTGAATTGTCAAAAAAAAATGAATTCTTTACTAAGAAGTTTAATGTTCTACAAAAAAGAGGAATGTTCAACAAAATACATTAACTTTCAACTAAATTGTTGAATCTTAAATCCAAAGAGACATTATCTACAAAAGAGTTGAATTTTCAACCAAAAATATGCTTTTCAACAAAAAAGCTAATTTTCAACGAAAGAGTTGAATTTTCAACCAAAAATATGAATTTCCAACAAAAAAGTTAGTTTTTAATTGAAGAGTTTAATTCTCTACTAAATTGTTGAATTTTCAGGTCAAAGAGAAGAATTTTCTACAGAACAGTTGAATTTTTCACCCGAAAATACGAATTTGTAACAAAAATGTTAATTTACAACCAAACAGTTGAATTTTCAACTAAAATTATGAATCTTCAACAACAACAAAATATTCATTATAAAGTAGTTCAGTTTTAAACCAAGTAGTTGATTTTTCAAAAAAAAGATGAATTCTCAACGAAACATGTAATAATTAATATTTCAAACAAACAAGATCTCAATTGTAAATCAAATACAGTTGAATTCAATCAAAAAGTAGAATTTTCGACAAAATAGTTGAATCCTCAACCAAGAAAGATTAATTTTCAACCAAACAGTTGTATTTTTAACCAAAAAGAATGAATTTTCAAAGAAAAAGATTAAATTTCTACCAATAAGACGATTTTTTAGCATAAAAAATGAATTTTAAACTAGAAAAGATTAATCTTCAATTATAAATGTCGATTTTCAACCAAACAGTTCGAATTGATTCGAAAAAATGACAAAAAGGGGAGAGAGGGGAAGTTTCTTGAAAACAGGGGAAAAAGAAGAATTCATTAAAAAAAGTAGTGCGCCGTTCAAGACGAGAAATGTCAAGGGAGAGTTCGAGAAAAGCAAAATAGGATAACTAAAGGCCTTGAATTTCAAGACAATTCTAGGCGGCCAAAATTAAAGGCCTTGAAACGTGAGGCCTTGTCTTGGGCTCGTATCGAAGGCTTCAGTTTCCATCGCATATATGCATCTTTTCTTCGCCAAACTGACCGCCTGGAAAGAGGAAATAAATCTGTGCTCTCGTAGGATGATTGGAGGGGGAATTTTTAAACTCTTTTGTACGAATTACTCACGCTGGTAATCGCAAAAACTTGTAGATTTCAAATATGCTATTTTCATATCGCTGATTGTAAAATCAAATAAAAATTTATTTTGTTATCTGGACCAGCTAACAGACAAAAGACCCCATCTGGGAATGGTCCGGTTAGCTAGGATCTTAGAGATTTTCATCAAGTGACAGGCGTTCGCACATCTGCTAGTGGAAACTCAAGCCTTCGAGAAAAGCCCAAGACAAGGCCTCGGTTTTCGAGGCCTCGACATTTTCGAGCCAGATCCAAGACAAGAAATTCAAGGCGGCAGGTATGTCTTGTCTTGTCTTGATGATTGACATTTCTTGCTCGACGGCGACAGTAAAAAAAGGGCAAAAGAGGGGAAATGGGGAAAGAATGTGAAGTCTGATATATGAAAAAGTGAGTTTCAAACTTATCAAGTTATTATTAAACTGTACCATTGCCTGGCCATCTTTCCCAAAATACGCAAACTTTGTTAAAATTTATCATCAGGAAATGTACTCAACGTTATCTAAGTTTGTAAAGTTACCTCCACTGACTCACCCCCCTCCCTGTTATCAAACGTAGTTTTCGACGCGACCCCCTTCCCCTCAAATTGGTAACGTAGTTCATGGACGGCCCCTTAGCGGGGAAAAATTTTTTTCAACCCGGTCTCCAGGTAAAAATGACTAGAATTTGCGAAGCGGGCATGCGCAAAGATTGCTTTAACGCTCCTAGGTTGTAAGCGTCAACTTTCTTCTCGCTCATCAGGCATAGGAAAGTGACATGTTCAGACTTGTTTGAAATAAAGTTTACTTGTCGTCCCGCTCCTGAAAATTTGCCGCCCTCGGCCGTAGAATTTTTGACCTCTAGTGTAAATGCGTCACTCTCTAGTAGGAGATTCTCAAAAGTGACAAAAAGTGACTGTTACCAAACGCCGGTTTTGCCGCGACGCCCCCCCCCCGCCTAAATTCATAACGTAGTTTATGGACGGCCCCTTAGCAGGGAGAATGTTCTTCCAACCCGGTCTCCAGGGAAAAATGACTAGCATTTGCGAGGTGCGCATGTGCAAAGATTGCCTCAACGCTCGTGGGTTGTGAACGTCAACTTTCTTTTCGCTCATCAGGCATAGGAAAGTGGCATGTTCAGACATGTTTGAAATAAAGGTTACTTGTCGTCCCGCCCCTAGAAAGTTGCCTTCCTAGGCCATAGCATTTTTGACCTCTGGTGTAAATACGTCGCTCTCTATGATGAGATTCTCAAAAGTGACACATCGAAATTTTAAGAAAAATCTGGATTAAGTAAAAACGTTTTTACGAGTGAAAGGATTGGAAGAACGTTAACTAGGTGGAGTTTGTGTAAGGCACATTCATCGCCCTCGCAGTCAGACACCTCTTTAAATATTTTCTTGGCATTCCCTTTGGCGCCCAAGAACCACTGTGGTGTCTGACTACCAAAAAGGCGTACCTAAACAATGAAGTATATGGCAAGGGCCCCGCGGGTATCGGCGGACGCTTGCCATTAAAACAATCGACAGTCGCAAAAGCGCGGGCGCACGCGCATAGGGGATGCAAATGTGGGTCTCGTGAGCACAATGGATTTCCGACACAGACCAAGGCAGTAAATACCAGTATAATTGCCAGCCTCAAAATTTAAAGCCTTCTCGGTCCAAGGTACGCGCCTTTTTTGCATTGCTCGAGATGCAAATTTTGCGACTCTCCTTTTGCGCTTGCGCATGAATCAGCGCGAGGAGTACATATTTGGACTCGTTCGAAACAAATAAATTCTTGAGAAAACAAAATTCAAATGGGAATTATAATTCCAATTTGAAAATAAGCCACACAGAATTAAATAGAGAATAATATAGGATTTTTTCACAATCATTCTGTGACTCATTGATTACAAAGAACGATGAAGAAAACATTCTGTTTCTAGAGAACTGAGCAAAAACAACCTTGGTGGTCGCCAAGTGGGCAAAGATGGAATCGAAGGCGTGGCAGAAAATATCGGAAACCACATGATTAAATTCGATTCCGGTGCCGAAAAACATCTCGAAATCGAGCGGAAAAATAAAACAAAAGTAGACTATAATTTAAGAAATTAAGAAGTTGCGGAACCCAGAAAATCTTTGGGTGACTCCGGTTCAGAGGTTCGATGCCGAAAAGATTGCGAAGGGTCGCAAAACGGGGGTGAGTGGTGAAATATTGCTTAACGACTTGTCCAGTCGAAGAGCCTCTAGGACTCAAGGGAAGAAGGAAAAAAAGGAAAAATGATAGCCCGTTAAAGGAAAAGATAAACTTCAGTCTAAGACAATACGCAGGTGTCAGTGAGAAGACGCAATGATGAATGGCTTTCTCTTTTTCGGAGCCTGAAAAATCGTGCAGAGGGTGGTGCCCAATCGTTAAGGACTCGATGGATTTTTGAGGATGCGAAACATTTCCATTAAGGACCGTATCGATCATTTAATTTTTAGTCTCAGCTGCTCTGCATACTTAAATGTTTAAAAAATCAAAGCCCAGATATGTTTGCTTTCCAAAAGCCAATTCACAGTCAGATCCTCCAGTCGTAAAATTAATTAATTACCAATCCCTATCAATCTGACACAACAGTTTCCTCTCCCTAATTAATAAAGTCATTTAAAAAGTGTATGAATATCTGGGTTCATAAATATTTGAAAGATACACATATTTTCGGATATTCTAAAAGGCACTCCGCCCTTTTGAGTAAACGATTGACGTCGCGGAGAATAATTTAGAGAATTTACATATCCCATTTGAGATTGAAAATAAATGAGACGTATATTTCCAAATCATTTTATAAACACGTTTATCGGAGAAATTTGGCTGCACATCAACGAGATGAAAAAGAGGCGCTTACGACTTCTTTCCAATTTGGGAATATGATATCACTTAAGTCTTAACAGATAAATTCCGAACAAGGTGGATCAATCGGTCCCTTTTGGGATGACAACTTTATTTCTTTTGAGGAGGAAAAAATGAGAGAAGGTTCTTGACTCGATAAGAGACACTTTTTGATGGGGATATCGACTCGAAGAAGTGCTACCGACAAAATATCTCGTTATCTCCTTATGTCTCATATTCACCTTTTTTACATTCTCATTCTAAACGAGAAGGTATTAGTTTTTTTCCTTTCACTTCATCTCCTTCTGATATCGACCGAGACCAATCGAGTTAAATTAGGAGTGGAAGTTTCAACAGGACCAAATAGAATCGTTGTTTGATTTAAAAAATAAATTTCAAAGAATAGTTTGTTTACTAAAACGATTCCCACATAACATGCAATGTTGCAGAAATATTGCTTGAATATTCAATTGAAACATTGGAAACATTCCAAATGAATATTGCAGCAGCATTCGAGAAACATGACAATGTCCGACCCAGGCAATATTGGTCTGGAATATTTCAGCAACATTTGAAAAAAATATTGAATTGCGCTCACTTTATGTGCCTGAAAAGTGTCTGCGAAATCTTGTCAAAATATGGTCTCTTAAGTTTTAATAATGTTTCTGTGCAACGTTGCCGAAACATTGTTTTAAAAATTTTGTATAAATTTCAGCAAAACATTGCTACTTGTGCCTGAATGCCATTCATTTCGTATATATTCAACTAAATCATTGTCATCATTATTTAATAATAAAACATTAATTATAAATAATAACAATGCATATTTCAAACTTCTTCTTCATCATCAACGGTGATTTTATTTTCACTACAAAAGAATACCATTAATTAGTTTCGATATATTTGGCATATTTGCACAAATTACAAGAAAAAATTTATAATCTGAAATAAATATTCAAATTTTAACATTGTACACATACGGTTCTTTCTATGATGAAAAACCAATTTGTTGGCGTTGAACTCAAAGTGATGACTTTGCGGTATTTATCATACTCTTGCATTTTTCACAATTTTTTCGGGTCAAAATTAGTATTATTCGGATTAATTACATAAATATTAAGGTGAAATTCCCTAGCACGTGAAGATATCTTGAAGAAAATTCAATTATTCCTAATTCTTTTAAAGCTACAATACATTTTTGAAGCACTCTAGAAAATTTTTCATATTGAGATTGCGTCGAAAAGGGAATTTAGAAGATTTATCAATGAACATGGCAAGTGCCATAAAATAAAATCAGTGATGGGAAGTAACTAGTTCCTTTAAACTAGTTACTTTTTTTGATAACGATAGTGCTAACGAAGTTACTTTTGTAAGTAAGTAACGAAGTGGTAACTAGTTACATTTTTTTCAGTAACAGTAACTATAAAAATCGTTACTT
>JAUMHM010000078.1:41433843-41444189 GCA_032362435.1 Melikaiella ostensackeni | reverse complement strand
GTTTGGTACAAATATCCAACTCAAAAAGTGCTTTCGATATATTGGGCTATAACCATCTTAAGTCTGAGATATAATTTATAATAAAAATATAAAAAAAATAATAATAATAATAAGCTTGAGCTTTCCTCTCATGACTTCGACGGCTATGTTGGCGATAGCATTGCTACTGACAGGACATTTTTCAATAAAGCTGTTAAAAGAGTTTATTAAAATATATAGAAATATAATATTTTCATACTTGATTGTTGTTTATACTAAAACATGTTCAGGACGTCAACACGGACGAAATTTTGAAAATTCCTCAACAGAAGAGTTCCGAGGATGAAAATTATACCGAGCAGCATTCAGATCTTGCAAGTGCTCCAAATGTAGGAGCAAGCAATACATACATAATTACACATTAAAATCAATAACCTCAAACATGTATTGAAATGTGAGTAAGGCACTTTGAAATACTGAAATGCAGACATTATATTTCAGTCAACACCGGCAAACAAAGATTTAATATTTAAGTGTTTCAAAGTGCCCGTCAAACTTCTATTTGCTGTTCCAATCTAAACGCACTGCGCAAACTCCGATGCGCAAGCCTATCTTGGCCCTAAGGTTCTATAGTCGGTCAGCACTTCAGCAGTCACCAGTCGCACGCGCCATTTTATGCTTGGCTTGTGTAATTTGATGTCAATCAGATTTTCTGAGAAGTAAAAAGTGAGCAGGTACAATATACTATTTAGCAATATGTATATCATTTCACAAACCATTCTTTATGTATGTTGACATTAAAATTTGTTTCTTCAAGATGGACGTGAATGCGAATTATGAAGACGAAGATATGGATGACCGAATTCCTTCAGGGCCTAAAGTGAATTACACATTGGAGGAAGATGTAAATGTTCACTAGAATTCACTGTACCACTGAAGAACTTGAGGGCGATATAACAGAGGACGAAAAATTCGCAGGACTTGTGAAGACACCTCATTTTGACGCAAAAATCCTCATTATTTCAGACTTAGCACAAAAGAAATTGCCCAATTTGGGCCACACTAGAGATCCTTATGGACATTGGCTGGTTAGAGCGTCACAAGCCAGACAGTAGACAGATGGATAGCGACTTGGATTCTCAGCTGGAGTCCAACTAGTAATTAGGCAATTTGGTCGGAACCCAGTCTAGCCCTAGTCGACTTTTCCACACGGGAAATGAAGATATCGAAAAATTGAAAAACGTCGATGAAGATATACACTGAAGGTCCCTAATAAGTCAGTCTGCAATATGTTCTTCCTAGAATTCTATCAGCTCGCGTTCGTAGCCGACGGAGTCTGAGAAGATGAGCAGGAGGCGTTGCGCGAGCTGTGGCGTTCAGCAGTTCCGTAGCTATAAAGCGGGCAGTCTAAAAACTCGCGTGTATATTTCGCATTCATTTGTAAATACACGCCTAAAATTCTCTTTTTATTAATTAGTCTTTATTATTAAAAAAGGTTCATACCTTATGATAACAAAAATGTACATTTGTACAAAATTAAGTTAATGAATATTATGTATTCCTATTGGAAATAGTTCATACAGCCCTAATTGTTGACACTGGATTCGCTCCGCCATACTATATGTCTAAGGCCATTTCAGGCAAGAACCAAAGTCGGACTTTTATGGGACTTTCAGTGTACTTCTATTCACGGTGTAATTCATCCACCAGAAGGAAGGAAAATGCTGCACATGCAATGTAACGCTAGAAAAAAATCTCGGAATTAAGAATTTTTTGTTAGTAGCTTTATGTAACAAGAAAATGCATCAGGCTTTTCTAGCAGTCTTGATAAATGCCATTGCTACATCAATTAAAGTCATGGGCAAAGGAATGATTCTGCGTGGTGTAATCAGACACATTCACTCTAAATCTGAAGGCATCACTTTGACCTGTAGCAGAATGATTCAAGCATGTCACAGTCTTTTGTTTCTTTATATTAATACAGATTCGCATCAATTTAATACCGTTGCAGCAAAAACGACACCTTTAAATTTACCGTTCTTCTATGGGATTGTGCATTTTGCTGCCTATTTTCATCGGCCTAATAACAATTGGGAATTGTTTGATGACCTGCAGAGCAGTGTTTTGGTTGTTCGCGATTTTGAAATAAATGGTATACATAGATCTAATGTATTCCGTTTAAAAATTCTATTCTGTATGAAGATTCGGAAGTTCTCAAAGACACCAACTCAGCCGCTTAAAGAAACAATATTTATACTATGGATTATATTTGATGTAGCAGTATTTGTATATTCCTGATAAGTACAATATAAGTACATTAGAGTGGTCCTTATTAAAAAATCACTTTCGGAAAATTCCAATCGAATAACCAAGAAATACCATTCTCCGATCGTTCAAACAGAAATCCTTAAAGGAACGTGCGCTCTTTATTTTGATCTTACGATCAGTTGAAACTCATGCTTATAATCACTGAAGGTCAAACTTTAATTTTCGAAATTTGGATTTTAAAAATTAAAGCTTGACTTTTGGTGATTTTAGTGATGAGTTTTAATTGATCATAAGACCGGAATAAACAACACACGTTCCTTTAAGGGTTCTTACTCATTATGATGTTGGATAATTTTCTTTCAAAAATGGCCCAAGAGCATTGCAAAATATTAAATAGGACTCGAGATACATGAAGCGTGTTACCAGCCTCCCCCCACCTTCTTCCGCGCTCTTGTTATCAAGACTTGCGATTGAGCATATTTGAAGTCCTTCAGAATATGTCAAAGAGGTTTAGAAAAAATTGATTAGGATTCGAGATACATGATACATTACTTTTTGATGAAAATCGCACCAGCCCCCCCCCCCACCTTGCGCCCCCAATAACTCCATTCTCATAGTGGTGCAAAACTTTGTATTGTTGATGCGATGGAGCGCACTTGAAGTTCTTCAAGATTATGTATTTAAGAATGAGGTTTTTGAAAATGGGGGGGGGGGTGCTAGCGTGTCATCAGCCGCCCCACTTTAAGACTTGCAATAACTCCTACAGTGTTGTGGAGCAAAATTTTCAATTTGTAGTGCGATGGAGCGCATTTGGGGTGTAATCGAATGGGTTGGGGTAAATATCAAAAATAAGTGGTGGGGAGCAGCTGCAACAAACGTTGCTTCTGATTGTCTCTAAATTATATTGCTAGTGATGTTAAGTAATGAACTTTTATCGTTTGATATTGTCCGTTAAAACTTTAAACAAATTATGTAAACAGTTGACAAATGAACGTTTCAAACATTATCACATCGCATCAGAAACTGCGCAATTTCTTTTCTTTTTGTTGTATGTGAAAGATTAGATATAGATAATGACACATCCATTTCTTTACCTCTTGGTGAAATTCATCTCTCGCAAGTTAATCCCACTGCCTGATAAATTTTAGGATTTGGATTCTGTTGGGCTTGAAAAAAGGAACATTAATCCTCCTCTGAGAAATTTCTAAAATACGAATTTCGATTTTTCTCTGATATATATTTATTACCCATAATTCATTAGTGAAGTTTTGTGTATTCAGTTCCAAGTGATGCTTCAGTGCTAAATCTTAAATTTTGAAAAAGTTAAAGATGATTTCATTTTGCATCTACAATTTGGCTCAACCTTTGCATGAAAAAATGATATCTTATGTAGTTTCAAACTTGGAATGATTCAAAGTTTATAAAGCTTCCAACTTGGATAAAAATAAGCTTTCAATCATCTATCGTTTATAAATATGAAATTGAAAATAAATTCCGACTTTACTTTTGTTGAAAGCTCCTCACGAACTTGGGTATCAAGATTTTAATAATACATCGACTTTTACAAACAATCTTGAAAGGAGACCTTGGGGATGCACTATGATTCTATTGTACACGGCAATAAATGAATCAACTACTACATTTTAAGTTGTGCTGCGCGCTTGACCTGTTAAACGTTTAGGCAATTCGAATAATTTCTGTTTGACCGTTTAGACATTTAACCTGTAGAAAAGTTCATTGGGCTAAGCTTTCCATCGTTTTGAACTTCTTTTTTTTGCTTAAACTAACTTCACACATATCACACACATTTCTAGCCATACATAGAGTAATGATCCGTAACTCACACAATATAAATGTTATAGCCCTATAATTTATCAACTGACTGTTGGGTTTATGTCTTCCGTAATGAATAAATAAATAATTGAACAAGTTTCATTCCACATGAATTGGGATAAAATCAGTGGTCGAATCTAGAAAATACCTTCGTACAAAGTTACGACGCACAAGAAAGTAAAATTCTGTCCACCGTTACCAACCTTTAATCAATAGTCTCGACTACTCTTGGTGATTAATCCCGTATCCCATATCACGGTAAAAACTTCTGGCATCGACAAAAAGCCAACTATTTTAATCCAAAAATTCTACCTTTATTGCGTTTCTTCCGAATTTCAATATTTTATCCTTATTCAGATTAGCAGCGGAGGATTAGTTAATTAATTTTTTAGCATCCACCAAACTCATTGAAAATGGTTGAAATAAATTTTAAAAGCTTCAGTTTGAAGTGCCTGTTTGAGGGTTATTTTTCAATCTCACAAATTATTGAAGTTTATAATTTCACTTCGTATCATTTTTTATGCTTCATTTTGAAATTGTTTACCTTTTAAAGTATTGGATTTAAAATTGCCCGCTTTTAAAAACTATAATTTGATTTGAATAGTCTTAACGGCGATATTTATAAAGTTTTGAATACATCAAGAATTGGCTACCCTAAAATGATTCATACTACCTAAAAACCCTTTTTTCAGGCTGAAAATTAATTATTCTACTTGAAATCCCTTACAATTATTGTCTTGAGTGACACTCTGGTTAACTTAAAACGACTTATACTACTTGGAACTGCATATGGCTGATTTTAAACTGGGTATACTACTTTACAACTCGACACAATTGATTATGGAACAATTTTTTAATATTTTAACTGACTCAGTTAAGTGAATCGATTGAGGGACAAGCAAATAACGAAAGTTTCTCGCCATGAATAGAAAAAATGACTTATGACATAGCAATTTCCGACCTCATGAGAACCCTTTTCTAAGGAAGTCGTTATGCTAATGGATTAGAAGTTGATGCTATACTCTTTTTACTGATATGTCAGAAAGAAGTTGTCTGCTATATTACTGAGGGAGATTGAGCAAATAAATTAGATCTCATTTGAGTTGGGATACCGATTGAGGTTCTACGGATGGCATCCCATTTGCCGATTACTTGATTATAACTTAGAAACTAAATACCTACGTGTGTGACCCCTGCAAATGGGACATAGCACACAAATGAATACGAAATAATTGTATTTTTCTATAACTCTAAAAAAGTGCTAGTTTCAGTAAGTGAAGGTGAACTCACAACTATTGCGTTGTATCTAATTTCACCACTCCTAACCTTCCTGACCAAACATTGCTACCAATTTACTGGTACGGCCATATTATTGCCATGGTTTTGACAATTGCGATTGTTATTGTTGCGTCAATCGACAACAAATCGCCTCCTTTTTAAACAAAAAGACAGGTGAAAAAACTAGCACATTTTAAAGAAGTTATAGAAAAAGTATCGTGTCCCATATGTTAAAAAAGCGACGATTTTTCGACTTGTAGCACAATGTACTATTTTGCATACTTCTTCAATTTAAAGAAAAATGTAATTCACTATTTACTCTACTGCACTTGAGTTTTTTCAAAAATATTGTTTAATTATTTGGTTAAATTGTTGAAATTTAGTTTATTTCAATTAAGTTTTTCATCTCAACATCTCAATCCTTATTAACTCCTCTCCAAAGTGACCTTCCATTCTATAATACTATATTGTAATTTTCAGATAAAAGAAAAACATTGTTCATTAAACAAATAGACAATTTTCTTGCTGCGAGTTTTTACCTAATAATCTAGAAATGCTCAAGTATTAAAAATTGTAATTTTTTATCACAAATTATTTCTCTCATATTTCTATAATGTATTCAACTATTATTGTAACATTAAGATTTTTGTGATGACTTGCATCCATAAAAATCCTGCGAGAGCTTTAATTCATTCCCTCTTCTCAGGAAGTCGGTTGGTCCGGCAAAGGAAAAATACATATCTGCCGAAAAAAACTCAAGCCTCCAAGACGAGCCCAAGACAAGGCCTCGAATTTCAAGGCCTCGCATTTCAAGGCCTTGAATTCTGGCAGCCTTGAATTGTCTCGAAATGCGAGGCCTTGAGTTATCCTGCCTTGCTTTTCTTGATCTCTGCAAGGTAAATGAATTATTGAGCGCAAGGCGCTTTTTTTCCTTGTAAATGTGGGTCAAACGTTTTCGAATAAATTCGATAAAATAATTGCTAATAATTAAACTCGAAACAAACGAAAAAACTGGATCTTTTTTTTGGCTCCTTTGTCTCCTAACGACCTTGAATTGTTTCGAGCAGCTAAAGAATTTTTTCAATTTACGCTTCGATACCATCGAGGTAATACACAATGAGCTGCTCCCATTTATGGCATCTGGTTATGGTTTTATTGTTATTGTTATTTTCTGTCGCCACCATTGTTACGTACTTATGTCGATGAACGGATGGTAAATAGTGGCAGTAAATCGTGTTCCGGTATATGGTTGCGTTGGTAGGTGACGCTTCGAGTGTGCCCTCCAAACGCCCTCCGAAGCGTTCACCGCGCTCATCAACTTCCGGTGTGAGGCGCTCGGTTGCACCTTGACTTCGGCTTAAATTCAAAATCAGAGTAGAGACCATTCTCTCATCTCCACCTTCATTTTCTTCTCGCTCACCGAACAAAGAAGTCAGTCCAGTGCATTGTACACAAAACAGGTTCATACTCTTCCCAGATATGATGACGAATCTCATAAAAAAAGAATAAAATAGCTGTGAATGGAAGACTCCATGCTGATGAAAATAATTGAAATATTTTTTTATAAAAAAAATTTAAATTAGAGCATTGCCTTCTGTGAAAAGAAACCAGCGTAAAAAAAAGTCCCATTGGGATCCCGCATAAAGTCCCGCTAAAGTACTAGGTACGAGACAAATTAGTACTTAAGTACCAACTTTTCGTAAAACTTTTTTAAGGTACAAATAGGGATAAAAGTGCCAGAAAAGTCCCACATCATTCTTTTTGAGCAGATCTTTTTTAAGACTAAAGTCCTGGAAAAATTCTAAATTTTTTTTCCAAAATCTTACAAGTTCTAAATAATTTATGGGACAAAAGAAATAGAAAAGATCTGTTTTATTTTTTTCGAAATTTGTACAAGTGCTGATGGGATTTATGTTCCAAAAAAGTACTGCTCAAATAGAATTAAGTACCAAAAAAGTTGTAAATATGTCCCGTTTTACCAACACATTTTGAGGACTAGAGTACCGGAAAAGTTCTATTTAAATTTTTTTTAGAAGGATTTGTCTGAGACAAAATTATCGGAAAAGTCCCACATATATTTTTTTAAATCAGGACTTTTTTAGAAGTAAAGTACCGAAAATGTCCCACTTATCTTTTTTGAGCAAGACTTTTGCAGGACAAAAGTACCGGAAAAGTTTAACTTGCATGTTTTTTGAGGAGAATTTGCTTAGGACAAAAATACTGAAAGAGTTTCACATATTTTGTTTCAAACAGGACTTTTTTTAGAATTAAAGTACCGGAAAAGTCTTACATAATTTTTTGTTGTGCAGGACTTTTTCAGGCCTAAAGTACTAGAAAAATCCCACTTACTTTTTTTTTGAGCAGAACTTTTTAGGACTAAAGTCCCGGCAAAGTCACGCTCAATGTTTTTAAAAACATTTTCAAGTTCTAAATAATTTATGGGACAAAAGTACTGGAAAAGATCCATTTTATTTTTTTCGAAATTTGTACAAGTGCTGACGGGATTTATGTTCCAAAATAGTACTGCTCAAATAGAACTAAAGTACTAAAAAAGTTCTAAATATGTCCCGTTTTACCAACAAAATTTTAGGAATAAGGCACCGAAAAAGTTCAATTTACATTTCTATTTTTTGAGGAGGATTTGTCTGAGGCAAGTGTATTGGAATAGTTCCACATATTTTTTTCAAGCAGGACTTTTTTAGAAATAAAGTACCGGAAAAGTCTCACATAATTTTTTTTTGAGAAAGACTTTTTCAGAACTAAAGTACCGACAAAATCCCACCTAATTTTTTCTTGGAGCAGAACTTTTTTAGGAATAAGGTCCCGATAAAGTCCCACTCAATTTTTTAAATAAGTTTTCAAGTTCTTAATAATTTATAGGATAAAGGTACTAGAAACGAACCATTTTTTCGAAATTTATACAAGTGCTGATGGAACTTATGTCCCAAAAAGTACTGTTGAAATAGGACTACAGTACTCAATAGGACAAAAGTACCAAGAATTACAAAATGTATCCCGTTTGCCTAGGACTTTTTTAGGACTAAGGTCCCGGCAAAGTCACACTTAACTTTTTTTTGGAAAATTTTTCATGTTATAAATGATTTATGGGACAAAAGTACTAGAAGAGATCCATTTTTTTTCGAAATTTGTACAAGTGCTGACGGGATTTATGTTCCAAAATAGTACTGCTCAAATATAACTAAAATACCAAAAAAAGTTATGAATATGTCCTGTTTTAGCAAAACATTTTTAGGACTAAAGTACCGGAAAAGTTCAATTTACATTTTTTTGGGGAGAATTTGTCTAAGACAAAATTATCGGAAGAGTCCCACATAATTTTTTTTTTGAAGCAGAACTTTTTAAAAACTAAATTACCGAAAATGTCCCACTTAATTTTTTTCTGAGCAGGACCTTTTCAGGACAAAAGTCCCGGAAAAGTTCAACTTACATTTTTCTTGAAGAGGATTTGCTTAGGACAAAAATACCGGAAAAGTCCCACATATTTCTTTTAAGAAGGACTTTTTTAGAACTAAAGTACCGGAAAACTCCAGTTTAATTATTTTTTTTGTTTTGAGGATGATTTTTTAGGAAAAAAGTACCGGAAAAGTCTCACATAATTTTTTTTTGAGCAGGACTTTTTCAGGACTAGAGTGCCGGAAAAATCCCACCTAATTTTTTTCTTAGAACTGTTTTAGGCGTAAGGTCCCGGTAAAGTCGCACTCAATTTTTTTGAAATTTTAAAGTTCTAAATAATTTATAGGATAAAAGTACTAGGAAGGTACCGTTTTGTTTTATTTTTTCGAAATTTGTACAAGTGCTGATGAAACATATGTCCCAAAAAAGTACTGGTGAAATAGGACTAAAGTACTCAATAGGACCAAAGTACCAACAATTTCAAAATATATCCCGTTTGCCTAGGACTTTTTTAGGACTAAGGTCCCGGCAAAGTCACACTTAATTTTTTAAAAAAATTTTCAAGTTCTAAATAATTTATGGGACAAAAGTACTATAAAAGTACCATTTTCTTTTTTTCGAAGTTTGTACAAGTACAACGGGACATATTTTAAATTTTTTTGGTACTTTAGTCCTATTTGAGCAGTACTTTTTTTGGATATAAATCCTATCAGCACTTGTACAAAATTCGACAAAAATAAAATGAACTTTTTTAGTCCTTTTTCCCATAAATTATTTAAGTCATGTAAAATTTTCAAAAAAAATTCAGTTGGACTTTTCCGGTAATTTAGTTCTAAAAAAGTTCAGCTCAAAAAAAGTACATGGGACTTTTATGGTACTTTTCTCCTAAGCAAGTGTTTCTAAAAACAAAGCAAAATTTGAGTAGGAATTTTTCGGTTCTTCAGTCCTGAAAATTCCTGCTCAAAAAAAAAGAAACCAAGTGAGACTTTTCCGGTACTTAAGTCCTAAAAAATTTCTCCTCAGAACAAAACAAAATTTAAGTGGGACTTTTCTGTAACTTTAGCCCTAAAAAATTTCTGCTAAAAAAACAAATTAAGTAAAATTCATCCAGTACTTTAGCCTTTAAAAATTCTCACTCAAATAAAAAACAAAATTAAGGTGAGACTTTTCCGGAACTTCAGTCCTGAAAAAGCCCTGCTAAAAAGAAAAGAAATAAGGTGAGACTTTTCCGGTACTTTTAACCTAAAAAATTTCTGGTAAAACGGGACATATTTTGAAACTGTTCTGTTACTGTAGTTTTATTTCAGCTGTACTTTTTTTGGACAAGAATACCATCAGCACTTGTACAAATTTCGACAAAAATAAAATCAACTTTTCTAGTACTTTCTTCCCATAAATTATTCAGGCCTTGTAAAATTTGAAAAGAAATTCAGTGGGACTTTTCCGGTACTTTAGTTCTTAAAATGTCCTGCTCAAAAAAAAATTTAAGATAAATTAATGCTTGAGTACTAACTTTTCTTAAACATTTTTTAAACTCGAACTAGGTACAAAACTACCAGAAAAGTTCCACATAA
>JAUMHM010000078.1:41415014-41433743 GCA_032362435.1 Melikaiella ostensackeni | reverse complement strand
TATATATAGTAATGGGTATACAAAATGTATAATAATAAATAATAGGTATACATGGTATACATATGTATATAATAAAATAATAGGTATAAAAGAATTTCCAAAAATTTCGGAAATTGTCGGTAATTTCAAATAATTTATGGTAAATTATGGTAATTCATGGTAACTTATCGCTTTTGGTTCGCCTAATCTGTTAAACTATTTGTCAAAGCGATCAACTGATCGCTTGATGATTTTCATTATTCACCCCGAACATCACTTTTCACTCCCTAGGGAGTAAAAAGTAAAAAGTACATTTTACTCACTAAGGACTGAAACATAGAACTTTAGCCCCGCTTCATAA
Source organism: Melikaiella ostensackeni (assembly GCA_032362435.1). NCBI lineage: Eukaryota > Metazoa > Arthropoda > Insecta > Hymenoptera > Cynipidae > Melikaiella > Melikaiella ostensackeni. The sequence continues at coordinate 41,433,403 of JAUMHM010000078.1, read as the reverse complement.
GCATTGAAAAGGGCTGAAATCGTGCAAGTGCTACGAAAATACGTTTGATAATTGTCACCTCATCATTGTTTAGCTCATTTTAATAAATTTATATGTATATATATATATATATATATATGTATAAACGAGTTAAAAATAAAAATAAAATATTAGAGCCTAGACCGGGACTCGAACTCATTACCAGCATCTCATTAGACTTGCGTTTTTCCTTTTGACCAACTTACCACAATGTTTATAACTTTTTTCAGGCAAACACACCGCACTCCTATCAAAATTTGTTGGAGTTGTCTTTATTTTCAATAACTGCATATTTGAATAAGATATTTTTGTTACTTGACACAAAAGACAACTTATTACACAAAAAATTCGTGCGATTTTTATAAACTGAGACATGAGGGTAACCAGGAGGTTTTCCTGCGGGGGCCCTCGTGGAATGTCTGAGATTTTAAAGTTCAACTTCCAAGAAAATGTCATCAAATTTTTAATAAAAATGCATTTTTTGTAAGTCTGAACTAATCAAACAACAAAATTTGTAGTGGCAACAAAATATCAACCCTCAGAATTTTTAACCTATCAACTATGAGGGCAAACGCGCAGGGCCCCTTACGAGGGCCCTTGTGGAATTTCTGAGGTTTCGAAGTCCAACTTTCAATAAATGGGCCAACATTCCAAAGAACGCTAGATGGGTCTTTTTCCACACGTGGAGTATGGAATGATTAAAATTCTTGTCCACAGGCTTTCAAAGAAATTTATTTTGTTAATTGTTTAAAACCAGGGCTTTTCCGAATTTTTGTTTTTTCGGTATGAATTTTTAAATTTATTTTCTCTGCTCCATGATCCATTTTTTCGAGCTCGCCCCTCCCCCAATTCCATATTGCCCCATCTTTTCCATCCTTCTTTTATTTTTGGGATATATATTTTTTATGTTTATACTTAGAGGATTTGAAAAGAGAAAGGGTTGATTTGAAACCATCCCCTCGCCTTTTCTAGTCCCCCCCCTCAAAGTTCCATTTCGCCCTCTTACGTCCTCTTTTTTATTTGGGATAGATATTTTTTATTTTATTTAAAGGGGGACCTGGAAAGGGGGCAATATAATATGTGACCCGCCCTTTGACATTCCAATTCCCCCTGTCTCTTACATTAATTTATTTTAAAAATACAATTTTTCATTTTATATTATCTGGAAGTTTCGATTTTTAATCCAGTCGACGCTAAAAGTGATATAAGGAATTTTTTTAAATTATCTTTTCACTTAGGGTTTTAGTAAAAAGAAATTAACTTTTCATAACACATGCATAATTTCAGCCCTTTTCAATGCCTTTGAAGCAGGGCTAAAGTTCTACTTTCCAGTCCCTAGGGAGTAAAAAGTGACATCAGAGGTGAATAATGAAAATTATCAAGCGATCAGTTGATCGCGTTGACAAAGTGTTTGACAGATTGAACTAGCCCGAAGCGATAAGTTACTATAAATTACTACGAATTATTGAAAATTTCCGAAAATATTAGAAATTTTTGGATACAAGAATTTCAGAAACTTGAAAAATTTCCTAAATTCATATTAAAATGACAATAAAGTTTCCGAAACTCCTCCATATGAGCAGAAATTATGCCTGCGTTCCAATCGTGTCTGAAATCATTTATTTGTGGTTTTTCCATGGGAAGGGGGGGGGGAACTTAGTGCCACGCTATGACGCAAAAACAGGAAAAGTCGGAAAAAGGGGCCACATGGGGGGAGGGAGTTCAAAAATCGCCGGAAAATGGGCCACGTGGTTTAACTATGGAAGCTCCCTAAAATAAAACTTATAAGGAGAAGCGGCATATCAAAAAGGATAAAAGCAAGTGATTCTTATCACCCAATGATGATTATTTTGCAATTTTTATATCTTTGTGTTTTACTCTACTCGTGGCTATGCGTCACTCTTATCAAGGACATGTTTTTCCTAAGTTATATACTAAAGTATGTTAAGTTTCACAATTTTAACACATAATTTCGTTCAGATGTTCTTCCGCTAACAGTCGAAGATAAGCCTTAATCAACTGTTAGTTTTTAGAAGCTATATTTCGACAGTAAATTCTACTTTTTGAAGTAAAGCCGAGCTGATTAATACAAAATGCTATCGTTTAAGACCATAAACTGTTAAAGGCTATCACTGGCAGTCGAATAAAGTTTTATGGCTGACAGAAGGTTATCTGATGACTGTCGAGAATTCATGCATTTTCTAAATTCTTAAGAAGCACTTCCTAATTTATTGACTTTTTTATACTAAAATACTTTTTCGTTCAACCAATAACAATTCATATCACTCGAATAGAGAAAAATCTATTTAAATAATGGATATAGTATGGTAGAGTCTAAAATGACCAAATTTAAAACTGATGTCATACACTATCGTTGGAAACTGTTGGCACGACTAGGGCGAATACTCTTAAAAATCACTGCGAAGTTTACGAAAAAATGCAGTAAATTCTCGAATTCTGTACCTCAACTTTATACCACGTTATCACTGAGGTTTTTGTCTTTAATTCAGGCCAATAATAAATCGAAAATCCTCACAAGTTCCCGAAATATGATTAAAAATGTCCAAGCCTGTCTGCGTGCAGTTTTAGTCGACCGAAAGCGGTCGTTGCCGTCAGAAACTCGACGCAGGCATGCTTGAACAATTTTAGTCATAACTTGAGAACCTGTTTATATTTCTAAAGTTTTATTCACTAAAATTAAAGATGAGAGTTTCAAGATTATGTCCTGTAAATGTAAGGTTATTTCCGCAAATTTTCTAAGTTACACAACGAGTTGAAGTCGTGGTACAAAGTCCGAGAAATTCCGGGCGATCACCGCTCTCGCAGCCGAAAGCGGTCATCGCCGGCTGTAACTCAACGCAGGCACGCTTGGACATTTCTGAACATAACTTAAGAACCCGTATAGATTTCTGAAATTTTATTGGCTAAAATTAAAGACGAGAGTTTGAGGATCATTTCCTGTAAACGTGAGGTTTTTGCCACATCTTTCCTAAGTAAAAGAACAAGTTGAAGTCGAAATACAAAATCTGAGAAATTCCGGACAATCACGGCACTAGTGGCCTAAAGCGGTCACCGCCGTCTGAATCTCGATGCAGAAACGCTTGAACATTCTTAGTGATAATTCGAGTACCTGTTTAGATTTCTGAAGTTTTATGCATTTAAATTAGAGATAAGAGTTAAAAGATCATTCTCTGTGTATTTGAGGTTTTTGCCACAACTTTCCTATAGTAAAGAGCGAGTTGAAGTTGAGGTTCAAAATTCGAGAAATTCCGGATGATCACCTCTCTCGCGACCAAAAGCTGTCATCGCCGTCTGAAACTCGACGCAGACACGTTTGAACATTTCTAGTCATAACTTGACAACCTGTTTAGATTTCTAAACTTTTATTGCCTTAAATTAAAGATAAGTGCTCAGGGATTATTTCCTGTGGATTTGAGGTTCTTGCCACAACTTTCCTATAGTAAAGAACGAGTTGAAGTTGAGGTTCGCAATTCGAGAAATTCCGGACGATCACCTCTCTCGCGACCAAAAGCTGTCATCGCCGTCTGAAACTCGACGCAGACACGCTTGAACATTTTAAGTCATAACTTGAGAACCTGTTCAGATTTCTGAACTTTTATTGGCTTAAATTGAAGATGAGTGTTTAGGGATTATTTCCTATGAATTCGAGGTTTTTGCCACAACTTTCTTAAGTTTCTAACTTAAAGCGCGTGCAGGGCCGGCTTATCCCATCGGCTGATGTAAGCAGTAGCCTAGGGGCACACAGTGAGGCAAAACGTCAAAATTTGTTTCAAAAAAGCCTAAATCCCAGAATGTTTAATCGATATCAATATTTTTTTTTGGAAATACTCTTACCTTAATTCCAAAAAGAATTATGAGAGCCGATTTTTTCTTTTTTTTCTTTATTGCACTTATGTAATAACAAATAAAATTTTAAGAAATTATCACTTTTACAACTTTATTTTTTATCTTTCCGTGAACAATCGTAATAAATTCTGCATCAATCCAAATCAGTATAGTGGCATCCAAGATAAAAAATGAATTCATAAACGAATTTCCAACAGAATACACGAATTTTCAAGAAAAAAGGTAGATATTTACCCAAAAATGGAATAGTTAAATTTTTAGTTAGAAAAAAAATTTGAACCGAGAAAAAAACAAATTTTTAAGAAAATAGTTCATTTTTTAACCAAAGAGATGAATTTTCAACTTATATGATGAATGTCTAAGAAAAAAGATTGATTTTCAACAAAGTATTTGAGCTTTTAAGCAAGTAGTTGAATTTTTAACCAAGAAAATTAATTTTCTACCAAAAAAGCGAATTTACAACAAAATATTAAAATTTTAAATAATAATTTTTTTTTAAAATTTGTTTTGATTGGAGATCCAACTTTTTTAAAAAAATTTCTTTTTTGGATAAATTCAACTGTTTTCGATTAAAAATTAAAATATTTCTGGCAGAAATATCAACTATTACATTTTTCGTTGAAAATTCATTTTTTATAGTAGACAATTTAACTACTTGGTTGAAAGTTGCACTAATTTATTAAAAATTAATTTTCGTTTGTTTAGAGATTCATCTCTTTGGTTGAAAATTGAACTATTTGTCGAAAAGTAATTTTATTTGATGAAAATTAATTTTTTTAGCTGAAAATTTCACAGTTCAATTTTTGGTTGAATATTTATCTTTTTTGACGAAAAACCCCACTATTTCGTTGTAAATTTGTTATTTTGTTTTGTAAATTATTCGGTTTGGGTTGAGGATTAAACTATTTTGTTGAAAATTCGTCTTTGTTGGATGCATTCAAGTGTTTTTGATCTAAAATTAAACACTTTTGTGATTGAAATATCAATTATTTTGGTAGAGAATTTAACTTTCTTATGGTAAATTCGTCATTATGTCTTGTTGGAATTCCTCTTCTTTCCTGCCTCAAAAATCACTTTTGGTTCAACAAGAAACTACGAATACTTTGTTGAAAGTTCATCACGTTTGGTAGAAATAGCTTCTTTTTTGGTTGAAAATGGAACTGTTTGGTTAAAAATTAATTTATTTTGGTTGAGAATTCAACTCTGTTGTTGAAAATTCATTTTTTTAGGTTGAAAATTCGACTATTTTTGTAGAGGATTCAACTTTTTGATTAAAAATTAACATTTTTTCCAAAATTCATCTTTTTGGCTTGAAATTCCCACAGTTTCTAGAAATTCCATCTGTTTTGATTGAAAATGCAACTGTTTGGTTAAAACTTGATCTGCTCTGTTGAAAATTCTTTTTTTTTTGGTTGACATAATTTGTTTATAGAATTGAAAAATGTTGATTGGTTACAATATTCTTTATTGTGCAGCACTAACGGTGGAACACAAAGTAGATTTGCTAAAGACATTTTCTAGTCATAACTTGAGAACCTGCTTAGATTTCCAAAGTTTTATTGGCTAAAGTTGAAGACAAGAGTTTAAAGATTATTTCCTGTGAATTTGAGGTTTTTATCACAAATTTCCTAAGTTAAAGAACGAGTTGAAGTCGAATTAGAGAACCCGAAAAATTCTGGGCGATCACCTCTCTCGCGGCCGAAAGCGGTCATCGCCGTCTGAAACTCGACGCAAAAATTTTTGAACATTTCTTGTCATAACTTGAGACCCTGTTTAGATTTCTAATGTTTTATTTGATGAAATGAAAGATAAGAGTTCAAACATTATTGCCTGTGAAATTGAGCTTTTTGTCACAACTTTCGTAAGCTCCCGAGTCAAAGCACGAGTTGGAGTCGAGATACAAAATCCGAGAAATTGGGGGCGATCACCTCTCTCATGCACATGCTTGGTACATGCTTGAACATTTTCAGTTATAACTTGAGAACCTGCTCAGATTCCTAAAGTTTAATTGGCTAAAATTAAAGATAAGTGTTTAAAGATTATGTCCTGTGCATTTGAGGTTTTTTCCACAACTTTCCTGAGTTAAAGAACGAGTTAAAGTCGAGGTACAAAATCCGAGAAATTCTGGGCGATCACCTCTCTCGCGGCCGAAAGCGGTGATCGCCGCCTGAAACTCGACGCAGAAGCTCTTGAACATTTCTAGTCATAACTTGAGACCCTGTTTAGATTTCTAATGCTTTATCTGATGAAATTAAAGATGAGGGTTCAAACATTATGTCCTGTGAAATTGAGGTTTTTGCCACAACTTTCATAAGCTCCTAAGTCAAAGCACGAGATGGAGTCGAGGTACAAAATCCGAGAAATTGGGACGATCACCTCTCTGGCGGCCGAAAGCGGTCATCGCCGACTGAAACTCGACGCAGGCACATCTATACATTTCTAGTCATAACTTGAGAACCCGTTTAGATTTCTGAAGTTTTATTGTCTTAAATTTAAGTTAAGAGTTCATGGATTATTTCCTGTGAACTTGAGGTTTTTGCCACAACTTTTCTGAGCTACAGAACGAGTTGAAGTCAAAGTACAAATTCCGAGAAAATCCGGACGATCACCGCTCTCGCGGCTGAAAGCTGTCACCGCCGACTAAAACTTGACGCAGGCACATCTATACATTTCTAATCATAACCTGAGAACCCGTTTAGATTTCTGAAGTTTTATTGGCTGAAATTAAAGATAAGAGTTTAAAGATTAGTTCCTGTGAATTTCAGATTTCAGGCCACAAGTTTCCTCAGTTAAAGAAGAAGTTGAATTCGAAGTACAAAATCCGAGAAATAACGGGCAATCACCTCTCTCGCGGCCGAAACCGGTCATCGCCGAATGAAACTCGACGCAGACACGCTATAATATTTCTAGTCATAACTTGAAAACCCGTTTAGAATTCTTAAGTTTCATCGACCTAAATTGAGGATAAGAGTGCAAAGATTATTTCCTGTAAATTTGAGATTTTCGCCAAAATTTTCTTAAGTTAGAGAACGTGTTGAAGTCGGAGTTCAAAATCCAAAAAATTCAGGGCAATCACTGCTCTCGCGGTCTAAACCGGTCATCGCCGACTGAAACCAGACACAGATACGCTTGGATATTTCTAGTCATAACTTGAGAAGCCGTTTAGACTTCTAAAGTTTTATTAGTTTGAATTAAGAATAAGAGTTTGAAGATTCTGTTCTTTGAATTTAAGGTTTCTGTCACAAATTTCTTATGTTAAAGAACGAGTAGAAGTCGATGTACAAAATCCGAGAAATTCCAGGCAATTACCGCTCTCGTGGCCGAAAGCGATCATCACCGTCTGAAACTCGACGCATACATGCTTGAACATTTTTAGTTATAACTTGAGAACCTGCTCAGATTCCTAAAGTTTTATTAGCTAAAATTAAAGATAAGAGTTTAAAGATTATGTCCTGTGAATTTGAGTTTTTTTCCATAAACTTCCTAAGTTAAAGAACGAGTTGAAGTCGAAGTACAAGGTGAAAGCGGTCATCGCTAGCTGAAACTCGACGCAGTCAGCTTGGACATTTTTAGTCATATTTCGCAATCTTATTAGAATTTTTCAAGTTTTCTTGGCTTGAATTAAAAATTTAGCTTCAATGATAACGTAGTATGAATTTAAGATTTTTGCTACAATTATCTTAGGTCACACCATGAGTTAAAGTCGAGGTACAGAATTCGAGAGATTATTGAATTTTTTTCAAAGCTTCTCAGGTGATATATCGTCTAGGAAAAGTCAAAAATATTCTTACGGGGACTCATCAGACACGGAATTCCATAAGCTTTCTAGATATATTTTTTTTAATCTCTTTTATTTTCTGACCGAGTTATCGTTGTTCAAAGTCAGCAGTGATTTTCAATAGTACTCGTGCTAGTCATACCAACAATTTTCGACTGAATTGTATATTATTGGAATACTACAATTTAACAGCAGCGGATTCAATTTATCGATACTTAAAATATAAGGAGAAGAAAACTTTCAATTTCCAGGTATACGTGTGAATTGTGCAGACGAGATAAAACGAGTTTAATTGCCCAGAGAAGGCCAGCTGCTGGAACCAAGTGGAAAGTACTTCGTTACTACGTAGCTTCGCATAAATGCCTAATTATTTTGTGCTTATCTGCCTCTCGCACAAAAATAGCTGACGTCCCTTATCGTCTGGAAGCTCTTTTTATCGAAGATACCAACGATCGCGACATTTACTGTCGCAGGGGGCCATCCGAGACGTAATTAGCTAATTGTAAAGATTCCCAATTTAACCAAAAATGCGCAGCATACTTATTCAGACTTTCGAAAACTCGAGATCGGAAGGACAACCACTTTTCTTCCAAGAAATTTAAACAGATTTTAATACCTCATAAAATTCAATGTTTAATTAGTATGGATTCTCATTGACATCAATTTTTTTCCTCAAAATTTAGAATTCTAAAGGTCGCTGCTTCATTTGTGGTTAGGTCTCCAATTTCATTTGTCTAGTTTTTTCTTGCTAAAAAAGAAATTTGACATTCGACATGAAATTACTTTCCAGATGCTTTTATGTATGCTCTATCGAAAAAAAAAAAAAATTTGCTCAAAAAAAGTTTTCTGGTTTCGAGAAAATTAATGACACAGGTCACGTTTCGAGGTTAGATTTCTTGGCTGTATCGACTTTTAACTTTTTTCAACATTGATTTTGAAGTGAATTTGCAGTTTAAAAAAAAAAACTAAGAATTTGCATCCTCGTTATTGAATGGACAAAATGATTTTTAAAAATTTTGCTCAAAAAGTCATTCAGTTTTAAGAAAATTGAAAATCAAATTATGACTTCGAAATAGCGCAAAACTGATATTTTAACTTTAATTGACGACAGCAACTATAATTTAACATATTTTGAAAAATCGAGAAATCAGATTTTACATTATTAAGTGCTGAATGCAGGGGATATCATGGTAATTGAAAATAATTATCCAGTCTCGAGAAAACTGAAATTGCATTTGTTACATTGAGGTCAGAAAGCCTCTCGGCGAACTTAAACGACAATGATCACTGTAATTATTGTTATTTTTCTTGTTTTTGGTTTCTTTTTGTAATATTATCTCCATTAAAATTAGAAGTAACACAAAATTACACAAGCCAAGCATTAAATGGCGCGTGCGTCTGCTGACAGCTGATTGACTATTGAACCGTAGGAGGAAGATAGTTTCACGCATAGGAGTTTGCGCATCGGAGTTTGCGCAGTGCCTTTGGACTGGAGCAGCCTATAGAAGCTTGGCGGGAACTTGGAAACACTGAAATATAAAATATTTTTTGCCGGTGTTGACTGAAATATAATTTTGTATTTTAGTATTTCAAAGTACCTTCCTTACATTTCTATTCATGTTGGAGATTTTTTTCAATGTGTAATTATATATTACCTGCTTCTAAGTTTGAAGCATTTGCAAGATCTGAATCCTACTGGGTTTATTTTTTGAGGCGTTAAAACTAAAGTTTTTTTATTCGCTTTAAAAGCTTGAATTTGAAAATATTTGGTTTGAAATTTCTTATTTTCTGTAGGTTTCTAATTTCAAATTTCACAATGCTATGGGTTACTACTTTAAAATTATACAATTTTGAATGTTTTATTTTGAAACACTGTCTAATTTTAAAGTAAGTAAGGTTGGATGATAGTTTGTGAAGAAAAAATTTTGTCGTTGGGACCCATATTTACGGAGAGGGAGAGTAAAAAATAAAGGTCAAAAACAAATTGGCCTTTTTTGAATTAAGGGTTCTCTTTTTCCTCTTTTACTGAAAGAATAGCTTAGGTCTTTTACTTTAAAAAACAAATTGGCTTATTTTTTAATTAAGCGTTCTTTTTTTCTTTTTTACTGAAATAATAGCTCAAATCTATTTCTTGAAATACCTTCAGGTTTAAAAATCAACTTCTTATAACTTTTTCATAAAAATAAGCATTCAGTGGGTTTTAGGAGGATAATATCTTCTTCAACGACTTATAACTCTTTTAACATCTATTAAAAAATTGTTGTTCTCCCTACAACTACAATAGGGTTCTTCATGTTCTTTCTATTTTTCATTTATATATATTTTAAAAATTTTTTAATTTTGTTCTTTAATGACCTGAAAAAATGTTTGATAATCAGGAAATAAAAAAAAATTGTCTTTATTTTCAGAGGTCACTTTTAAATATTCAAGATTTTTATGAAAAATTTGACTGCTAATATTGTACAATAATTTTTAATTGATAGCCTTGATGATTCAGCAATTTTAAGTTGAAATCGTCCGGAATCGATAATAGTTTAAAATTCAAATATTAAAAAGGCAGAACAATTTCACTACTATATCTTTCAAAATTGTAAAATTTCATATGAAAAGCCTTGATAGTCAGTTTGAAATTCAATAATTTTAGAATTAAATATTTTAAATTGTTTGGTTTCAACTTTAATCAGATTTGAATTTAATAATTTTAGATTTGAACATTCGAAATTGTTTGGCTTCTATTTTAAGCTTACAAAATTGTCTTTTTTTTAATTCTTTGAAACCGTGAAATTTCAAATTGAAAGACTTGATAGTTGTACAATTTTCAGTTCAAAGGATTCGTAACTAAACATTTTTTAATTAAAAGCCTCCAGAATAAATTCAAAATAATGAAAAATTAAGAAAATAATTTGTCAAATTCGAGCCTCAAAAATGTGAAGATTTAAGAACAAAGCACTGAAAAATGAATTATGTTTTATTTGGAAATTTCTCAAAATATTGAACATTTCCAACTCAACTTGAAAAAAAAATCTCGAATCGAAAGGCTTAAAATTGTGCTATTTCAAAAATTGGAATCATAGTGATCTTGTTTTGTACTTATTCCTTCTTTTAATTTTTAATTTCAAGTTAACAAATATTTGATTGGAAGTTTTGGCGTTAACGGTGTTGTTTAAAATCAAAATAGATAAAAAATGGAACTATCTGAAATTTATACCTCAGGAATGAAATAATTTCTTTCATTTCGAATGATTACTATTTTAGATTTCTGAATTTTCATGTTGAACGCTGAATTTTCGATTTTTTTTCGTAAGTTTTAATTTTGCAATTAAACTTGAAGTAGTTGAATTTTGAAAAGTATAATTGAGAATTTGAAAATTGTTAGTTTTTATATGATTTAAATCTACAGAAGATAATTGAAATTTGAAAGGGTTTGAGTATAAAAAAGTTTTAATATCACAATTTTTGGTAATTAAAATTTTTTCAATTTTAAGTGAAGTTCAGATTGGTTTTATTTTTAATGTTCTGTAGTAGAAATTCTATCATTTTTGATACTTCTCATTTAAAGTTACTTCATTTTCGACGTTTTTTTTTTGAGGGAGGAATTCAATTTAAAATGGTGAGAATTGAAAATTCTTCCATTTGGAACGGTGCAAATGACGGTGAATTTATTCTTTGATCAGAAAAATTTGTGTGATCAATTATAATGTTGATCTATAATTTTTTTAACTAATAACATTTAAAAGTTTTAGAATTCAGAAGCTTTGACTGCGAAATATTCCATTTAGTCTTTGACTTTAAATTGTCAAATTTTCATCGCCTCGAATTGGAAATTATTTGAATTCAAAAGTTTCTTATCTAAAATTTTGGACTTTCAAACACATTTCAAATTATCAAATTTTAAACAGTTTTATTTAGAAATTATATACATATTGTTCTCTTTTGAACATTTTGCCTAATCTGAAATTGTTTGATGTAGAACGTTTTCAATTCAAAATCGTTCAATATATTTTTATTGAATTTTCAAACGCTTTCAATTCAAAATTGAGTTTTTCTTTCAAATTATCCAATTTTAAACAGTTTTGTTTAGAAATGATATACATATTGTTTTCATTTGTAAATTTTGCCTAATCTAAAATTGTTTGATGTGGAACGTTTTCAATTCAAAATCGTTCAATATATTTCTATTAAATTTCAAACGCTTTTAATTCGCAATTATTAATTATTAATTAATGTTTTAAAATTTTTTGAGCTCCTAATATCTATAAATGTTTTTAATATTAGATTTTTGATTTGTTAATATTTTTAATGACAGGAATTACATAATCAAAATGCAGCACATAATATATAAATAATATAATTAATACAAAGAACCATGAACGTGCGCTTCGCGCGCGTGCATTCACTGCTGGTATTGTAATAAGATAATTAATCACAGTTCTCAGATTATCGTGCGTAGCGATAAAAATTATAAATCTTTTGACTGTGGTATCAGCCTTGAATTTCTACAAATCTTTCCACAATTCTTTGGCGTGAATTCTTTTTTATCGTGCACGCGTGATTGCGTGGCGGCGCGGCATGAGCACTCAAGGGTCAGTTACACGACGGAAGATAAACTCAATTCCCTTTGCTGATGAAACTTACCGACCTCAACCCCCTCATACGTTTTTTTTCTTTTTACTTAAGCCCCCCTCTTGATTTCTTTTACGCGGCGAATTATCGAACCTATACGGTGCAAAGTGGGCTGAGAGACACCGAAAACTGGCCAAAATTCAAGATACCATCCGAATTGTATGAAACTTAGTTTTTTATTTTTGAGGTCGCTGATTTCAATTTTGACGTCAAAAGTTACAAATTCAAAATAGGGGATCCAAAATGGCGGACAAGAATTTTTTTTACACAAATTTGCTTAAAACTTGGTACAAAATAGCGGATCCAATGTGACAATCAAAACTTAGAAATTTGTACAAATTTTCCTAAAACTTGGTACAAGGGTGATTCTGAGGTCGCTTATTTTCGATTTGGACGCCAAAAAATACAAATCTAAAATGGCAGATCCAATATGGCGGCCGAAATTTCCAAATTTACCGAAAACTTGGTACAAGGGGGTTTTTGAAGTCTTTTATTTCTATTTTGACGCCAAAAGCTACAAATTCAAAATGGCAGATCAAATATTACACTCAAAATTTTCAATTTTTTACAGATTTGCCTTAAACTTAGTACAAGAAGATTTTTCAGATCACTTATTTCGATTTTGACGTCAAAAGCTACAAACTCAAAATATAGGATCGAATATGGCAGACGAAATTAATTTTTATTACAAATTTGTCTACAAATTTTTATGAGAGGGTTAATAAGGTCGTTAATTTCGATTTTGACGTCAAAGGTTACAAATTCAAAATGGCGCATCCAATATTGTGACTAAAATAATGTTTCTTCACAGTTTTACCTAAAACTTATTACATCAGGGTTTATAAGGTCGTTAATTTCGATTTTGACGTCAAACGTTATAAATTCAAAATGGCGGATCCAATATGAAGGCCAAAATTTTCAAATATCTACAGATTTGTCTAAAATTTAGTAAAGGGGGATTTTTGAGGTCGCTACTTTCGATTCTGACGTCAAAAGTTACGAATTCAAAATGGCACATCCAATATATCGGCTAAAATTTTAAAATTTCTGAAGATTTGTTTAAAACTTGGTACAAGGGGGTTTTTAAGATCGCTAATTTCGATTTTGACGCTCAAAGTTACAAATTCAAAATGACATCCAATATGGTGGCTGAGATTAATTTTTTTCCACAAATTTGCCTAGGACTTAATACAGTGGGGTTTCTAAGGTCGTTGATTTCAATTTTGACGTCAAATGTTACAAATTCAAAATGGCGGATCTAATATGGAGGCTAAAATTCACAAATTTTTGCAGATTTGCCTAAAATTTAGTGAAAGGAGGTCTTCAAGGTCGCTACTTCCAATTTCACGTCAAAATTTACAAATTAAAAATAGCGAATCCAATATGGCGGATAAAATTATTTTTATATTATAGATTTGCCTAAAACTTGGTACAGGGGGCTTATGAAGTCGTTAATTTCCATTTTAACGTTAAAAGCTACAAATTCAAAAAGCGGATCCAATATGGCCACCAACGTTTGAAAAGTTTCACATATTCGTCTAAAACTTGGTACAAGAGGGTTTTTGAGATCGCTAATTTCGACTTTGATATTAAAAATTACAAACTCGAAATTGAGGATCCAATATGGCGGATCCAGAGTTTCCAAGTTCTCACAGATTTTCCTAAAGTTTGATAAAAGGGAGTTTTTAAGATCGCTGATTTATATTTGACATTGAGAATTTTTGACATTGAGAATTATTATTTTAAAAATTCTACAATCCAGGATCTACTACGTGCAGACTGCAGTGCATTTTTTTCGGAAAATTTGATTTTTCGATTTTAAGAGGTAAAAATTTGTTTTTCACTGTTTTATACCAGAGAAAAAATTAGAGCAGATAAATCTTATTATTCGAATGCACCGTGCATGTGCGCGTTCAACTTCTTTTGTCAATATCTTCATTAAATGTCAAAGGTGGCAAAAGGTGGCCAAAAAACTAAATATTAACAAAAAAATAAACCTTTTAGAATCATAAAGCTTAAGATACGATGTGAAATCTCACGGAACTTTGGTTAAAAAAATGTCTATATTGTAAATTTTTAAAATGCACGAGTATAAAGTGAGGGAATTCGAATTTTTTGTTAAAAATTATTCTTTTTTCGTTCGAAATTATTTTTTTTAATTGAAAAAAAATCGATGTATTTTGTTTAAAATTCGCCCTTTTTGGTAAAAAATTATCTTTTCGGTTGAACATTCATCTTTTTGGTTTCAACTTTACTATTTTCTTGGAAATTCTTTTTTTTGGTTGAGTTTAACTGAATTTAATATAAAATGAAAATCTTTTTTGGTTGAAACTTCAATTATTACCTTTTTCATTAAGAATTCACCTCTTTTGGTTGAAAATTGAACTACTTTGTTAAAAAAATTTTTGTTGTTGAAGATTCATCATTTTAGTTGAAAATCCATCTCTTGCATTGAGAAATTAACTATTTGGTTAGATATTCCTCTTTTTTATTTATTTTAAAATTCATGTATTTTGCTGAAGATATGTCTGTTTTGGTTGAAAATTTATCCTTTTTTGTGGAAAATTCACGTATTTTGTTGAAAATTCAACGTCTTCTAAAACATTTTCTATTGGGCTTAAAATATTGTAAATCTTCTAGAAGTGGAAGTCGTTACTAGGTAAATCCAAAGAAACACTTTTGGAATGAAATAATTTTCAACGCCAAAGAGATTTATAGCCCAAAATAGGAAATCTGAAATTTTTCTTCCACACTAAAATTCAAAATTTTCTAAAACATTCCTTGTTTTGAAAATATTATGTGGGTCATGACTAGCCTACGACTTTCATTAAAAAGTGCAACAACCATCACTCGAAAGTTATGAATAAAGTTTTGTACAAATTAAATTTGGATATATATTTCTAAAACACAAAAGTAACTGAAAAAGTAACGATAGTTACTTTTTTGGGAAATGCAACTAAGAAAAAGTTACATTTTGAATCGGTAACAATGACGATAACTAATTACTTTTTTTGTGATGTAACGGTAACGACGACTAGTTCCTTTTAAAAAGTAACTTACCCATCACTGCCTGCGTTAATTAAATTCAAATATTACCTGAAAATAAAAATAAAGAATTTAATATAAATTGTTGCTCAATCAATTTTTTTATTTTCTTATTAACATCAAAAATCTTAAAGATCGAAATGAAATCTACTTTCTTATGATTTTTTTTTGTTGCTAAAATAGATTTTGACCACTTTTCGGTGTATCTCAGTTCACTGTGCGGTGGGTTATCGAATCTCTTGTGTCCCCTCCACGAAGCTTGCCGTAAAAGTGGCTGCGTGTGCCACTATCTGTGATCTCTGACCCATGCGCTTCTTATTTCTTCTCAGGGTTCGAAAAACATGCCTTAACGGCCGAACGTTATCGCCTGTATGCAGGGGGCATCGAGGCTATCCGACCGACGGCGACCGACGGGGTTACCACTCGACCCGAGACGAACTCACGCCATTTCCCAACACGTGGAGGCTGTACAGTCGACAAGAAAAATCATTTATTGTGTAATCTCCAAAAACATGTTTTATATTTAATAAATTCAAAATTATGAGCTCTTGATGATTCCCGTGCGAAAAAATGTGGTGAGTCCCCATAAGGGGCACTTCTAGAATGCCTTTAGGTCATGAGGGGCCCACGAGGGCAGTCCAGGCATGGCCTCTCATGGAAACAACATTTTAAATCACAAGGATCTCACGATGGGCTTGGATAAACTTTAAAACAAAGGTCCTTGCACTGATGGGATTGTTTCATAAATTTTGTGGGTTGATTTAGATTCAATCTATTCAGATTATTCCATTTTTCAAAAAAGAAGCGGGTGAGAATCCAAACTAATAACACAATTTCTAAAAAATTGCTAACTTCATCGAATTCTTTAAATATATTTGAGTAAAATAGATATCTTTTTTTAAATTGAGTTAATTATTGACACCTCAATTAAAAGAAATCTTAAGTATTGATAGGCAATCCTGCAGTTTGGAACCAATCTTTAATTAATGTCTCTTTTGTAAAATTTCTTAAAGATCGAAATAAAATCTATTTTCTTATGAAAATTTTGGTCTACTAAAAAGAACATCCAAAAAGTTCACAACTCAAGAATAGACTTTGAGACTACCTGCTTCTTCGGCTCATTAGAAACAGATGTGCAATAAATGTATACAACAGGAAGAAAAAAGAAGGAGAAAAAAGAAAGAGTCAACCAAAATCATTCTCACACTCTTTCTTTTTTTCGCCCTTTTTATACTACTGGGGACCAACATGTATCGAAGCCAATTTAGACTTCCTCATCAGAGGTAATTTATAGACAGAACAATGGGTACAAGACTGATAAACTGCCAGATTATAAAAATATTAATTTTACTTCAAAATAAAATAGATTTTATTGATAGTAATTTTCGTTTTTTTGGTACGTCTTTCATTCATCAATTGAAAATTGAAAATTTTTACATAGGCCAAACATTCCGATAAATCTTAAATTTAGATCATTTTAATATTTAATTGGGAATCAATTGACACAAATTGCAAGTTTTGATAAAAAGTAAAATCATTATATCCAATTAATGATTCCATCCCAAATTCTGTTGTATCTAGCAAGATCTCTTCTTAAATTACTAGTTTTGTTACCTTCCCTCTTTATAAATAGCATTTCAATGAACTCTCTCTTTTTTTATTTTTCTCATGATACAAAATTTTGACATCATCCCAATTAAATTCATGCCCATGTGTAAGTCTATGTTTTGTAAGGTCCGAGTAATATCTTGCACTTCTATGAAAATGATGATTATGTTAATCTTTTACTGTTCTAAGTGATCTCCTTGTTTGCTCTATGTAGACAACATCACATTGTCGACATTTAAATTTGTAAATTACACATTGTTTTTCCATTGAATTCCTGTACATTGCTTCTGTTCTGATTATTACCTTTATTCTTAATTTGAATAATTCTGTTATGCATATGCATGCCAATTAAAGCAATAGGATAATGGTTGAGAAAAAGAATCTGTTCGCAAAATTCAATATTCTTTTCATGGAATGAAGGATGAGATAATTTAAGAGCTCCCTCAATAAAATTCTTTTTAACTTCTATTTTGTTTTGAATGGAATGATACGAATTGAAATTGAGTGTCCTCACTGAAGAGATAGTTTTTCTGTGCCAATTAGGAATAATATAATTTTCAGCAGTTTTTATTGAGGTCAAATCAAGAAACTTCAATCAACCTTCTGTTTCAACTTTAACAGTGAACTGTAATCTTCGATGTATACTATTAAATATTTTAATTAGGGTATCTACATTTTGTCCATGTAAAGATAAAATAGAATGATCCACATATCTTGCATACAAGTCTAATTCAAAATTAATTCTGTTAAAAAGACAGAATGATATAAGACAGAATGATATAAGACAGAATGATCCACATATCTTGCATAAAAATCCAATTCAAAATTAATTCTGTTAAAAACTTCATTTTCCAAATCTTCGATTACAATTCCAGCAATAATTGGAGATAAGACTGAGCCTGTCGAAGTACCAAATTCTTGATTATAGAAAGTACCGCTGAATTTAAAATAAATGGAATTGAATACATATTCACTAGCGTCAAGAAATTGTTTTTTAATAATTTTAGTAACACCCTTTATCAGCCTTAGTAATCAATAATTCAGGATGACGTTTTGAAAAAAGTTTTGTTTCAAATAATCCTTCGCCTAATTCTTTTTCTAATAAGGTTTGTAGAACCTTTGTTTAAAAATTCATTCGATAATCCCATGAATCTTGCTCTGAATTCTTGTACTTCTTTTCTGGTAATTTTGAAATATTGACTTGAATGTCATTAATGATTTTAAGGAATTGAATATACTTATTTTCGCTATACTTGTTACTAAAACCTTCACCGAACCTTAGTATGATAATTACATTTTGTTGAATCTCTCTGTTAGAAACATTTAAGAACCATGGGTCAGGTTGGTCTTGAAGAAGAACTAAGTGAATATTTAGATTCAATTTTTGTGTATCTTCTTGGATATATAGATATATAGGATAGATATATTGGATAGATAAATATGGATATAT
>JAUMHM010000078.1:41381036-41391906 GCA_032362435.1 Melikaiella ostensackeni | reverse complement strand
GCGGAATTTCGATCTGTCATTTCACGAACGCGTCAGGGAAAAATGCTCCCCACTCAGTCTTTTCCCTGACACGGCTGTTTCCTCTTCCCTCAACTCTCCGCTCGAGCTCATACTTACGATAACTTTCAAACATGATTTTCAAGGTGTTGGTAGTCGAATTTCGGTCTGTCGTTTTACGATGGCGTCAGCGAAAAATGCTCTCTGCTCAGCGTTCCCTCTGAAGCGGCCTTTCTCTCTTTCTTCAACCTTCTGTTTGGAATCTTATTTTCTATGACTTTCAAACGTGATTTTCAAGGTGTTAGTAGTGGAATTTCGATCTGTTGTTTTACGAACGCGTCAGGGAAAAATGCTCTCCACTCAACTTTTTCCCCTGACGCGGCCATTCCATCTTCCCTCAGCACTTCGCTCCAGCCCATACTTTTGATGATTTTCAAACATAATTTTCAAGGTGTTAGTTGTGGAGCTTCGTTCCGTCGTTTTACGAACGCTACATGTAAATACTGGCCTTGCTATTAAGTAATAATGAACTTGGGCTATCAATCCTAGATCCTAGATGAAAATTGACTCATGTTATCACTTGAAAATGCCAATTTTTCATCTGCATCAGGTGTCTAAGCGCAGTGGACAAGGCGTCTTGCGTTCATGGCTTTCTAAAGAAGAGTCGTTTCCCTGATATATTCGCCGCTAACTAGGACTTATACTCCTACGTGGCGAAAAACATCTCCAGCTCTCCGCCTGTTTCACACTCGTAATAATTAACGCTTATGAAAATGTTGATATCAAAGTTTGAGGTTGTCATAATTTGTTGACGAATGGTGCCTATCCTTATTTACCTACAATGAATGTTGGATGGCTGTAAATATAAAATATTTCCACGTGTGACCAAACGCAAAAGAAAGCAAAGTAAAAAATGATATTAAGAGCTTAAAAATTGTACACCTGATTAATGTTTAAATATGACTCCTATTATTCTTCGCTCCCTATTTATTAATATCTCTCGGATTGAATCTTCCCAAACATAAAACCAATTCCAACAAATCTAATTAAGGTATCCTTGAAATAAAAAGCATTAATGACCCAATTTTTCAAATGTCAAAAATCTTATTTAAATAAATGCACATCTTAATAACTCCTTATCTACAGGTATCAGTAACTAGTCTGAACGTGAGAATTTAAAGGCTAATAGGAACGAACTCTTGCTTTTGCAGGGTTTGATCGCGATCGATTGGAAATGATGTTCTGTATGTAAAAGACTCCGGCGTAAGTTGATTGTATTGAAAAATGTTTCCAATCAAGAGTTTGGCGCCCGGCTGTCAAGTGAGACTTGATAGATCGATTCAAAGTTCGAAGTACACTGTCGATTGGCTGGAAATTACGGGGGCCCCAGAGTCGCCAATAAGAATATTAATGACTCAGTAACGTCGGAAAGTAATTATATCCATCGGTAGTAGTCGCTAATATGCGAATTAAAAGCCGGTCTGCTGAGGAGGACCAAGATTTTTCGAGGGTGAATAACGATCCGCCAATTAAGCCAGACGATCCAGAATTGAGCAATTAAAGAACGAATTCTTCTCCCCGGCGGAATAATCAACGCGCTTCGATTCACGATCTCATAAATCATGTGTAACGTGGGGGGACAAAAGTCTGCGAAATTAAGAACGATGAACGTATTCAAAGTGTGAAACAAAAATTTTGATTGCGGAAAAGATTGTTCTATTCTAGATAAGAGAGTATTGCAACATCTGACTGTTATTTGTAAAGAAACTGATACCTTGTTTCAAGAATTCGCTTTCAATTATATATAGAGAAAACTGAATAATGAGAAAAAGTGAATGGATCGTAAAGCAAAGGTTGATTAGTATTTTACATGGGTATCAATGTTGAAAACGAGTTTTATAATCAGCCTTTTTACCACTTACTTGCTATTTTTTAATTGAAAAATTGCAAAATGTGTTTTTGATATGGAGAAAAAAACTTTTTCAGATGACAGACTACCATTTTTTAAGGAATGAAACTGCTGTCACTATTCTTTGACTGGTTTCTTTGATTCGACAAACTCTTGGCTTCAAAACTGTCTAAATATTAATTCTCTTAATTTTCATCGAAAATATATTTTATGGGGTTTTATGAGAAGTGTCATTCGGTACAAGGTGAATGAATTGTTAACTGTTTAGGCTTGGGTATAAAACTAATTTTTCTGTTTTTAGGTTGCGAGCACCAACGAGTAAGTGCAACCAGCCAAACAACTTTTAAATAAATAAGCAAGTTCATGCCGTTCACCAACATAACAAAATAAAATTATTCGTAGTTTTTTTGTTTATGATAGTTGGTAGCAGTGACTGCCATTGTAGCATGTTATTTACGACGCGGTTTGGAGCTCGTACAATTTTTATAATATATTGAAAAATAATCACTGTATGCGTGAAAAAATGTTTTTGATTGACAGTTTTGAATTATTGTTTCGTGAATTGATACACAAATTTCTGCGAAAACTGAGTAGAAAGGCTTAAAATGTGAATATTCACTTCATACCAGAAGAGTACCATCTGCATAAAATTGCAACGTGTTGGAAAAGTATGAAACAGGATAAATAGCAAGATAATTCACATAATGAAATTGCTGTCTTTAAAATTAATGTTCGAGCTTTACTTTGGTATGCAATACTTTCCCCACTTGTTCATCATTTATCAATATTATAACTTAACAAGTTTTCCTATTTGGATCGTACTGGTTTCCCCTAGATTCGTAGTATCATTTTGAATTTTTTATTTTTACATGACTAGGACAAAATTAGTTTATAATTACATATATTTTTTCAATTTTTAGTGTTGAATTAATAAAAACGTTAATAAAAAAGTAAGAATTGATGAGATGTTTGCCTCTGTTACGTCTTAGCTGTAATGATTCTTCACTATTGTGAACAAATTGTGATTTAATTTGACTTAATAATCCTTAAAGTCAATGATCCAGAGTATTAGAAAACATTTTTTTGGTACTCAAAATCCAATATTGATGGAGGGGTTGGGAAGCTCCTTTTTAAAAAATAATATTTTTTGATAAAAATTTTTTGGTGAATTGGCATTTGCTGTATCGTCTAAGGTACAGTGATTCTTCGGAAAAAAATATTAGTCAGATTAAAAAAAAATTCCATTCTTAACAACAAATTGTTATGAGAAATAATTTTTCCCATACTTGCACTTGTCCGAAAAATCAGAAAAAATCAGGTACAACCATGTACTCAAGGGTACGTCAATTATTTCTTTCCAGACCTTCCACGCAAAAAATTTCATGTTTTATTGTCCTTGGTTTTTATTTTGCAACCAATATACCAGACGTTATTTTTTTCTAATTAGAAATTTAAGCCGAATTCGAACCTAAAAAAACGTATAACAGTAAACAGGATTATTTTGTTTTAATGACTGGTTGAGGAAAATGAGTTCTAAAAATACGTTTTTTTTCATCTGCACAAACATACATGGAAAATTACAAAAAGTGTGTTTTTATCTTGTTTTTCAGCAAAAACTAGTCACGTGACGGTCTGGTACATGCCTTAAAAAGGAATATTGATTATCATTTCAAGTAAACAAAAATTCGTAAGTTTTTTTTATTCTATTCAATTCTTTTTGCGCCGTATTTTCAAAAAACTTCTTAGTTGCAAAAATTTAAAAGGAAATTTAGACCTCATCAGGAAACTTAAATGCTTTCTCGTATAAACCTCCAAGTTCCATTTGATCCAATTGCTTGTTTGACATGAGCTTTCAAGTATCAGAAGTGAAATCAATAAATCTCTAAACTTTGCAAATAATAAAATTGTTTGCTCAATTTTTTTTCGGCCTTACTGTTTTTCTTTTCACTTCTTATCAAATTAATAAAATGATACAATTTTAATCAATGATTCCTAATTTTCTTGAGAAATAGTTTCTCTATGACTTTACCTCAATCAAATTTAATTATTTGATAGCTCAAATCATTGAAAAACAAGTTTCCTAACGAATAATTTCATGAACTAATAACTATAATTCATAATAATGTATTTATTGTTTAAA
This sequence comes from Melikaiella ostensackeni, assembly GCA_032362435.1. NCBI lineage: Eukaryota > Metazoa > Arthropoda > Insecta > Hymenoptera > Cynipidae > Melikaiella > Melikaiella ostensackeni. The sequence continues at coordinate 41,387,860 of JAUMHM010000078.1, read as the reverse complement.
ATTGAATGAGATCAAACACTAGAGAATCCTTTTCCCTTGTGGACGGAAGATGGCATATAACACTATGATGTTTAACGTAAAGTTCAGCGGTCGATGTACACAAATTTTCAAAACGGTCGGTGTCAATTGGTAGGTGGCAGCATAAAGCAAACCAAGATCGTTTTGAAATTGCACAGAAGTTCCTTATTGAGTCCAAGACACTCAGCTAAAACATCAGGTTTTTTGAAAGCTTGGCGGGCAGTATTTCCGTCATATCTGCTTCCACTTCCACCAGCTTTTGGCTTACCCACTCCCAACCCCATTTTATCCCAAAGTAGTGCTTGAATTTTACTTTTTCGTCTCGCAAATTTTGGTGTGTGCTCTTTACTTCTCATTTGCCACTTCTTCATAGGTGGTCTGTACGAAATATAGAGGCAACATTCATGAAATCCAATCCAAGCATGTAGAGGACTAATTCCGTATTGAAGGGAATAGGGTTAGCGGTGAAGATTCCTTTTTCCTTATTTGAAAGATCATTGAAGAGTGAAGGTGTTGCATGATAGATAGAGCACGACTGCATGGATTTAGTGTGTGTCACTATGTTCAAATCTTTGCCGTCTATTAACGTCATAAACAAAGTGAAGTGTATACGAATTCTAAAGTCACCCAAGGATGTTTCAGTGAATTGTAATTTTTCTATCTGATTTTCAGTGTCCTTTTTTTTGTTTTTTAATTTCGTTAGCTAATTCCTTAATATATTTAATTCTTATGGGCCGACAAGATAATGGTGATTGGGATACTCTACTGTTCTAAAGTATCATGTTGTTTGCAGTTGTTAGTCTTAATGGTATTGGAATAGTTGCAATCAAACTCTCATCACTAGCTTCTACAGATTTGCATTTGTACTATTGTTGATAAGCTGAGTGAACAGTGCACTACCTTATGCCCAAGAGCATATAAATATTGCTTCTACCTCCGTCTTGCCGGAATTTGTCAAAGTCTGAATTATTACAACTCTTTGTAATTCAACAGTTCGCATCGCTGTATAATAAGCAAAGCTTGAAGTGAGATTTCTGCTGATGTCTCGTACAGTATAATTTCTTCTTTAGGTGGACTTCATCTTCCTTCGGCATTTATAGTGTATTGATATGCTGGGAAAATGTCAGCGCTTCTCGACTTTGCTTGTTCTCGCATAGATATATAATTATCTTTGGAGAGATCATATTATAATAAGTAACCTAAAGCTTCTTCTGGATTCATTTTTATTATCGAGAGCTTTGGTTTACTTATAAGCAGCCTCAATTTTGCTCGTCTAATGAGGCTTTTCAATAATTCTTGAAGAACTGTGCTTAAACTCTTCTCACCTGAAGATCACGATGCATGACGGCATGCCATAAGTAACCTTTTAGGATCATTAGCATGTTGACTACTGATTATTGCAGCTTCTCGCTTTTTTGATCGCTCAGATTTTCTTATCAAATTCAAGTTTTGAATAACCAAAACATGTTGTGGGTTGATTTTCACAACTTTCAATTTCAACATCATTATTGAAATCTAGCTCAGCAATAACAAATTCGGAATTTAGCCAGCCTGTGTTATTTTCTCCAAATTTATCTTTCATTCTCTTGCTTGCTTTGAACTTAGTATCACGTTTACTTTTCAAGCTTGCTATAGCACGATTTAGGCGCACTCGATCATTATTTGACAAAACATCTTTATTTAACTTTTGCATGATATACTGAGCAGGTGACAATACCTCCGTGGTCTTTGCAAGAAGGTGAAGAATCTCCCTTTTTCGTAAATTTGGTTATTTTTATTAAAAAATTGGAAATAACTATGACGCACCTATTTGAACAAGTAAGAGTCAGAGTCAGAGATTTAAACAAAATCTTTATCGCCATTTCGTACCCTCTATTTTGAATTTTGAATTTTGCATTTTTGATAAAATATTTGAAATCCATAACTGGAGAAAATCCTAGAAAATTAAGTTTATACAAATTAGATAACTTATAAATTTTGTTCACCACATTGGATCTGCCATTTTAAATGCTAACTTTTGGATCCAAGATTCGTAATCTGTGACACGAAAACCCCCTGTAAAATGAGTTTCATGCAAATCGGATGATTTTTTATAAATGTTGGTCGTTATATTGGATCCGCAATTTTGAATTCTAATTCTAAACCTATTTTTTAAAATTCTAATAGTTTATATAGCTTATCATAGTATATTGTATAACAAATGTGAAAAGTGGAATCATTTTTCGCACTTATCACACACGATATTTTTTGAAATAAATGTAGGAAAATGGCGATATTCTGTGTCTATGGATCAAAATGCGATGAAACGCTTCTATACAAATTTTTGATTGTTTATTTAAACATAAAATTGCGCAATACTACGATCTGATTCTCAGGGTCAATTGCCTGTCATAATTTTTTATGAGTTTTTGTCATAATCGCCCACAGCCTACGTGCACATTGAAGCCTGAGCGTTTGAAAAAATTTCTTATATTAAAAGAAATGATAATTTTCAGAGCCATAGAGAAAAATTTCAATTTTTCTCTCACCCTTAATCAAAAAATTTTCTAAAACATTCCGTGTTGATTCTAGGAAATTGTAAATCTTCCAGAAGCAAAGAAACACTTAAAAAATAATAATAATAATTTTCACAGATGAGTATTCGTTTCATTTTGGTTGAAAATGAATTTTTTTTTAACTGGGAATTTAACCATTCTAGTTAAAGATTCATCATTTCAGATAAAAATTCATCTTTTTTTTTGTTAAAAATGCAACTTTTTGGTGGAAAATTAATCTGTTTTGGTTGAGGATTCAACTATTTTGATGCGAATTCTTTTTTCTTGATTGAAATCAACTGTTTTTGATTTAAAATTAAGATCATTTTCGGTTGAAATATCAACTATTACATTTTTTGTTGAGCATTCATCTTTTTTAGTTAAAAATTAAAGTACTTGTTTGAATGTTGAACTACTTTGTTCAAAATTAATTTTTTTTGTTGAAAATTCATCATTTTATTAAAAAATTCATCTCTTTTGTAAAAAATCAAACTACTTTGTTGAAAATTCATTTTTTTAACTGCAAATTTCACTATTACATTTTTGCTTGAAAATTTATTCTTTGGTTGCAAAGGCTGCTATTGTATTTTTGGTCGAGACTTTTGTGGTTGAAACATTGACTATTTGTCTGAAATTTGAACTACTTTGCTAAACATTCATTTTTCTAGTAGAAGATTCATAATTTTAGTAGGAAATTCATCTTTTTGGTTGAAAATTGAAATACTCTGTTGAAAATTAATTTTTTCTAACTGAAAATTTAACTATTCCATTTCTGTTTGAAAATTGATGATTTTTAGTAGAAAATTCATGTATTCTGTCGAAAAGTCGTCTTTTTCTCGTTTTTTCACTCAAGTGCAAACTATATTAACAGAACCCAATTAAAATTCAATTATTTGGTAAAAAATTCAATTATTTTGTTGAAAAGTCATCTTTTTTGGCGAGAAATTAATTTGTTTCAGTCAATATTTCATCAATTTGGTTAAAAATTCATGTATTTTTTTGGAAATTCGTCTTTTTTGGTAAAAAAATATTCTTCTTGCTTAAAAATAAATGTTTTTGGCTGAAAATTCATCTTTTTGGTTGAATCCAATTGCTTTTCATTTAAATTTAAAATCTTTTTGGGTTGAAATATCTACTATCAAATTTTTCGCTAAGAATTTTTCTTTTTTGGTTGAAAATTTAACACCTTGGTTGAAAGTTGAACTACTTTGTTCAAAATTCAATTTTTTGGGTAAAGATTCATCTCTCTAGTTTAAAGTTGAACTTTTTGTCGAAATTTTTTTAAAATTCATTTTTAAACTGAAAACTGAACTATTCTTGTAACTTTAAATTAAAAGATTTTATCGCAATTCTCTATCTCTTTTATCATCAGTCTTCGAGAAAAAATCATCGTATATTTGATGCCGATTATTTATTTTATTAGAAAATTCAATTTGAATTTAGTTATTTTATTTTAACCTTGCTCCTACTGCGGTTCTGAATCTCCAAATGTTATTTCCTGTTTTTCAAAATAATATCTGGTAAGAGGATTATTTTGTAAGGCCATTGGAGAATAAATTCCTTTGAATTTCCACCATTCTTTTTCAGTTTTGTGTTTTAATTCCTTTTGGCGCAACCACAGGATTTTTTCTTTTTCGGAGTAATTAATTATAAATATTTTAATTCTGTTATCTAAATTAATTTGGTTTCACATTGTTATTCTGTCCCCTCCTTTTCTTGATTGACTTATGATCTGAATTCTTTGTTTTCAAATTCAGATTGACCTCCATAATTATTATTTTGACCCTTTCTCAATTTAATTAACTGTATTTTTAAATTTGGTTTGATTCCCTAACTATTGTTCTGACAATTTCTTTATCTATAAATGAATTATTGAAGAGTATTAGTTGTTAATCTTGGAATATCGAATAGCAAAAGAGCCTAACCTTTTGGTTAGTTTAAGAATTCAATTGTTTCATTACTTTTAATATTTATACGTTATTTCTAATTTTAATAATTCATTGTAATAAATAATTTAATTATATAATATTCGATTTTATTGACTGCTTATTTCAGTATTTTTAATTAATCATATAAGAAAGTTTTGATTTTCTGAATTACCCCCTCTATCATTTTCAGTTTTGGGGCTGAGTTAGTTAATTAATTTCCGTCGTTACTTATTAATTAATTTATCTTTTTAATTGAGATGATCTTTTAAGATCTGACGTCCAGCAAATTAATTTATTTATCAGTAACATCAAAGGTAATTATTGGTTATTTTATTATTATTTAATGAAATAATTTTTTTACCGTTGTTGTTTTGTTACCGAATATGAGTAACTTTTAATTTATAATTTCAGTTTATTTATTAATTTCCAAGATTTTGCAATGATTATTATATTATAGATACTCTCCGATAAAATCATTCTCCAAAATAATTATTGAGTTAGGGGGGTTGAAAAGGGTTTTTTGGATTGTAAAAGAAGTCAGAAAAGCTGGGGAAAGAAATTTTAGGGTTGTAAAAGGAATCTGAGAAGATGTAAAAGGGGATTTTGGATTGCAAAAAGAGTCTGAGAGATTAAAAAGGAAGATTTTTTATTGTAAGAGGAGTCTGAGGGGATGGGAAATACGATTTCTCCTGCGTTTTTTTATTATTCAATGTTTATTATTTATTTCTTATTTTGTATTGCTTACAATCATTCTTTGTTTATTTTTCATAGGTCATAGAAGGTTTTTATATAGTTCGATAAATTCATTTCATCAAAAAGAGTAAATTTTGTACTTAAAATATCGGTGTGTTCAAAAAATTAAGAATTTTTTGTCCTTTAATATTAAGCAAATTGAAAAATCTGTATAAATCCCAAAGTTATTTTGCCACACAGGCCCGCTAAGTACATCAATAGATTTGACTCATCATAATGTACAAATTTAGTAATTACAATTTTGGTATATTCCCAAATATTTTTCTCATACAAACGTTATAAAAATTTACAAATCTGTACATATCATAACTACATTTAATCATAGACTGCTTCAACAAACATTAATCGATTCACATTGCCAAAATTAACATATTTGGTACTTATTATGTGGCTTTATCCCTAATATTTGAAAAAATTTACTTATGAATGAAAAATTTCGAAAATTCTTAATGTTTTGTCCATCCTCGTTTTCAAAATAAAAATAGACACTCATTTTCAACTAAGTAACATTTTATAATCTTCTACGTATGACATTGTACATGTGTTCAACTCGACTGTAGCGATTCTATCTTGCGATTCTCACCAATACACACACACACAAATTGAGAGCATTTTTGCTAAAGATGGCAGTGCGTAGTTCAATTTTAAATTCAAATTACTATTTGCTTCAACACTTAATGATGAAAGTTTTTGTATGGAGATAGTTATAAATATTCAATTGCATTATATTAACTAAATACCACCCTGTGTTTGAGAATATTTGGGTCACAGACCCTGGTCTTACTGCCAATTCCGTGATCAAAATTCTTAATATTTAGAATTTTTGAAAATCATTTTTTGTCATTCTCACGATATTTAATGAATGAACCTCAACCTTTCTTGTTAAAAAAAGGTTGTCTTTCATTGAAATCTATGTATACCTTTTATCCCCTTATATAGTACAATAAAAATTACAAAAAAGGTCACATCCATAACGATTTTTGAGAAAAATATGAAATCAATTAAAGTGTATTCTTATCTACAATCCCTCCAAATTTCATGACCTTAGCTTTACTTGTTTTCTAGTTATTATAAAAAGAATATTTTTGACACACACAAACACACACAACTTTTTGAAAACCTCATTTTCGGACTCCTGAGATCGAATTATGTCAAGATACAGCAAAAAATAAAGATCGAAAATTTTCATCGTTACACACCTTCCTCTATGAGAAAGCAATAATTTGATCAATAATTATTATCGACTTATAAATGATTGTGCATATTCCTATTTTTAAATAAATGTACGAAATTGAAATTGAGAAACGAGAAAATGCAAAATCATCTCATGAAAATATTTGAAATTATGAAAAAAATGTAATTTTCATAAAAAGTAGTTTTCCAGAAAGAGTCTTTGTTTGATTTCAACGTTGTGCAAATTATATATTCTTTTAGATTTCGAAATAAAATTCGCATGCTTTTTGAGAATTTTTATAGGTTTGACGAGAATAAAAAAATTATCCCAACATTTCTATGGAAATTGAAATGATTTTTTATTTTGATTAATGCATTTCAAAAGATAAAATTGAAAAAAATGAAACATTCGAAAACA
>JAUMHM010000078.1:41364962-41375865 GCA_032362435.1 Melikaiella ostensackeni | reverse complement strand
TTATTGTCTAATTCCGTCTTCCAGTTTTCTTTATGATGTCCTAAACATTTACTTGTCTTTCTACGATCAACTGTAAAAATTGATTTAAGTAAATATTTTCAAAAAAGATAACTTTCTGAAATGTAATAAAAATTTAACGTCCAGCGAAGGATTAGTACTTATCATTATTTTAAAAAAATTGTCTTGAGCAAAGTTAACAATTGAACAAAAATTAAAGATGTCTTTGTTTATAAATTAAAATAAACTTTTGTCTCTGAGAAGAAAACAACTTTGAGTGAAATCACTGCAAAATATTTCTTCTTCAGAAAAAAGGTATTTGGACATTCTTTGTTCATTTTTTGGGTCCTAATATTCATGAAACTAAGATTGATCACTCCTGAATTCAACTGTATTATATATATATAAGACTTCACATTACTCTTTTTGAAATGACTTCCAGTTTAGATGAATTGAGTTTAAATAGTTCAGTTTATAACAACTTTCTGAAATATCGCTGAATTCAATTATATTTACTTGATTTCTCTTGAAGTTAGTCAAGCTTTCATCGGATTTCGTTGTTTCCATATAAATTCTTTGGAAGCCAGTTTTGAAGTCAGAAAAAGAATTGAAGAAATTTTCAGAAATTACTCTGAATTCTCTAGACTCAAATTTAATTTAATTAAATTCCGCTTTGTTCTTCTGAATTCATTCTGGCCCTTTTTAATTCGATTGGATTCACCTTCAATTTAGGTTAATTCACTAAAAATCACTATATCCAGTTCTCTTGATTTGGAATTCTTTTAAATTAGATGGTATTAAATAGGATTCCTTTGAATTGCTTTAAATTATTCTTGAAATATAATGCTTTGATTTCACTTGAATTCTTATGAATTTCATCTTTGTATTAATTTAGAGATTCTTGATTCAAGTTGAATTTCATACCATCCCATTGCGAAATCTCCCATATTCTCTTAAACTGTGTCAAATGAATAATTATTTGAATCTTTTAATATACTGATTCTTTCAGATTCACATTTTTCAGTTCGTCAAGATCCCTAAAAAATTATATTTAAAGCTTCATATTTATTTCAAAAAACGACATCTTTGGTTTTCCAACCATAGACCCACATGATCGACTACTATTCCCGTTACCTCAATCTTTTTCTTCCACTTGTGTATCTATAAAACTTTTTTTTCCTTCTCCGCTCACAAACAACGGAAAAAAGTAATGACTCTAGCCTCGTTAGCAATAAGTCAGAGTAAAAAAAATTCCACATTCACAAGACCTTGCCGTAGAATTCTCGCGATGTCGCGATATCTCCCCTTTTCTTTCCTCCGGATCGAATTATCCTTCTCCTTGGTCACGCAAGGTAACGAAAGCAAAGATGTCTTCGTAACGAATCCACACGGAAGAAAAGTGCTGGAAAATTTACTGGAGTAGTGCTAGACTTTTGGATAGGCCAACATTTTGATAAATTCTCTTTTAATTTTTATGAAGGGGTCATAAATTTTCATGGAAAATTTAAAAAAGTCATGGAAGTATTTAAGCACAGTTAAAAAACAACAGTCCTGGATTCTTCATCAGATAGCATTAGTGCAGCATGTAATAAAGAAAATCCGCTAATTTCTGGGCTACTTCATCCTAATCCTGGCTACCATAAAAAATCGAGGAAAACAGGCTACATTCCGCCCGAAGCATTTATACATTTATATAGAGAAGGGTATATACAAAATGTTAACAATATATTGTCCATCTATCACATTTGCAGACACAAATCTGATTAATAAATTAGGTACAAAGCCAACGAAATCTGCAAAAATCATAATAAAAAATAGGTAGTCGACCAGTATACCATTGAGGGATACCAAAGAACATAGACTCAATACAATGCGGTATTGGTGGCTCACATTAGCTTTGACACAAAAAAATGTAAAACTAGTTTTTATCATTCACTTTTCTAGTTTGCAACATGTAGTAAAGAAAATCTGCTAATTTCCAAGCCACTTTATCCTAACTCGGGCTGCGATGAAAAAGCGAGGAAAACAGACTACATTCCGCCCGAAGCATTCATACACTTAAATAGAGAAGGGTATTCTTAAAATGTTAACAATACACCCGCCATCCGCCACACATACAGCCGCAAATTTGATGAAAGAATTATATATAAAGCCAACGAAATCTGCGAAAATCATAATATCAAAAATAGGTACTCGACCAGTATACCATGAATGGATATTAAAGATGAACATAGACTCAATACAAAGCGGTATTGGTGGCTCGCATGAACTGCGAAAAAAAAAATGTAAAACTAGTTTTTATCATTTGGATTTCTAGTTCCTCAATAAAACTAATCAAGATTGTACGCTCTTTGTACGAAAGAGCATGTATGTAAAAAGTAGAACTAATAAGTTTTTTTTTGTACGACGATTCTACGAGTGCCTAAGGCAAGCCGTTTGGAACATAGATTATTCATTGTAAAAAGTCAAGCGTTTTTTCCACCAGTGTTTTACGTAATCCTACAACCTGTACATAACATACTGTAAGTATCTCTGAATGAACATTGTTTTATAAAAGAGGGGTTTGAGTGGGTAGAAATAAGTTGCGTTATTCATAGAGTAGGGGTAGATAGTTCTAATCTTCGCAGCGTGCGTCCAATTTTTCGAAGCGTGAAAAACGTGTGATTAATATAAGTAGTGATAGTGTGTGTTACTGTGATCAAATAAATATATAAATTAAAGATAATAACATTATAAAATAAAAAAGCATATTTTTTTTGTTATCACAAATGTCTGCGTTGACAGTACAAGAAACCTTCCTTGTCTGGCCTGAAGACTTTAATGCTAGAGTGTTAAACGTGTTACAGATTGATCTGTATATTTTTTGTTGATATAGTCCAGGAGTGCTTTTTTGACTGTGCTCGACACACTTATCCTGAAATCAAGTACTTGATCAAGGAAAATTTTCAGCACTTTTTTCCGTGCACGGTATCATTTCCGGTTTGAAAAGTACGCGATTTGAGCAAACTGCTCTCGCGTTATTACTGCGTTATTTATAACGCGAGTCGTTGCGCGAATACATAATGACCACGAACCCTCTCAGCTGAAACCCTGCACAAGATTCTTATTCGGCGTCCCAACGCAAATTTGAATTACGATGATAGCAGCAGCGAATGGGTGGCGCATACATTAACTGTACATACACGACCAAGTGTCGCTAAGAATTACTGCTCCACACCGATGAAAATGATTAATTCCAGAGACACGAGCAATGCGACCTTGCTACTTACGAGGATCGTTTGATAAGTTTGGTAAAGAAGCCAGTAAATTTTTTTGGAAAAAGTTTGCCTTCATTTCTCAACATAGTCTCCTTCGAGGGCTATACACTTAGTCCAGCTAAATCTGAAGAAGAAGGTGTGAGCTAGTGCGTTGTCGTGATGAAACAGCACTTTTTTGTGTGCCAATCGTGATCGTTTTGTTTTGTAGCTCGGCTATCAAACGGTCCAATAATGATGTGTAGTACGTTGCTGTTGTAGTCTCACCCTCTTACAAGTAATCAATGAGGATAATTCCTTGGGAATCCCAAAATACTGCGCTCATCACCTTCCCAGCTGACAAAACAGTCTTCGCTTTCTTCGGCGCATTTTCACCGGGCAGTACCCACTGCTTTTACTGCTGCTTTGTCTCGGGTGCATAGTGGTGGATCCAGGTTTTGTCCACAGTCACAAATCGACCCAAAAAAGTCCTGCGGATTTCGATTAAACTTTGCTAAACACTGCGCTGAAACGTCTTTTCGGTTACGCTTTTGATCGCGAGACTCAGCAATTGCGGCACCCATCTTGCATACACCTTCTTAACCTCCAGTTTTTCGTGCAAGACGTTATAGACTCACTCAGTGGAGATGCCTACAGCCTCAAAAATCTTACGCACTTTGATCCGGCGATCTTTCATAAATATATGATGAATTTTTCCTACCATATCCGATGTGGTGACCTCAATTGGGAGTCCGGAGCGCGCTTCATCTTTAGTCGTGGTTCGGCCACGTTTGAATTCATTTATCCAAAAAAAAAAAAAAATGGTTTTCGACGAAGGAGTAGACTCCTCGTGAACTACATCTAATTCGGCTCTCATATGCGCGGCCGTGGAATAAAAATGTTTTATCTCTGCTCGGAACTCTTCTTTCTCCATTTTTTTGAAAACTACTGACACGCTCACTTCAAACGTATGCCAAACGCAAAATGAGCGTCGGTTTTGACTGAAGTTTGGTAGAGGTTTTTTGTTAAAAATTAAACCATCTTCTTAAAAATTCATCTTTCTTGCTTAAGAAACGAACCATTGGTTGAAAATTTAACTATTTGGTTGGTGTTATATCTTTTTTGTTTGAAAATTCGACCATTTTGTTGAGAATTCAACTATTTTGTTGAAAAGTAATCTCTTTTAGCCGAAAACTCAACTGCTTTGTTGAGCATTCGTGTTTTTCGGATAAAATTTTTCCTTTTGGATTGAAGGATCATCTTTTTTGGTAGAAAATTCATTGTTCTTGGTATAAAATTATCTTTCTTAGTTGAAAATGAACTTTTTTGTATAAAATTAGACTTATTGGTTTGAAAATTCAACTGCCTTCTAAAAAATTCGTCTTCTTTGATTGAAAAATCAATTATCCGGTTGAAAATTCCACTATTTGGTTAACAATTCAACTATTTGGTTGTAAATTCATCTTTATTGATTAATAAGGAACCTTTCTCTTGAAAATTTGTCTTTTGGCTTGAAAATTCCACAATTTAGTTCAAAATTCAACTATTTGGTTGAAGTTCAACATTTTTCGTTTAGAAAATTCGACTATTTTGTTGAAAATTTAACCATCTGGTTAAAAATCCTACCATTTTGTTTTGAATTTAATGATTTTGTTGAAAATTCAACTGTTTTATTGAAAATTAATCTTTTTTGGCCGAAAATTCAACTGCTTTGTTAAGCATTCGTGTTTTTGTATCGAACTTTTTCCATTTGGATCGAAGGATCATTTTTTTTAGTAAAAAATTTATCGTTTTTTGTAAAAAATTGATCTTTCTTACTTGAAAATGAACTTTTTTTTTGAAAATTAAACTTTTTGGTTTGAAAATTCAAATATCTTCTAAAAAATTTGTCTTCTTTGAATGAAAAATCAATTATTATTCGGTTGAAAATTCAACTATTTGGTTGAAAATTTATCTTCAATGGAAATTAGTTCAAAATACAATCATTTGGTTGAAAATTGAACTATTTTGTTTAAAATTTTATTATTTTGTTGCAAATTCAACCATTTTGTTCAAAAGTCATTTTTTTGGTCGAAAATGGAAATTCAATTGTTTTATTGAATATTCGTCTTTTTAGATAGAAAATATTCCTTCTTTTGAATTGAAAATTAATCCTTTTTGGTAAAAAATTCATCCTTTCTCGTAGAAAATTCATCTTTCTTGGTTGATAATGAAATTTTACATTAAAAATTAAGCTTTTTGGGTTGAAAATTTATCTTAATTAATTAAAAAGAAACTTTTTTGTGAAAAATTTGCCTTTTTGGCTTGAAAATTCCACAATCTAGTTGAAAATGCAACTATTTGGTTAAAGTTCAATATTTTTTTATTAGAAAATTGGACTACTTTGTTCAAAATTCAACTAGTTTGTTAAAAATTTAATTATTTTGTTGAAATGTTAATCATTTTGTTTTAAAGTCGTCCTTTTCGGTCGAAAATGGAAGTTCAACTGTTTTTTTGAACATTCGTCTTTTTGGATAGAAAATATTCCTTCTTTTGGATTGAAAATTAATCTTCTTAGATAAAAAATTCATTCTTCTTGGCAGAAACTTTTTCTTTCTTGGTTGGAAATGAACTTTTTTATTAAAAATTGAACTTTTTGGGTTGAAAATTTAATTGTCTTTTCTTTATTGAAAAATCAGCTATTTGGTTGAAATTCAACTATTTGATTAAATATTCAATTATTTCTTTAAAAATTTATCTTTATTTGTTAAAAATTAACTTTTTTGTCAAAAATTAATCTTTTCGGGCTTAAAAGTCAGACGTTTTGTAGAAAATTCGTCTTTTTGGCTTGAAACTTAAACAATTTGGTTGAAATTTTTTCTCTTTCTTGGTTGACAATTTAACACTTTTGTTGAAAATTCGCATGTTTTTCGTTCAAAAATTGATCTCCTTTGGTAGAAATTACATCCATTTTGGGTACAAATGCAACTGTTTGAATTTAATCTGTTTTGGTTGCGAATTAAACTATCTTGTTCAAAGTTCTTCCTTTTTGGTTGAAATAAACTGTTTTTTATTTAGCTGACATATCAAATATTACTTTTCTTGTCAAAAATTCATCTTTATTAGTAGAAAATTTAATTATTTGGGTGAACATTCTTCTTTTTAAATAGAAAATTTGTCCCTTGAAATCGAAAATTAAGATTTTTTGGTGGAAAACTCATCCTTTTTGGCTGAAAATTAAGTTTTGATTGGAAATTAAACTTTTCGGATTGAAAATTCATCTATCTTCTTAAAAATTCGTCTTTTTCCATTGAAGAATCAACATAGCTGGAAACATTTTGAAAAATTAATGAATAAAATTTGCTTGAAAAATCGAAATGGTTGGAAATATTTGGGAAAATTAAGTACCATAAGTGGGGGGAGGGGGTTCTTAAACCATTGTTACGACTTTTTACGTGGAGGAGGGGAGGGGTGAAAAATAGCTAAAAATGTGTTACATAATTTATGGATGGCTCCTTAGGGCGATGCTTATAAGTCTAATTAACACTTCATTCTAAATCTTTGACTTTACTCTCTCCAGGCTCAAATTATGCGGTAATTAGAACCTCAACGTTCCCCAGCTTTGATGATTAAAAGCTGCTTATCATTTTCTTACAACATTTGAAAAAAATAATGTACTTACACCGTACGCTAGATGCAGGCTTAAACTGCTCTAGTGGGGATAAGCGTAGCTGAGGCCTAACCTTGTTGCATGAGAGGGAGAGAAGCCGAACGCTTTCTTCTCTATCCTCTCTCATCAACGCTTATTCCCACTTAAGCAGTTTAAGCCTGCGACAAGCGTAAAGTGTGAGTACGTTCAATGTGATTTTGTTTCTGATTGACGACCTCCATTCGCAATAATTGCCCCTGTTTTCATCCGCATTTTCAGTTCGTCAGGAGGTTTCACTTTTCCATGCCACAATTAATTTTACATTTTATAGTCTCTCAAATTCATTGTTAGCTAATCATAGAATGTACTTACACAGTAACGCTAGTCGCAGGCTGAAAATGCTCAAGTGGGGATAAGTATAGCTGAGACCTGCTCAAAGGTTGGGCCACAAAATTAAAAATCTATGATTTTTTGCGATATAAAAGAGTTTAAAAAATGTCTGAAAAAATTAAAAATCAATGAACATAAACAATTTTAGCTTGGAAGTCAATTTTTGTTTTTAGAAACTTCTTAATTTCCAAAGTGAACGCGTCGAATGGCACTTATTGTATAAAGCCTATAATGTACTAAAGTTCTTTTGATATTCGATCCTCTCGTATAAATAAGTAGTGTCCTATAAAAGTGTTCCAAATGTTCCAAAATTCAAGCAATTGTTTAAAACCGCATGAAAATTTTTTAACTCCCTTAAAATCATCAAAGTCCTTAGAAATTCCATGAAATCTTTAAAAATACCCTAAAATACTTTCAACCCTTTGAAATCTTTTGATATTCTTTGAAATACTTTAAAATATTTGAAGTCCTATAAAATTCTTTGAAATCGTAGGAAATTCATTAAAATGCCTTATAGGGAGCCTTTGGAATCCCTTAGAATGATTGAAATCCTCGAAAATCGTAAAAAAAATTTTGAAATCCATTGAAATTCTTTAAAAATCGTTTGAAATATTTGGAACTCCTCCGAAATCCCTTAAAAGCTTTTCAGGTATCCTAAAATCTTATGAATTCTATGAAATTCTTTCAAATCTTTCGAAGTTTAAAGAAATTCTTCAAAATCGCATGGAATATTTGAAATCCTGTGAAATCTCCTAAAATATTTCAATATCTCTTTAAATCTTTGAAATCCTACGAAATCTCTTAATTCTTGTAAAGAATTCTTTGAAATCCAATGAACTGTTATAATTATAAAATCCCTTGAAATACTGTGAAATTACATAAAATCTGATGACATTCCTTGAAATCCTTCGAAATATTTAAACTCCTATGAAATCCTTTGAGATCTTGGGGAATTGATTGAAATACCTTTTTGAGAGCCTTTCAGATCTCTTGAAACTATTCAAAACATCAAATAAATCTTTTAAAATCGCTTGAAATCTTTTGAAGTTCCTTAAAAATCTTTTGAAATATTTGGAAATCATCGGAAATCCCTTAGAATCTTTTAAAATATCCCAAAATCTTATAAATCTTATTAAATCCTTCCAAATCTGCTGAAATTCAAGGAAATTATTAAAATCCGCAGGGAATATTTTGAAACTCTATGAGATCTCCTCGAATATTTGAAAATCTCTTCAAATCTTTAAAATCCCACGAAATCTCTCAGTTCTTGTGAATTAATTCCTGGAAATCCAATAAACTGTTGTGAAATTTCTTGAAATTCCGTGAAATTACATAAAATATGATGATATTCCTTGAAATCCTTTGAAATACTTAAACTCCTATGAAATCCTTTGAGATCTTGGATAATTCGTTAAAATACCTTATTGAATGCCTTTAAGATCTCTTAAAATTATTCAAATTGTCAAATAAATCTTATAAAATTGCTTGAAATCCATTGAAGTTCCTCAAAAATCTTCGAAATATTTGGAAATCATCTGAAATACCTTGGAATTTTTTTAAATAATCTAAAACCTTATGAATCCCATAAAATCCTTCCAGACCTGCTGAAATTCGAGGGAATTCTTTTAAATCGCATGGAATTTTTGAAATCCTGTGAAATATTTTGAAATATTTAAATATCTCTGCAAATCTTTGAAATCCTACGAAATCTCTTAACTCTTGTAAATAAATTTTTTTTTAATCCAATGAACTCTTGTAAAATCCTTCGAAAAATCGTCAAATTACATAAAATCTGATGATATTTCTTGGAATCCTTTGAAATTCTTGAACTTCTATGAAATCCTTTGAGATCTAGGGAAATTCATTAAACTACCTTATTGAGAGCCTTTAACATATCTTGAAATTATTCAAATCGTCGAATAATTCTTATAAAATCGCTTGAAATCCGTTTAAGTTCCTCGAAAATCCTTGGAAATATTTGAAAATCATCTGAAATCCCTTGGAATTTTATAAAATATTCTAAAATCTTATTAATCCTATTAAATCCTTCCAAACCTGCTGAAATTCAAGGAAATTCTTTAAAACCGCATGGAATTTCTGAAATCCTGTGAAGCCTCTTGAAATATTTGAATATCACTTCAAATCTTTGAAATCCTACGAAATTTCTCAATTTTTGTGAATAAATTCTTTGAAATCCAATGAACTGTTATAAAATGCCTTGAAATATCGCGAAATTACATGAAATCTGATGATATTTCTAGAAATCCTTTGAGATATTTAAATTCCTATGAAATCCCTTGGGATCTTGGGAAATTCATTAAAATACCTTATTGAGAGCCCTTAAGATCTCTTAAAATTATTGAAATGGTCAAAAAAATCTTATAAAATAGCTTGAAATCCGTTGAAGTTCCCTAAAGGTCCTTTGTAATATTTTGAAATCATTTGCAATCCCTTGGAACCTTTCAAAATATACTGAAATCTTATAAATCCTATTAAACCCTTTCCAATCTTCTGATAGTCAATAAAATTCGCTAAAACCTCATGGAATGTTTGAAATCCTGTGGAATCTTCTGAAATATTTAAAAATCCCTTCAAATCTTTGAAATCCTAAGAAGTCCCTCAATTCTTGTGAATTTCTTCGAAATTTATATAAACATTATAATATCTTTACAATTTCTTTCATATCTATTGAGATCCCTTATAAGTCCCTTAAAGTCTCATAAAATTCCTTTGAAATCTTTGATATTTTCTTAAGTATCTTGGAATCATTACAAATACTCTAAATGCTTTCAAACCCAATGAAATCCTTTAAAATCCTTATAAAGTTTGGGAAGTTCTTTGCAATCCCAAAACCAATTTTTAATCTTTCTTTAAAATCCCTTGCAGGGATTGAAATAATATTAAATCCCTTAATTAATTCTTGTGAAATTCCTAATACTGCATTTAAATCTTAAAAATGTTCAAAAATTCCGTAAGATGTGTGAAAGCTTTGAACATTCTTTAAAATAATTGAAATCTTTGGAAATTTTATGAATTCCCTAGAAAGCTGTTGAAATCCTTCGCAATACTTATGAATTCCTTGAAATCTTTTGAAATCCTTTCAATTCCCGAAAATACTTAAAATCTTTTGAACTAGCTCTCAAAGCAATTGCTTACATCCGCTTTTAGGGCCGGTCTGCATGACTTTTACCGGCCTGGTTGGCGAATCCGAGTCTGCTTCTGAAAAACAAGAAATTTTTAATTTGCTGACAATTTATTCATATTCATTTATTTATGATGCGGGCGTGGAAGGGGGAGGGGGGCACTTACAAATGTTCAGCCTAAGGGCGTTTTTTTTAAGGACGGCACTGCAGCTACGCTAATAACCACCAAAGTATTTTAAGTCTGCGACTAGCGTACGGTGCAAGTGCATTCATAAGCATTCATAAATTGCTCAAGTGGGGATAAGCGTAGCTGTGGCCTAGCCTTGGAACGTGAGAGGGAGAGAGGCTAGACGCTTGCTTCTCTACCCCTACTCATGCTCCGTGGATAGGCCTCAGCTACCATGATCTAAGAATACATGGTTTAGCCATCAGCCCCCCACCTTCGTCCCAAGTCGCGCTTACCAAAACCGCATCCATCTTGTTTACCATAGCAACGCGAGCGTCTCAGTTCC
>JAUMHM010000078.1:41339584-41364862 GCA_032362435.1 Melikaiella ostensackeni | reverse complement strand
AGTTGTATAAGCCAAAAGGTTTAATAAAACTGCTTAAAAAAAATAAGGCTCATTACTTTTCAATCGAACCCTGTATTTGTTTCGAAATGTTACCTTGAGAAATGGCAGTTATAATGTGAAGCTTTTTCATTAATGCCTATTCTGTACGTAGAAAATTGTATATAACGTGATCACAAGTTTATATATACGGGGCTAGTGCAATAAGAAGAAATTCAGAATGAAAAAAAAAATGAGTCATGAACTTTTTTTGCAATAACGTGAACATTACATCTCAAATTATTTGTAGAAGAAAAGTAATTACTTATTGCTTATTTAATTACTTATTTTAGAAGAAAGTGATATATGCTTTTCGATAACTGAAATTCGTAATTTTGTGTTAAAATATGCTTTGAAAATTTGAATTTGAAAGAAGAAGACGATTAAAAGTAGAAAGTTCAAACATAGTTTTGGCAAAAAATGTTATATTGCCATAATACAGGCTATGATATCGATATTTGGTATTTATTTTTTTGTATGCTTTAAAACGTAAAAAGCTCCTTTCTATTAAAAATGTATAGATTAGAAATATTACAAAAAATATTTTCAACAATTTTTTTAATTATGTATGGCAAAAATATATAAACTTTTTATTCATTTACAACTTTTACAATTTACTAAATTTTACTTTATTTTATTTTTATTTTATATTTTACTTCAAATCTTGGCTAATGGCGTTTACTTCATTATTCTCAAATTGAATCTAGCGCTGTTTCTTGTCCAATATGGTTGCCGTTTGACCAGAGCTTCCTATTGGTTCACTTTTTTCTTAGTTGCGCGTGGCTAGACCATGTATTTGCAGATCATGTCAGCTACGCTTATCCACACTTAATCAGTTCAATCCTGCATTAGCGTGCGGTGTATGTACATTCATACTTATTATTTGATTCGGAATTTTTTAGGTTACTCTAATCAAGAAATCATCACCCAACACTGATAGACACCTTATCTCCGAATGCAAATACTTCTAGGAATTTAGAGTTTTGATAAATAATTTTCCTAATTGGGTCTTGCAATACATAATGTAAATTTTAATTAAAAGTTAGGCTTCGAAAGAATGCGACCAAGGGAATGAAAGCAAACACAGATAAAGAAGTTATGCATTAATAAAATATGAAAAAGGCCAGTCGGAGATGGAGTAAGTAAGAATTATATGAATGGCTTGTGTTGATATGAGGAATATTTAAAAAGTTGAAAGTTTTAAAGACTCGTTCGCATCTGTGAGGCGCCGCTCGCCTACTTAAGAGTAAAATTATTGCAAACGTTATTTTGTTATTGCACAAATATAGGTCTTTGCTCTCGCATGGCGTAAACTCTTAGGATCCAAGTGTCATCGCACAAATTCTGATAAACCAACACGAATCCTGATATCTCAGCCTCTCCCGTCTACTTTATCTCTAATCTCGCATTCCTCTCTTTAACTCTCGAGATAGGAGACAAGGTTATTCTAGAATCTCTGATTCAAGTGCAAGTTTATTTAAAAATTTTTTAAAGATCGAAATGAAATCTACTTTCTTATGAAAAGTTTTATGTACTAAGATAAAACACAAAAACACAAATAAAAAATGGACTTCGAAACTATCTACTTTACGGTTCACTCGAGACAAATCTGCAATAAATTTAAAACAAAAAGGAAGAAGAGGGAGAAAAAGAAAGAGTCAACCAAGCCAACCTCTCACTCTTTCTTTTTTCCGTCTTTTTAATACTAGTGTGGACCCAACATGTTTCGAAGCCAATTTAGACTTCCTCATCAGGGATAATTTATAGAAATTATTGTGGGTTCTATTCAGATCATTCCATTTTTCAAAAAGAAAAAGGTAATAATCCAAACCAATAACACAATTCTAAAAAATTACTAAAGTCCTCAAATTTTTGAAATATATTTAAGTAAAATAGATATCTTTTGGTAAATTGAGTTAATCATTAACAACCTCAAATAAAAGAAATCTTAAGTATTCATAGGCAACCCTGCAAATTAGAACCGATCTTTGCTCAATATCTCTCTTTTAAAATTTCTTAAAGATCGAAATAAAATCTATTTTCTTATGAAAATTTTTTGTGTACTGTAAAAGAACGCCCAAAATATTCACAATTCAAAAATAGACATTGAGACTACCTGTTTTTTCAGCTCATTAGAAACAGATGTACAATAAATGCACATGAGAGGAAGAAAGAAGAGGGAGAAAAAAAAGAGTCAACCAAAACAATCCTCACACTTTTTTTTCTCCGTCTTCTTTATACTACTGGGGATCAACATGTTTCGAAGCCAATCTAGACTTCCTCATCAGAGGTAATTTATAGGATAACTATAGTTATGGACAATGAAACATATATTAATTGTGTGTATGTGCACGGCAGCTTTTCTCTGTAACCAAATTCAAATATATTTATTAAATTTATTGTTATTATCATTTAAAGTTACTTTGTTATCTTTTTTTGTTGAAATCAAAACATATGTTCTTGTTAATATGAAATATCTTTTTTGTAAAAACCATATAACTTGCATTCTATCAATAATTCCTTCTGTAATGCATCCAATCTAAATTTTTACTAGCTGATCATGTAATACTCCTGTACCAGAATTTCAGTAATATCTTCCATAAAATCACATCCCGCTAAATTTTTTTTATCAATTAAACTGAAAATTATATTAACAAATACATGAAAATAAGAGAAGATAAAGTTATTTTTAAATATAACCTTCTGCGTATAATATCCAACATTTTATAATCCGAAGCTTGGCAAACACTTCACCATAACACTAATCAAACGAAAATTTCAATTACTTTCCAAAAATGTTTGTAAATTTTGTTAACTTTATTTTTCTTTTCAAATGGAGAAGCATAAATCAACTCTTTTAATATAAAATTTGTTTAAGCAATGATAAAGAATTCTTCACCGGGAAGAAATTCAAAGGAACACAAACTGCACTGAAGGAGAGCATTTCTACGACTGACCCGTCTATATAGCTAACATTTAAATTAGTTGTACAATATCGACCAAACTGTCCATCATAATGAACACATTTACAAAGAATTCCACTGATTTCAGAAATATTATTTAAAGAATTTGAAATTTTTCTATTAAAATTCTAGAATTAGCACAAAAACCAATTATATATGACAGAAAAATTATTTCAATAATTCGAAACCAAACAATGTCTGTAGAAATGATAAAATTAGAAAAACTCAATATAAAACCTAGTCGATAAATTATTAATGAAGTACTCAGTGGTACATAATAAAAGAATCCACATATTATGTATATGTAATCTCCCTATGATTACCATTTTCTATATGTAACAAGGGTATCATTGCTTCTAACTAAATTTACAAAAAACCTTTTGGCAACCTTATTTTTTTTAATGTACTAGGATGAAATTAAGCAGATAAAAGAAATTGTAACTTGAAGGAGCCTAAACAAATTATTATGAAATTTACGTAAACAGAACATGAGAAATGGAGAAAATGGATCATAGTGCTAAGATCAAAATTTGAAGGTTGATTTAGAACCAGTCTATTGAGATTATTTCACTTTTCAAAACAGAAACAGGTAATATACAAAACAATAACTTATTTCTGAAAATTGCTAACTTCATCAATTTTTTTACAATATTTAAATAAAAATAGATATCTTTTGGTAAGTTGAGTTAATCATCAATACCTCAATTAGGAAAAATCTTAATAGTATTCATAGAAAACCCTGCAGATTGGAACAAATCTTTGCTTAAAGTCTTTCTTTTAAAATTTCTCAAAGATCGAAATGAAATCTACATTCTTATAAAAAGTTTTATGTACTAAAAAAGAACACAAAAAGTCCACAAATCAAAAATAGACTTCTAAACTACCTACTTAGCGGCTCATTAGAGACAAATATGGACCAAAGAACATTTGATATTAATTTCTTTATTTTTATTTTCAGGCAAAAATTGAATTTCATTATTATAGATTTGATTATTTATAACTGTAGTCTTCCTATGAACTATACCTGAGGAGGAAGTCTAAATTGGCTTCGAAACATGTGAGGTCCCTAGTAGTATAAAAAAGACGGAAAAAAGAAAGAGTGAGAGGTTGATTTGGTTGACTTTCTTTTTCTCCCACTTTTTTTATTTTGTTGTACATTTATCGTTTATTTGTCTCTAATGAGTCGTAAAGTATTTTTTTTCGAAATCTATTCTATATCTCATAAAAACCGAAACGAAAGCTACTTTCTTATAAAAGCTTTTATGTACTAAAACAAAACACAAAATATCCACAAATCAAAAAGAGACTTCGAAACTACCAACTTTAGGACTTGTCGGAGACACATGTACAATAAATATACAACAAAATGAAAAAAGGGAGAAAAAGAAAGAGTCAACCAAACCAACCTCTCACTCTTTTCTTTCTCCGTCTTTTTTATACTACTCAGGACCCAAATATTTCGAAGCCAATTTAGACTTCCTCATCAGGGGTAACTTATAGGAAAACTACAGCTATGAATAATGAATACTATAATTATTCAATATAATTATTACCTGAAAATAAAAATAAATAAATCAATATCACGTGTTGTTTGGTCAATTCCTCTATCTTTCTATTAATATGAAAAATCTTTATTTGGAACAACCTATGAATCTTATTTTTAATTTTTGAACCTGTCCCCAATAATATCCATCCATTGTCCAAACTAATATCAATTTTGCTGAAGTCCATAATGCAAAAGAGGAACAATCAAAATAGACAAAAATTAAGTTCCTGTGTACAAAATTAAGAAATTATCATCCATTTTTTTCACAATTCACCACAAAAATTAATTGAAACATACATTTTAATTTTATTAAAACATGAAATAGATCGTTTTTTGGATTTTTTGTGTTCTATTTTAGTACATAAAACTTTCAATAAGAAAGTAGATTTCATTTCTATGTTTTAGAAACTTTAAAAGAGAGACCTTAAACAAAGATTTTTTCAATCTGCAGGGTTTTCTGTGAATATTATTAAGATTTCTTTTAATTGAGATAATAATAATTTACTCAATTTACCAAAAGATATCTATTTTTATTTAAATATAGTTTAAAAATTTGAATAAGTTAGTAATTTTTAAAAACGTGTTATTGTTTGGATTATTACTTGTTTTTATTTTAGAAAATAGAATAGTTTGAATAGATTGGTTCTAAATTAGCCTACAGATATTTTTAAAAATAGTGCTTTTGAATTCGAAAGAATATTCATAAACAATGTTCCCATTATAAAGAACCATTTTCAAGGGTTGTGGAATTCGGAAATTCTTCCAAACCTCCTACCCGGCAAGGTTTGATAAGAGTAGAAGATTTGACGCATGTTTAATACTTCTATAACCCCAATGAATTCTTTCAACCAATCAAATAAAAGACTCACCATTTTGTTTTGCTACAAATAAATTGGTAACTTTTGATACGCCAATTGAATCGCTAAGTGCAGAAAATGAACTACTTCAAAATATTTATTTTGAGATAAGCAATTAAAACAGTGTAGTTAATTATAGATAATAATATATGCAAATTATATGTTCTCAGCTCGCAGAGGGAACAATAGAATATAATTTGAAGTTGTCTAGGATGACATTTTTACACTGGTTTTTTAGCAATACTCAAATAAGGTACATGAAGTAAACCCCTTTTTGCACTTAAAGCAAGTTAATCCAAAAACACGTTATATAAAAACAAAATTTGTGTATTACCTTTAAAAAATGACATTTTTGTTATTCATGAACATTTTAGTAATTTTAATAATCATAATAAACAGTATTTAATCGAACTTGTTCGATAAAATATTATGTTTTCGAATAATATTGGCTTAAATATCAAACTATTCATGAGAAACATCCTGTACTGCTTCTGTCGTAGGCCATTTAAGCAGTTCTTTATGAAAGTAATCATATTCATCGGGAATATATTGTCTAACTTTATTCACATCTTTGATTTTCTTTTCGTCAATAGGTATTTTATTCGTATAAGCTTCTTGTGTAGTAATAGAGATTACAATATTTTTCTTTTTCAAGATAAAGGCGTGTTTCCCTGTGTCATCAATAGAAGGGTGCGTAGTGAATTCCCCAGGAGTGTTGCTATCATCTTCAAATTGAAAAAGTTTAGAAATTGTAAAATCTTGCTTCTGAGGTTTTTGAAATCCTTTTTCAGCCGTTTCTTTACTAATAGTACTTTTTAACACAAATTTTTCCACCAATTTCAATCTACTATATCTGAACCTTCAACCTCTGTAACTTCGAATTTCTCTGCAGCTCTTTTAGCGACCACAATGAAATCTTGTGGAACATACACACGGTCATGTTTTTTCACTTGTTGCTTAATAAAAGCAAAGTCTCTATCGTAAGGAAGGAGTGAGTGGCCACGAATTGGAAAATAATGAAAAACCTCTTTAAAACGCTTTGTATCTACTAAGGCCATTAGAAAGCGAACAAGTGTGTGGTTTTCATTTTGGTCAGCGCAGTTGTCACTAAAAATGTGCAATTCTTCTATTTCAGGGACAATTTGAGATTCGACATAACCAAGTAAAAAAACTACATATTTCATTTGGTGATTTTTTCGCTATACCTTCATGATAAACGTGAAGTTTTGCTGTCTCTTCACCTACATTATGAATACCGAAAGTACAGGTATTTACCCATAACTGTCCATAGTAGAATATATCTTGCACTTGAATATGTGGCAACGAAAAATTTGACATGTAATCTAAACAGATTGCGGCAACACCGTTTCGCATTTCACACAGCTTTCGAACAGATTCTATTTCAGTATGAAATTTTTTTGCTACGTGTTTGTATACTATATGTTCGGCAGCAATACGCTGTTTTTCTGCATCGCTAATATTATTACCTCGTAATAATGCACCCTTTTCTTCACAAATTGAACAAGTGTCAACGTGGGGTCTACCTAAACGGAGATTAAATTTTTTTTAAGTACTGCCAATAAAACCAGTAGCTCATTTTAATATTCGGATGTTTCTTTTTGAATAGTTTGTAATGTATTTCATTACGAACTCCTTTTTTTCTTTTTGGAGGTTCTGGTTCAGACACCGATTCTGATGATGAATCCTATGATTCTACAATACTATCTTCTGAATCGCTCAACATAATTTTTAATGCATATTACTTTGAATAATAAGATTAGGAAATATGATAAAACCTGTACCTTGATATGACGGAACTGAATAGGACATGAATATAGCGCTAATAAAACAACAGGTTTATCTAACTAATTTCAGTGCACTTGATCCTCTTGGTTACTCCGCAGATAATACTTTGCAAAGAAAAACAGATTTTACATATATTTATTTAAAAAATATTCGATTAAGTGCAGAAAGGGGTCTACTGCTGAAGACGTTCCCTTTTTGCACATAATGGAAATGTTTTAACTTTTAAATTCCTAAACATATAAACAAATAATTTTCGCATCATTTTCTTCGTGCAGCCATTAAATAGAGCGTTTTCGAATCTATATGAATCCATTATTAATTCATTTTGGCCAAAAATGTCAGAAGTTCCCTTTCTGCACCTAGCGATTCAATTTTTATCTCGACTTCAACTCTTAGAGTTAGGTTTTGGAATCTACTCCTGAAAGGCAAAAAGTAGTATCGTTTGCCCGCAGCAAAGAAATAAAGGTGATTATCTTTCATTAAGGGCAAATTCGAACGAGGGATGTAAGTGGGCGGCTGGTGAGTTACGTAATTCCGTAATTGTGAGAATGCAGGAACGAATGGTTCAGATTCTTCTCCAGGGCTCCTACACTCCTTTTTCCCATTGCTCTTTTCCTTCCTTTTGCCCTTTTCTTCATTCTTTCTGGTAGCTCGCGTGCACCCACGCTGGAGATCTTCCTCTACCTACAGGGCCGCCTTTTAAACTGAACTTTTCCTTTTATATCTAACGAACGAAAATGAGATAAATTGGTACAAAAAGAATGAATTCTGTACATCAGTTGAGTTCTTGAAAACGTGTACATTTATTGTATATCTGTCTCTAATGAGCCGAAAAAACAGGTAGTCTCAAAGTCTATTTTTGAATTGTGAACGTTTTGGGTGTTTTTTTTTTTAATACACGAACAACTTTCATAAGAAAATAGATTTTAATTTCGATCTTTAAGAAACTTCAACAGAGAGACATTAAGCAAAGATTGGTTCGAATCTGCAGGGCTGCCTATGAATACTCAAGATTTCTTTTGATTGAGGTTGTTAATGATTAAATCAATTTACCAAAAGATATCTATTTTACTTGAATATATTTTAAAAATTGGAGGAAGTTAGTAATTTCTTTAAAATGTGTTATTGATTTGGATTATTACCTTCTTCTTTTTGAAAAATGGAATAATCTGAATAGATTGGTTCTAAATCAACCCACAAAATTTGATCTTAGCACTATGATCTGTTTCCTTCATTTCCCATGTTCAATGTACATAAATCTTGTCATAATTTTTTCAGGTTTTTCAATTGTATAACTAATTTGAATCGTGATCTGGTACTTATCATGAAATAAGGTTGCCATGAGGTTTGACATGCAATTTTCAATTTTATAACTAATTAAAATGTTAATCTGGTACTTATCGAAAAATGAGGTTGCCATAGGTTTTACATACATTCAGGTAAAAGAAATTATACTCTCGTTGCCTACAAGGAAGATGCCATACTAACAAAATATGCATATTAGGTACCATTGAGTACTTTATTTACATCCTGGTACTTAATATAAATATAATGAAGTTGCCAGAAGGTTGTACATAATTCGAGATATAGTATTTGTTTTCAATTGAAATTAAATATCATAGTTTAATGTTGAAATTTTTTACTACCTTATTATTGTCTGTTTAAAATAAATTCTGAATCTTGATATTTGGGGCTAAGACTTTCTGTATAGTTTGCTAAAATCTATTGGCATGCTTCGAACAGATGATTTTTTCGAGGGTTTGGGACTGGTTATTCTCTCTCTCAAAAAAGTGGTAAAACGTTTTTGTTTGCCTAAGTGGCTGTATAGACCAGTCAGTCGTAGAAATGCTCTCCTTCAGTGCGGTTATTGTTATCCTGAATTTCTTCCCGTTGAAGAAGATTTATCATAATTTAAAAAAAAATTATATTAAAAAAGTTGATTTATGCTTCTATGAAAGATATTACTGAAATTCCGGTACAGGAGTATCAGAAGAATTTATTCAGTTAGTAAAAAATTAGATTTGATGCATTACAGAAGAAATTACTGATAGAATGCAAGTTTCATGGTTTTTCCAAAAGAGATATTTCATATTAACAAGAAAATATGTTTTGACTTCAACAAAAAGAGATAAGAAAGTAATTTTGAATGAGAATATCAATAAAATTAATAAATATATTTGAATTTGACTACAAAGAAAAGCTGCCATACACATATAACAATTACAGCGCACAAAAATTAGTTAATTTGGTACAAAAAGAATAACTTCTGTACATCAGTTAAGTTCTTTAAAACGTGTGGATTCTTGTACTTCTCTCTCTAATGAGCCGAAAAAACAGGTAGTTTCAAAGTCTATTTTTGAATTGTGAACTTTTTGGGTGTTCACTCAATAGTACACAAAAAGCTTCAATAAGAAAATAGATTTTACTAGGATTAAAAGAGAGACATTAAGCAAAGATTGGTTCCAATCTGCAGGGTTGCCTATGAATACTTGAGATTTCTTTTGATTGAGATTGTTAATGATTAACTCAATTCACCAAAAGATATCTATTTTACTTAAATATATTTCAA
The DNA here is from genome assembly GCA_032362435.1 of Melikaiella ostensackeni. NCBI lineage: Eukaryota > Metazoa > Arthropoda > Insecta > Hymenoptera > Cynipidae > Melikaiella > Melikaiella ostensackeni. The sequence goes on along the minus strand of JAUMHM010000078.1, from coordinate 41,355,085 downwards.
AAATTTGAGGAAGTTAGTAATTTTTTAGAAATGTGTTCTTGGTTAGGATTATTGCTTTTTTCTTTTTGAAAAATGGAATAATCTGAATAGATTGGTTCTAAATCAACCTACAAAATTTGATCCTGGCATTATGATCTTTTTCTTTCATTTCCCATGTTCAGTTTACATAAATCTTGTAATAATTTTTTCAGGTTCCTTCAGTGTTTCAATTAATTAAAATGTTAGCCTGGTACTTATAAAAAAATAAGATTGCCAAAAGGTTTTACATACATTTAGGTAAGAGAAATGATACCCTCGTTACATATAAAAAGTGGTTTTCAGAGGATGGTGCCATATAAAAAGTATATGCATTTCTCAATTGTAATAATTGAGTACTGAATTAATCATTTTTTAGACTAGGTTTTTGTATTTAATTGTTGATATCTTCATGAATTTCATATTTGAAGGTAAAAATATTTTGTCATCTTATTATTGTGCCCTTGAACTAATTTCTGAATTTTGATATTTGGAACTAAAAGTTTCTGAATAATTTTCCTGAAAACTAGTGACATTTTTCGAACGTGTGCTTTTACGAGGAGTAGGCTGGACGATACAATCCGTAAAAGGTGAGTTTTTTTGCCTTTCCTACAAGTGGTTTGAAATGAGTACCCAAAATATGAGATACTCTTTGAGTTCTCTTGTTGACAGTCAATGTCAGTTGAATAAAATGAAAAATAATAATTTTATTAATTAATTAATTACGGCAAGATTTGGAACACTGCACTTCGATTTCCTGAAGTTTCTTCTCGGTTAAAATGGAAAAAACATTTTCTGTGAAGAATCTGTTTCTCAAAAATTAAAATTTTTAGTAAAACAGTAGATTACTATCTCTTTGGTTTTGAAAAAAATGAACAAAATTATAATTTTTGATAAGTAACTCATATTAATGATGAAATGCTTTCATTATCCATTTTGTGTTCTTGACACAATTGAAACGTTTGTTCATTTAGTGTTGTGGTGAATGGTTACAAAACATTGGATTACAATTTTTGATTTTCTACACAGGAAGTTAATTTCTTATCTGTTCTGATTTTTCTGTTCTTGGTATTTCGGATTTCAGGGAAATTGATAAGAATTGAGAGAATGTGATGGATGTGATTGGAAGACGGATACAAAATGTTAAAGAATTTTATTCGATTGGTAAACAACTGAGACTGGATAGATTACAAAGAGATTTATCGATAAAATGCAAGATTCATGGGTTTTTCTGAAAAGGATATTTCATAATAACAAGAAATTATGTTTTGACTTTAATAATAGGAGAAACAGAGAAACTTTTAATGAGACTACCAAGAAATTCAAAAAATCTATCTTGATTTTGTTTAAAATGTTTACCATGCATGGATACACAGAACTTTCTGGTGTTTTTCATTCAAGTACAAAAAAATTCCATAAGAAAGTAGATTTCATTTCGGTCTTAAAGATTTTTGATTTTAGTAAGAAAATAGCAAAAGTGACCAAACAATATTTGATATTAATCTCTTTATTTCTATTTGCAGGAAATATTTGAATTTAATTATTATATATTTCATAATTTCTAACTGTAGTTGTTCTATAAATTACTCCTGATGAGGAAGTCTAAATTGGCTTCGAAACATGTTGGTCCCCAGTAGTATACAAAAGGCGGAGGAAAGATATAGTGAGAGTTTGGTATGCTTGACTCTTTCTTTTTGTCCCTCCTTTTTTCTTTTTCTTGTACATTTATTGTACATTTGTCTCTAATGAGCCATAAAAGTGGGTAGTTTTGATGTCTATTTTTAATTTGTCAGCTTTTTGGGTGTTTCTTGTTTAATACACAAAAAATTTTCAGAAGAAAATAGATTTCATTTCGATATTTAAGAAAAAAAATAATAATCTAGGACAGAAGAGTAGAATTGTATTTATGGACTTGGGGAACGTTCAAAAACTACGTCACGCTATTTTGTACACTTTTTCCACCCCTCCTTTTCTTTGTCACAAATTATCACACAAAGCTGAAACATCCCAAGGTGACGTCAAAAATACGAACATCTCACCCCTTTTTTGAGTAAAATTTTTTTCTTCGATTTCATTTGATAAACGCCTGAAATAAAACACAAGACATACAAACATAATATTTTAACAAACATCACAGCCCAAAATGCTCTCCATTTCAAAACAGGGGAAAAAAGTGATTTTTCACGAAAGTAGGGGAATAATGAGAGAATAAATTTTTTTATTTTAAATGAATGTATAGAATTGGATACCCAGCTGAATTCAATATGAAACGCTTAAGATATTGAGTTGAAATACATTGCATTTTCAACCGAAAAAGATAAATTTTCAACGAACGAGTTGAGTCCTCAAGCTAAAAGCCCAAAAGTTTTTAGAAAAGTTGACTTTTAAACCCTAAAATATAAATTTTCAGCCAAGAAGGATGATTTTGTAATAAAAAAATTGAATTTCCACCAAAAACTATTAATTTCAGATCAAAAAAGATTAAATTTCAACCAAACATGGTTAAATTTTCAATCAATCAGTTGGATTTTCAAGTCAAAAAGACGAATTTTCTATCCACAAACACGAATGCTCAACAAAAAAGTTGAATTTTCAACAAGAGTTGAGTTTTGAACAAATTAATTAAATCTTGAACATAAAAAAAAAATTTTTTTAACAGAGATGTTCAAATTTCAAACCAAATGGTTGAATTTTCAAAAAAAAAAAGATACATTTTTAACAACAACAACAAATACATCTTACAAAGTAGTCAAATTTTCAATTAAAATAATGAATCTTCAATCAAAGAAGCTCAATTCTCAACGACAAATATATAGTTGATATTTCAACCAAGAAAAGATATAAATTTAAAATCAAGAACAGTTGAATTTAATCAAAAAGATGAATTCTCAACAAAAAATGTAGTAATTGATGTTTAAAACCGAGAAAAATTTTAATTCGAAATCAAAAATAGTTGAATGCAACCAAAAAAGACGAATTTTCAACAAAATAGTTGAATCTCAATCTAAAAATATCAATTTTCTACTAAAAAGACGAATTTTCTACAAAAGAGTTGAATTTTCAACCAGGAAAGATTTTTCAGTCTCGAGAGAAAAACAATTTCAACCGAATTGTTGAATTTTCAAACCAAAAAGGAATATTCTCTAGAAAAAGTTAGTTTTCAACCAAATAGTTGAATCTTCGACGAAAATAATAAAACTTTATAGCCAAAAAGACATATTTTCAACAAAATAGTTAAATGTTTAAGCCAAAAAGACGAATCTTCTACAAAAAGTTCATTTTCAACTAAAAAGTTGAATTTTAAACTAAAAACGATCAATTTTTGACCAAAAATCAAATAATTAAATTTGCAGTTCAAAAATTTGTTTTCAAGCGAAAAATCCGAAATTTCGACAAAATATTAAAATTTTTAACCAAAGAGATTGATCTTCAACTAATGAAATAAATTCTTGACAAATTAATTAAAATATCAACCAACTAGTTGAAATTTCAATCCAGAGGAATAATTTTCTACCAAAAAAAGACGATTTTGCAAAAAAATGCATCGAATTTCAACCCTATAGTTGAATTTTCAACTAAAAACGTTCAATTTTCAACCAATAATGAAATAGTTAAATTTTAAGTTGAAAAATGAATTTTCCACCAAAGAGAACGAATTTTCAACAAAACAGTTGAATCTTCAACTGAAAACATTAATTTTCTACTAAAAAGACGAATTTTCTAAAAGAGAGTTGAATTTTCAAACAGAAAAAATTTTTCAGTCCAGAGAGAAAAACAATTTCAACCAAATTGTTGAATTTTAAAATCAAGAAGAAAAATTCTCCAGAAAAAGTTAGTTTTCAGCCAAGTAGTTGAATCTTCCACGAAAATAATAAAACTTTATAAACAAAAAGACATAATAATACAAAACATTAAAATGTTTAAGTCTGAAAGACGAATCATCTACAAAAAAGTTCATTTTCAACTAAATTAGTTGAATTTTAAACTAAAAGCAATCAATTTTGGGCCAAAAATGAAATAGTTGAATTTACAGTTTGAAAATTTGTTTTCAACCAAAAAAAATCCAAAATTCCGACAGAATATTTTAATTTTTAACCAAAGAGATGGATCTTCAACTAATTAAATGAATTTTTAACAAATTAATTCAAATATCAACCAACTAGTTAAATTTTCAACCAAGAGGATTAATTTGCTACCAAAAAAGACGAATTTGCAAAAAAAAAACATCAAATTTCAACCAAATAGTTGAATTTTCAACTAGAAACGTTCAATTTTTAACCAATAATGAAATAGTTAAATTTTCAGTTAAAAGATTAATTTTCAACCAAAGAGAACGAATTTTCAGCAACATAGTTCAACCTTCCACCAATAAAATGAATGTTTAAAAAAGTAGTTCAACTTTCAACCAAGTAGTTGAATTTTTAACAAAAAAAAAATAATTCTCAATTAAAAATTTAGTAGTTGAACTATCAACTAAAAACGCCCAATTAACAATAAAAAATATAATAGTTTAATTTTCGGTTGAAAAAGTATATTTCTAACCAAAAAAAAAAAAAAACGAATTTTCAACCGAATAGTTAAATCTTGAACCAAACAGTAGAATTTTTTAACAAAAGAGAGGAACTCTGAACAAAAATATAATAGATTTTCCGATTAAAAAGAATAAATTTCTAACGAAAAATATTTGGGTTTTGTTATTGGGTTTTATTAATTCAATTTGCATTTTAGAGAATAAGTAATAATTCAAGCTTTACTTGTGAAATAAAATCACTAATTATCTTTTTTTCAAGCACTTCCAAAAATTGTTAGTCACTTTCATACTTTTTATGTGTGATGACACATTCTGCATGAATCTCTCCAACCCTTTGTCTTAAATCGTCACAAAACCTGTTAACCCCCCTCCGCTCTGGAAGTGTAACTTAGTTTTTGAACGGCCTCTTATATTGTGTTTTTGAATGAATGAAATAAAATTGTTTCTTCTCCATACAATTTTCGAAGCATATCTTTTTAAACAAAACCTAATGTTATGTAATTTTCTAGTTCCTGATAATGCGACCCTGTGGAAGACCCAAGGCACCGTGCCGTGTGAGAAACCGAGAAGATCGCCCTGGGAAAAGGATCTTCTTTCTTTCCAGGTTGGCATTACCTTATTTACATCGATTCACAAGAAGAAACACAACCTGGAGAAAGAGAGAAGGAATTTTCCTCTTCTCAAGTATTCTGAATAATCGTGATTGCGTGCCTCCTGCAAGAAGCAGAGAAAAATTTAGTAGATCCAGGAGATTGTACCGGTGACGTCACTGGTGCACAGTGGGTTGAGACACCAAAAACTGTTCAAAATTCAAGATTTCGACGGAATTTTATGAAACTTCGCAAAACAGGGTTTTTGAGGTCGCTGATTTTAATTTTGACGTCAAAAGTTACAAATTCAAAATGACGGATCCAGTATGGTGGCTAAAACTAGATTTCATTTCGGTTTTTAAGAAATTTTAAAAGAGAGGCATTAAGCAAAGATTTGTTCCAATCTGCAAGGTTGCCTATGAATACTATTAAGATTTATTTCAATTGAGATATTATTAATCAACTCAATTAACGTAAAGATATCTATTTTCATTTAAATATAGCATGCAAATTTGAGTAAGGTAGTAATTTTTAGAAACGTGTTATTGGTTTGGAGTATTACCATTTTCTTTTTGAAAAATTGAATAAACTGAATAGATTGGTTCTAAATCAACTCACATAATTTTCTTCTTACAGTATCTACCCTAAATAGTTTTTACATTATTGGTTTGATTCAAAAGTCTTTTTATATTTTGTGAAATTTGGCCTAAATAGGGAATTGAGATTATATGTTTTTTTGTCTTGTACAGCTAAATTGCTATTATTACTAACATCACTATCATTTGTTTTTTTCTTTTGAATTTCAAACAATCTTTTTCAATGTGTTTATCTACAAAAACACTAGGGTAATTATTACAAAATGATAATTTCCTAATTAATTTCAAATTATCAGAATGAAACGAAGCATCTGCTGAAAGAATAGCAGAGTCGACGACAGTTTTAACAACTCTAATTTTATGCTTAATAGGATGATTTGAAAAATGATTAAAATATCTACCTGAATAAGTTGGTTTACAAAACCAGTTTGTTTTCACAATATTATTGTCACATCTCATTATTTCCAAATTAAAAAAAACTAATTGAATTATTCATTTCCCTTTTAACTGTAAACTGTAATCTATTGTGATATGAATTAAATAATAAAACCATAAGATCAATTTTGTTCTCACGAGTAATCAGAAAAGTATCATCAACGTAACGAACATATACTGGAATGTCAAAATCAATTTTGTTTAATATTTCAGATTCTAAGTCTTGAGTAACTATTTCGGATATGATAGCTGATATTGGTGAACCCATTGGGGTGCCATAAGTCTGCTGATAGAAGTTATAATTAAATTTAAAATAAGTATTATTCATTAAAAGAAAAATTCCTTTTTTGAACTCTTCAATAGGAAATTTTGTATTTTTCTTTATGTGATTCCATCTAAGATCAATACTTTTAAGAACACGCTCTGAAGAAATATTTATAAATAGTGAAGTGACGTTAAGAGACACCGTAATATAACCAACAAGAATTATATTTTGAATTTTTTTCAACTCTAATAAATTTTTTATGTTATAAATATAAGTTGGTAAAGAATCGGTTATAATTTTACTAAAAATCTTCGCCATAAAATAAGTAGGAATACCTATAGAGGATACAACTGGTCTAAGAGGTAAATTTAGTTTATGTACCTTAGGAAGTCCATAAATTCTGGCTATGTTAGAATTAACAGTGATTAAAAATGCTCTTTTTGTATTAGGATGTGAGAAACCATTTTTCCTCCATCCATCTAACAACATAAAAGTCTCATTTTGCAAAAAATGTAAAGGGATATAATTTACTTCTTTATGAGAATTCAAATCATCTAGCAATAATTTCATAAATTCCAGAAATTGGTTGTGGTTCCTTGAATCTGTTGGACACAAATTTAGAACTAAAATTTTTTCCCTAACCTCAAAATGTCAATTACATGTTGCGAAATACCTTAATGAGAATAATTCATAAGCCATGGATCATTATTACTCTGTATATTAACAATGCTATGTTTATTCTAAGTTAAAGAATCTTTATGTTGTTCATAAACTTGATTTTTTAATTTTTTAGTAAATCTATTATTTGGTTTTTTACTCTTGTTTTTTGAGGATTCATGTAAGTTATTTTGGTGTTCAATAATTTGTTTAAGTAGAATAGCAGGTAATAAAATTATTAATTTTGTTCTTTTTTTTCCATACAATTGGTCATATATGATAAATGGTTATGAATATCTTTTATCTTTACCCTTAATTTGATGTCGAAGTTCTTTTGATACAGAAATTAGTTTTTTCTTACATGAATTATTATTTAGATATAGCTTACCCAAATGGACAGTATCATTCAATATATGATGAGGAATAATTTTCTGTCTTCTACAATCCAAAAGAAAAATTTGTTTTGGTTGACATTTTTTTCACTTCATTGTTTATATTGATCTAATCTTTAACAGCCGAATGAGTCTCAGGGCCAAAATTTTTGTAAATCTCTCGTAGAAACATCTTCAATATCCAAAACGCAGAATTCGTCTATGCGTGTATTTAAACTGAAAGTAGTTTCCTCATCAGATCTGTAGAAAATCATAAACTATACTATTTGCACTGTGATCATAGATTAGATAAGTAATAATAATTTCATAAAATTGTACCTCAATGGCATTATTTTCCAAGTTCCAGTTTAACCGATATAAACAACGAAAACATATTATTGTTGATTGGATTAGTTTTTCAGTGTGTACAAATTTTCATTATACATTATTTTTATTAGTTGTATTAATTGAAAACATTTGTAATCTATGAATGAAACAAAAAATTTTGTAGGTTAGAAGAAACACATGCTATCAGTCTGTATAAGAAAAACCAAAATTGTAAATAAAGTAATAAAAAAAAGTTACCTGTAATTTTATGGAAGGTAATTAAACTATTTTTCAAACTGTGATATGTGACAAACATTTGTGCATTTTTTATAGATTGCGCAATAGATTACAGAATAGATTAAAGTTTACAGTTGAAAAGGAAGTACATGATTCAATAAGTTTTTTAAATTTATAAATAACGAGATGTGACAATAATATTGTAAGAAGTAACGGGTTTCGTAAACCAACTTATTCAGGTAGATATCTTAATTATTTTTCAAATCATCCCATTGAACATAAAATTGGAGTTGTTAAAAATGTCGACTCGACGATTCTTTTAGCAGATGCTTTGTTCCATTCTGATAATTTAAGACTAATTAGGAAATAATTATTTTATGATAATTACCCTAGTGATTTTGTAGATAAACACATTGAAAACAGATTTTTTGAAACTCAAAAGAAAAAAACAAATAATATTGATGTTCATAATAATAGCAATTTAACTATACAAGACCAAAAACATATAATCTCAATTCTTGATTTAGGCCAAAATTCACAAAATATAAAAAGACTTTTGATTGAAACCAATATTGTAAAAACTGTATTTAGGGTAGATACTAAAGTTAATAAATTTGTCAAATTAGGTAAAGACAAACTTGATGTTTTGGATAGCTACGAATCAGAGTCAATAAACGAAAAAATAATATCAGATTAAACGAAAAATATCATAAGGCTATAAGTCAACATTTAACTAATGACCATTGAAGTGACTGTAAGTTTATGAAATGAGGTGAAGTTGAAATTTTGCATATTAAACCTAATAGATTTGAACGTTTTTTTGCTGAAATGGTTTCCATTAAAAAAAAAGGAAATAACTAAAATAATATAAAATGGAAATTTGCACACACAGAACGCTAATCCAATCAATAATAATATGTTTTCGTTGTTTATATCGGATAAACTGGAATTTGTAGAATAATGCCATCGAGGTACAATTTTATGTAATTATTATTACTTATCTAATCTATTATGATAGTGCAAATAGTATAGTTTATGACTTTCTACAGATCTGATGAGGAAAACCGGTCCGGTTTTCGAAACGTCATCTTATATATATATATTTTAAAATAGTTCAATAAATTTTTGTCTGGAGGAGGTAAGTTTGAGGTTATTCAAACCTTCAATTATTTACATTATTTTAATTTATGACCACTCAAATGAGAGAAAAAATTGTAACATTTGAATTCATAATCTATGTAGGGAAGACCGGGGCAGATTCGCCCACATAAATTTGTTGATCAAATGCAGCACATAATTATTGTTTTGGGGAAAAAAAGTATATGCTGTCGTACGAAGCATTTGATGGAATTTTATATTTATATGAAGATTTTCGAATTATTTCGTGTGAAAAAAAATATTTTAACTTAAAAAACATGCTATTTGAGCAGTTTCGCCGAATGTGATACGCTGGGATATTCCACTGTATATCCCATATTACACATAATATACGGACAAATAGGACAAAATGTGAGTAATCAACATCAAAATTATAATTTTTAAATCTTATAGGCTCATTTAACGTAACTTTTGTCAATTTCGTTCATTCCAAATAAAGTAAACAGATCCAAGTTTTTCTTACATGTAATGCTTTTTTATTGAAAATTCAAAGTATTTTTCTTCCCCCTTTTGCTTTTCGGCGCAGTAATTCAACTCTTTTCTGTACTTTATTCCCTGTTTCTGGAATTTCTTCTACTTCTCGTCTTCTTTTTTTTTATTTGTGAGCGAAAGTGCCCCGGTTTGAATTTCATAATAATAATACGAGCCACAACAAATAAGAGCAAAGATAGTGAAAATTGGAAACAGAAAACGTAATTAGATAGTATGTACTTACTTTTGCAGATGGGCACGTTTATTTATAACATTTCACGTGACATTCAGCAAGCAGAACGATCAAACGTCAAAGTTTACTTTTGGAGTTATGGATCATATGAAAACACAAACGATACCATAGGGAGTTTGACACGCATAGAAATGAAGCAAATTTTCATTGACATTACTTTCGTTGGAAGCGCTACCTGTTGACGTGTTCAAAAGTTATTTCTTGAATCTCGTTCTCCGGAAAAAGTTTTTTCGAGCCGATTTCTCGAAAGAGTGACGAAAATACATTTCTTTAATTCATAGCGTTCGAAAGTAAAGGGGACTTGTTAAAAGATCATGAAATTCGAAAAAAGTTGCTTCAACTTATCTACATCATGAAAAATAAGCCTTTTCCAAAAACTTCGAAATTGGTTTTTTGTCTAATTTCCAATGTCTCTTAACTCACTGTGCAGGTGAGAGAAAATATCTGCAACTGATATGACATGAGTTCTCAGAGAGCGATAATTTTGGTCTTTGTCGACACAATAATCCAGGGCTCTCGGCTGTATCATCATTATCAGGACATGTTGTTTGTCATGCCGAGGGTAAAATATCCTTACGAAATGTATGCTGGGAGTAAACATTTGGAGCTGAGACTTGTTTGAATATTTGACTTTCCCAGACGAGCGAGAGGAGCGGTCCTGATCACGTATCTACCTGCAGTGGAGTTTTAAAGTCGTCTGAATGTTTTCTTAGGCGGGTTAGATATGGCCCTAAGTTTTTCAACCCTATAGATAACGTAAGTGCTCGCGGCTCCAGCAACCATTCGCCTAACAACTTGGATGACATTTCACTTCCCACAAGTTCCGACTAATTAGTGCCTGCAGAATTTCGTTTGATGGCTCTCGAGATGTGAAAACAAAAGGCACTCAAGAATGCAATTTTCTTATCTCTCATCAAATATTGTCTATCCTAAATTTTTATTTTTAGTCTTATGTTGTAAGTAAAGAAGCCCGGCTTAGACAATCTAGAGTCGTTTAGAACGTAGAAAAACATGCTAGAGCCCATAATTCTTGATGGATTTTCATTTCTCTAGAAATCTACAGCACATTTTTCAGAAATTGAAAAAAAATTCATTAGTCGAATACGCGCAGCAAAAAGAAGACTTATATGAATCATTCTACTCAAAGGGAACTTTTCGACGTCGCGGTCATTTTTTCAACACTATTCGTTTTTAATTGTTGAAATTTTGCATAGTGGTAATTTTACAAGTAATAAGAGAAAAAAATTATAACCGGTTCCCATATTTTGAATTCAAAAAAATGTGTTCCATTCACTTGAGTTATTCCAAATTCACCTTGAATTCTTGTAAATTAATCTAGAACTCGTATGAATTTCATCAAATTCTCTGGAATTCCTTTAAATTCTTCTAAATTTGCTCTAATTTTACTGAAATAAATGGAATATTTTGGATTTTTATCAATTCATTTGAAATTCAGCCACAATTTTCATTAATTTCTGCTGAATTCTTTTACATTCTTCTTAATTTCCTCGAATTTTTGCAAATTCACTTCAAATGTGATGAATGCAATCAATTAAAAAAAAATTGATTGATTTCAATTCACTTGAATTTTTCAAAAATTCAAATTGTCAAATCGAAGGCCAACTTGATCGACTAAACTGGCAATCACGTAATTATTTATAATCTAGTAATAAGTTATAAATAATTATCGTCTCACTTATGAAGGTTTGATACCTAAAAGGGGTACATCGGTAAATAAGAAATAATTATGGAATTTTCAGTCGAAATATGAGAACTTAATATCAGGTAGGAAGTTTGGTGGAAAAAGCGCGTACATTGAATGATCAAAAAGTCAAAAATTTTTAAAAATCATAAATAAATTATAATTTCTGTTAAAGTGCATTTTTCAATTCGAATATTGAATTTAAAAAAAAAACAGTCAAGATTATGAGTTTAATTTTATAGAATCTTGCAGTAAACGAAATGCTTAATATTTCGCTGTGTATGATTCAATTTAAACTATAATTTTTTATTTAAAAAAAAAACGTTCGTATGGTAATAAAGAAAAAGATAACGAAAATCAAGGGACAGACTTTGAGACATTTATAATAGTATTTATTTGAAATAAAATATTGGCACACACCATATTTTTCGTGCTTTGAACGGCAGAGTACGTTAATGAAATTTTGGGTATTTGCATATCAAATTAAGGTAATTGGAATAGAAATTCAAAAACGGGAATGGACCATTTTATAGAAAATGATGAAAAGTATTTGTTAATTTTAAAAATTTCACAGGCAAACTTTCCATGTAATTTATATATTGCTGGAACTTTAAGTTTGTCGCCAATTTTACAATCACCCTTATATAACCTTAAAAACAAACTAGTAATAATAATTATTTCTTCGAATGGCAAACGACTGCCGCTTAACCTCATTTAAATATGGTGTGAAGTGCCTAAAATATAATTTGAGCTCGATTTTAAGTGTTCAAAAACTTTCAACGATTAAATAGTAAATCGAAATTTTTACTTTGTATTAAAAATTATTTTCCTCCTCGAACCGAAAAACTGCACGAGCGCGCGTAACGCACGATTGATGATACTAGTAAGAATAAAAAATAGTTGATTCAAAAAATTATTCTGTTCCAAGAAAATCAAAATTGAAGGTCGCAATATCACAGTATAATAGACTTTCTTTGCTAAAAATCCGAAGAAAAATAAGAAAATATATTTTTGTTATACATTAAATGATAATGATTTCAAGACGTATCAATACTAATTTCTAAAAGGTTGACAAAAATGATTACTGCGATAAAATTTTGTTACCATTTTTTTCATTAGTCAACGGGGAAAAACTTTCCCCTCGAGTGAAAAATCTGACATAGTAGCATTTATTTTTTGCACATACGTTGGGGATAGCTTTATAAACTTAATGTACAATATCCCTATTCATACGTGTACGATTTCGGCCGCCATGTTGGAACATGTTAAACAATAAGTGGTTTTTAAGAAAGAACTCGACAACAGTTAGTTGTAATTCAAATATGTTTATGCTAAAAAATGTTAAAAATTTCGTAGTAAACAAGAAAGGTTTAGAATGTTGTAACCATATTATCAGCGGTTTTACTATTAGATTTGATTAACTGAAAAATTGTGCAATTAAAAAAAAATCAAATGAAAGGAGAAAATATTCCAGAAAGAATTTCGCAAATAGATCAGGCGATTCGAACTGGAGGTCATGCAACTTCCTGAGCAGAAACAAATCGACCAATTCATTTGCATTAAAAATTGGCACTAAAAATTTGGCATACCCCTTTGCTACCTACATTCTCATCTCAACTTTGAAATTGACTTGTTTGTTGCATTAAAAGAGGCCTCAGCTATTATTATTCTGACCTAAAAATTTGGATATATATATTGTACAAATATGGAAGAACAATTGGAAGAAGGTTCAACTCAAAAACTTTTCTTCAAGTATTTCGAATTGAATGCCAAAGTTGAGGTAATTTTTTAATACTAATTCCTAATGCAAATGAGTTGGTCGATTTTTTTTGCTGATAGAGTTGCACAGTAGAAAAAAGGATCATTTCTGTTGCACAGCATTTTGCTCCAGCGATCATTGGACTCTCAAGATCATAATGATCTGTTCAGGCGAATCATTTTGATCTGCTTTCAGGATCATCTGTCAGCATAATCAAAATGGTCGCCAGTTTTGGGTGCGGAGGTAATCACCTAAATATTTTGTCTAAGCGCGTGCAAGTGACAACTAGACTTAACAGAAGATATATTCTATTATTAAGTTTCGTTATTTTTTAACTTTTCAAGTACACTGTACGATCAGAAACCATTAAAAGCTCGCATATGAGCTAAAGTACTCCAAGAACGTCGGCCATCTTGGCTTGAGTTGATTATACATGAACCTGAATCAAATCATTATGACCTCAGAAATCGATTATTAATGCCAGCCGATCAAAATTTTGTTGATTTCGGTATCATTTTTGTTGCATATCAAAATGATATTGATATTTTCTCTTTTCGTTTGATTTTTTTCTTAAATCGCACAATTTTTCAGGTATGTGAATTTTATAGCAAAACCGTTGATAATACGATGAGTCTCAAAATACTGACAATATACGATATATCGGTTTTCCGAGGCCAAACCGATACGATACCAAGACGGTATCGTATAGAACGGCATCACTAGTTGAAACACCCAAATGTTCCTTAATTATTCCTTTGTTAGCGATAATTTCACCTTTTAACATAATTGACATTGACTTGCACACTATTCGTCCAACGTAAAACAAAATTTTTGATCCCGTGCACGTAAAACTCTTGGGGTTGTTCTGTCAACCATTTCAACGTAACTGCTGTGGCTTCGGAATCTGAGTCGAATTGTCGTCCCTTGAGATGTTCTGTTAATTTTGTAAACAAATATTAGTCAGCAGGATGAGTTGGAGTAAAAAATTTATTAATTCAGGTCTTACTCGACGAATGCTCTTTTTTAGTTTTCTCAGATTCTCACAGTATCTTTTGGTATTCTTTGTGCAAGAATTCAGCATGAGTGAGTCCTTTTGAATCCCAGAAAGGGGTACGCATCACTTTTCCGGAAGACAGTGTCCTTTTAAGTTTTTTTTTTTTGAAGACGGTGATGTGTCATGAGTATATTCCATTGATTGACTTTTACTTTCAGGATCATGATGGTATATCCAGCTTTCATCTCCAGTGATGATATTTTCCAAAAATTTATCTTTTTCCCGAGCGTACCGGTCTAACACGCGGGATCCTGGCACCGAACGTCGGAAAACTTTTAAGTTGAAATTCGATAAATCCGCAACAGAGGTGTTGTTGTTGGAAAGTCAAACTTTTACTAATGAATAAATAATTGAGCTGCATTTGTGCATTTGAATTATTTGAATATATCTATTTTTAGTTAAGTTATTGACTTGGAGGCTTTACTTATCAGCCAACCCTCGTACTTCTTATCTATCGCTTGTACTTCTCATTTCAGTTGCTTTTAAAATTTTTAATAATTGAATCTAATTGATGATTAAACTTTCTGACTATCTAATACATATTTTGGGCTTCATTTAAATGTATTTTCAATTAATGTTGTGGCGTATTGTTACAAGACATTAGATTACAATCTTTGGATTTTCTTCAGAGAAAGTTAATTTTTTATCTATTCAGATTTTTCTGTTTTGGTATAATGGATTTCAATGAAACTGATAAAAATTGGGATAATGGGATGGATGTGATGGAAAGACCAGTATAAAATATTAAGGAATTTCATTCAGTTCGTAATAAACTTAAATTGGCTGCATTACGGAAAGAATTCTTGATAAAGTGCAAGATTCATGGGAGTTTTCCAAAAAAGATGATTGTCATCAACAAGAAAATAAGCTTTGTTTTTAAGAACAAAAGAAACGAAGAAACCCTAATTGAGACGGCTAATAAATTTAAGAAATATATCTTGAATTTGGTTACAAAAGATTGCCATGCACAGATACACAATCTAAATGAGAACACTAAAAAGACTCGTTTTTCGAAACTTTTTATATCGGCAATAGGGTCTTATAAATATGTGATATTACATGCAGTGAATTGAGTAAGTA
>JAUMHM010000078.1:41320382-41330928 GCA_032362435.1 Melikaiella ostensackeni | reverse complement strand
TTATTCAAAAATTCATTCGATAAACCCATAAATCTTGCTCTGAATTCTTGTACTTTGTTTTCTGGTAATTTTGAAATATGGGCTTCAATGTCTTTAATGATTTCAGGGAATTAAGTATAATTTTTTTCGCTATATTTGTTACTAAAGCCTTCATTTCCACTTCTTTCCACGTTTGGTAAAGTCTCTCGGGGGTACCAGAAGAACCAAGTCTGAAGTGGTGGGGGTAAAATGGACGAACGACGGATCCACGCGCAACGTCACGTAAAACAAATACCACGGAAAAAGGACGAAGGGACTGATCAAACAACTAAAGAGCCTCGCACCTGTTACAACGAGACCGAACGAGTAGGGCCGCACCTTATTAGGTGCTCAAAGTCCTTAATATTTATGCATCGGTGCCGTGACTGGAAGTCAAAAACGTCACATTTCGAACGAAAAAAGAAGAGATTGAAAGTGGGCGACAGTTGAAATGGATAATTATTCCACGAAAAACTGGTATGAATATTTAAAGGCGAAATCTCTTACACGATTTTCAGTATTCTTTATCTTTACGATTGACTCGATGCTACGAAAAAATTTTGTAACTGCAGGCACTTAAGAAATTTGTGGGTTCGTGATCGTATCCCATAAAACATTTAAGTGCATCATTTTCTTATGCGTTTTTTTTCTAAGCTTTATTTTTAGATTATCATTCATTTGGAGGATGGTCACTGGACCGAAATGTGTTTTCTGATATTGAGGAGCATGAATATTCCCCAATTTATATTTTCTCTGATATTTATTTTACCTAATATCATTTAACCGAATAGCAATTTGCTATAATTTTTATTTACCTTAATAGCCAATTTAGCCAATTTTCATTTTTTCACATTACTTTTTGTGCTAATTTTTATTTTGCCGAATTACCAATTAACATAATTTTTAATTTGCCGAATTATAATTTGACATAATTTTTATTCTTCCGAAAAAGCACATAACCTAAAATTTTTTTAACGAAACGCCATTTTCCATAATCCCCATGTCATCGAAACTGCATGTAACATAAATTTCATTCTTCCTAAAATGGCTTTCGGCATTCTTATTGGCTGATTCGACTTTCGCGGCATTATTAAGCCAATCAGAATGCCGGGCGTCATTTGAGGACTAGTGAAATTTATGTTACATGCAGTTTCGATGACATGGGGATTATGACAGACGGCGTTTCGTGTAAATGAATTTTAGGTTATGTGCTTATTCGGAAGAATGAAAATTATGTCACATAGTGTTTCGGAAATATAAAAATTATGTTGAATAGTAATTTGGTATTATAAAAATTATGTCAAATGATAATGCGGAAACATAAAAATTATGACAAATGGTAATAAGGAAAAATAAAAATTAGCACAAAAAGTAATTCAGAAAAATTAAAAAAATGTCTGAAAATAGTCACTAAAGCAAATATCACTTTCTAGGGTTTTCCGCTGAACACCAGATGTATATTAGGTTGGAGGGGGAAAAAAAAATTTATATATATATAAATTTTTTTTGGATTTGAACGGGATCCAAGAATTTTAGTTGAGCACCCGGATCTTCCACAAAAACTTGAAGACAAAAATAAATATATTTTATACTCGCGCATCCACAATAAAGCTCAAAATAGTGAAAAATATCAAATTTTTTGTTACTTTGGTACGAAATCAATTTTTTAATAGATGAAAAGCGTTCTAAAAATTAGTATTTAAAACTATTATTATCCTCCGGAATTTATGCAGCAATAAAAAATTCATACATATCGTAAATTGTTTGACAAAAGGAGAAATTTCGCGTTTTTACTTGATTAAATGATATTCCTCTTATTGGCAACGATCTTTTCATTGATGAAAAGGGTTCTAAAAGTGTAAATTCGCACCTATTATTGTCCTCCAAAAGCTACACAGTATAAACAAATTCATATACATGGTAAATTGTCATTAATTTTATATCAAACACATAAGATCATGATTTTTGACTAGCAGATGTTACTTCAATAAATAATTTACATTTTAGAAAACAATTGACTTTAAGACCAAAAAGACGAATTTTTTAAAAGAGAGTTGAATTTTTAACCAAATAGTTGAATTTTCGACATTAAAAAATAATTTTCAACTAAATATGTAGCTGCTTTTACAGCCAAGTAGTTGAACTTTCAAGCAAAAGAGGCGAATTTTTTAGAAGACTATTGAATTATCAACCTGAAATGTTAAATTCTCAACCAAGAAAGATGAACTTTTTACCAAAAATTATGACTTTTTTTCTTAGAAAACAGTTGACTTTTGAAACATAAAAAAAAAGTATTTTCAAGAAAAAAGACAATTTTCAACAAAAGAAGGTGACTTTCCAACCAAATAGTTGAATTCAAAACAAAAAGCAAATAATTTTCAACAGAACAGTTGCATTTACAACCAAATAGTTGAACTTTCAACAAAAAAGATTGAATTTCAACCAAAAACAGTTGCATTTTCAACTAAATAGTTGAATTTTCAAGTAAGAAGATGAATTTTATATAAGAGGGTGGAATTTCCACTTTTAAAAATTAAAGTTTTCAAACAAAAAGTTATTTTCAACCGAGAAAAATGATTTTGAAAAAAAAATCAACCAAGCAGTTGAATCTGCAAACAAATAACTGAACCTTCAAACAGAGGAGATGAAGATTCAACAAAATAGCTGCATTTACAATAATTGAAAAAATGAAAGGTATTTAATTTTCAACCTGAAATGTGGATATATATATAAAAAAGTAATAATATTTCTAACCAAGAGTGATGAGTTTTTTACCCCAAAAAGATGAATTTTGAACCAAATAGTTGAAATTACAACAGGAATAATAATTTTTAATCAAGAAGAGTTGAATTTTCAACAAAATATGTAGTTGAGTTTTCAAGTCAAAATGATATATGCTTCAGAAGGTAGTTGAATTTTCAACCTGAAAAGTGGAATTACCGAAAAAAATATTGTTAACCGAAGAGATTAATTTTTCTACGCCTTGAGATAAATTTGCAACAAAAGAGATAACTTTCAACCAAGAAAGATGAATTTTCAACCAAACAATTGGATTATCAAATAGACTAATAATTTTTAACAAAAAAGATAATTTTCAACCAAGAAAGATGTCTTTTCAACCAAAAAAGGTTGCATTTTTAACCAAATAGTTGAATTTTCAAGTCGAAAATATGAATTATTTAGAAGGTAGTTGAATTTTCAACCCGAAAAGTGAAAAAAAAATATTTTCAATCAAAAAGGAGGAATTTTCTACCCGAAAAAATCAATTTTCAATTAAATAGTGAAATTATCAAAAAATGTCAACCAAAAATGATTGCATTTTTAACTAAATAGTTGAATTTTCAAGTGAAGAAGATGAATTTTTTAGAAGGTAGTTAAATTTTCAACCTGAAAAGTTGAATTGTAGAAAAAATATTTTTAGATAAGAAAGATGAATTTTCTACAGGAAAAGATGAATTTTCAACAAAAACGATAACTTTTAATGAAGAAAGGTGAATTTTCAATCAAAAAGTTAAATTATCAAAAAATAATAATTTTAAACCAAAAATTGTTGCAATTTAACTAACTAGTTGATTGTTTGAGGGGAGAAGTTGAATTTTTTAGAAAGTAGTTGAATTTTCAAACTGAAAAGCGGAATTATAAAAAAAATTTTTAGAAAAGAAAGATGAATTTTTGACCAAGAAAGAAGAATTTTCGACAAAAAAGATAACTTTCAACCAAGAAAGATGAATTTTCAACTAAATAGTTGAAATAACAAAAAAAAATTTACAATAAAAAATAGTTGCATTTTGAACTAAATAGTTGAATTTTCAAGTGAAGAAGTTGAATTTTTTAGAAGGTAGTTAAATTTCCAACCTGAAAAGTGGAATTATAAAGAAAAATATTTTCAGACAAGAAAGATAAATTTTCAACCAAGAAAGAAGAATTTTCAACAAAAAAGATAACTTTCAACCAAGAAAGATCAATTTTCAATCAAATAGTTAAATTATCAAACAATAATAATTTTCAACGAAAAATAGTTGCATTTTCAACTAAGTAGTTACATTTGCAAGTGAAGAAATTGAATTTCTTAGAAGGTACTTCAATTTTCAACCTCAAAAGTGGAATTATAAAAAAAAATATTTTTAAACAAGAAAGATGAATTTTCAACCAAGAAAGAAGAATTCTCAACAAAAAAGATAACTTTCAACCAAGAAAGATGAATTTGTAAATAAATAGTTGAAATAACAAGAAAAAATAATTTTCAACCAAAAAGAGTTACATTTTTAACCAAATAGAATTTTCAAGTCAAGAACATGAATTTTTCAGAAGAAAGTTGAATTTAGAAGAAAAAAGTATTTTTAACCAAGGAAGATCATTTTTTAACCAAAACACATTTTTCTTCTACCATTAAGTAGAAGTATCATTTAATCAAGTAAAAACATGATTTTTCTCCTTTTTTGTAAGTTTAATGACAATTTGCGATGCATAGGGATTTTTCAATTGCTGCCTAGTTTTCAAAGGATAATTAGTGTTGTAAATACTCATTTCACAAACATTTTTCATCTATTAAAAGATTGGTTTCTTACCAAAATAACAAAAAATTCGCTAGTATTCTTTTTTTTAACTTCATTGTGGTTGCGCGAATTTAAAATACATTTATTTCTATCTGCAACTTTTTGTAGGAGATTTGGGTACCAAAATACAAATTTTGAACCTCCTTCGAATTGGAAAAGAATATATTTTTTTCACTCTGCCCGAATGTAAATGTTGTAGATTTAGGATAGGTATCACAAAGGTAAGAGTTTTCAAATTCAGGGATGTTATTTTATTTGTCGTCGGGGCTGAGTAAAAATAGAAATAAGAAAATAAAACACCTTCGAAATGAATATTCAATTTGTACCTGGAAACTGCAAAGCAGAAAGGAAGAAGTATTATCTCTAAGAAAACAGTCTCTTCTGTGTTGAAACTTTAAATGATAGTTCATGCAGTGGCACGTACGGCCAATATAGATTCTCGTCTTGAATATACACTTATATTTAAACAAATTTAGTGCCATTCAACAATTTTCTGAATTCAATATATTTTTTAGAAATTGTATTTACTACACATTAAAAAAAAACACGAAATTTCTTCATAATAAAATATGAGAGACACAGAAAATCCTGGGGTTTTACTTTCATCTTGAAGTTGGATCAAAGTGATTTGCCGCAGATTGATACTCAATTGATTAAAATAATCCAGATTTGATATGAAAATTATAAATGATAAGTAAACATTGAAATTTGATGCATGTACGATCAACTTCTCTTAATTTTAATTATGTTAGAGGTAAACAATTTTCTCTTTAAAGGGTCAGATGCTCGCAAAATTATGTATAAAGTAAGCCCAGGAAGAAGCCAATTTGTCTTTTTTTCAAGTAGATATTGCAAAATAGTGTAAGTTTCAATGTTTTCTTAAATTTTGAATAACTTCCGTAATAATGAATATTTTTTAAGGTTCTTGGGCTCATTTTAAACCAATTTTCCACAGTATCACAGCAGCTCATAAGCATAAATCTGAAAAATATTTCTATCACAGTGCAAGAATTGAAAGTTGTAATAAAAAAGTTAAAAAAATTTCAATATTCTTTGACGTAATATTTTTGGAAATATATGAAACATGTTGCCACAAAGTTTCTATAAAAATTCCTTGAAAATATATATTTATTCAACTTTCATTTTTATTCCCCTGCAGATAAGATGTTTTTAAATTTGTCCAACTTTTTTGTTACAACTTTAAGTTCTTGCACTGTAAAGGGAAAATTTTTTAGATTCATGCTCATAAGCTGTTGCGGTACTGTGGAAAAGTAGCTTCAAAATGAGCCTAAGAACATTAAAAAATATCGATTATCAGGGAAGTTATTGAAATTTTAGGATAAGTATTCAAAATGAACATCAATGTTTATTTAAACTATTACTCTTGAGTCTATAAATTATCGAAATTCCTATTTGTTTATCGCAGGCTTTACAGTCTTTCCTCTATCCAACTATTTTTCTTTGAAAGTTCATTCTTTTTCGTTGAAGAGTCTACTATTATATTGTTGGTTGAGAGTTCATCTATTTGCTTAAAAATTTATTATTATTTTAATGAAAACTCAATTATTTTGTTGAAAATTCAATAATATCGTTAAAAAGTCATCTTTTTCTGGTTGAATTCAACTGTATGCTCGAAAATTCGACAATTTGTGTGAAATTTAACTATTTTGTTGAAAATTTCATCCTTCATGGTTGAAAATTAATCTGTTTTGGTTGAGCATTAAACTATTTTGTTGAAAATTTGTCTTTTTCAATTGAACTCAACTGTTTTTGATTTGAAATAAAATTCTTTTTTAGTTGAAATGTCAACTATTACGTTTTTCGCTGAGTTTCCATCTTTTTCGCTTGAAAATTTAACTACTTGTTTGAATGTTGAAAGACTTTCTTAAAAATTCATTTTTTTGGTCAAAATTTCATCATTTTAGTTGAAAGTTTCATTTCTTTCATTTCTTTTTCATTCTTCATTTCTTTGATTGAAAATGTAACTATTTTGTTGGAAATTCGTTCTTTTGTTAAAAACTTAACTGTTTTAGTGGGAAATTCCACTATTTAATTGAAAAATCATATATTTTGTTAGAAACTCTTCTTTTTTATTAGAAATATAATCTTCTTGGTTGAAAATTTATGCATTTTGTTAAAAATTTATTTTTCTGTCAGAAATATAATTTTCTTGGTCGATAATTCAACTATTTGGTTAAAAATGTATGTATTTTGTGGAAAATTCGTCTTTTTTGACAGAAATATAATCTTTTTGATTGAAAATTCAACTATTTGGTTGAATATTTATGTATTTCGTTGAAAATTCCACTTTTTCGTAGGAAATTAATCTTTCTAGCTAAAAATTGTTTGGTTTGTTTGAAACAACTGTTTTGTTAAAAATAATTTTATTGCAGTTATCTTTTTTGGTTGAAAATTCAACTACTTGGTTGAATATGGATCTGCTTTGTTGAAAAATCACTTTCTGACTTTGAAGTAAAACTACTTTGTTTAAAATTCATTATTTTGGCTGAAGATACATCATTTAATTTCAAAATTCATCATTATTGTTGAAAATTAAACTATTTTATGGAAACTTCGTCTTTTTTATGTTGAAAATTAATTTCATCAAGTGAAAATTTAACCATTCCATTTCTGGTTGAAAATTAGTCTTTTTTGGTAGAAAATTTACGTGTTTTGTCGAATATTTGGATTTTTGGTAGAAAATTAATCTTTTTGGTCAATAATGCAAACCTTCGGTTGAGAATTATTTGGCTTTATTTTAGGTTTCAACTACATTGTTGCAAATTAATCTTTTTCATTTAAAAATTCAACTTCCGTATTTTGTTGGAAATTCGTCTCTTTTAGTTGAATTCAATTTTTTATGATTTAAAATTAAAATCTTTTTTGGTTGAAATATCAGCTAGTTCATTTTTCGGTGAGAATTCATTTCGTTTGACTGGAACTTTAAGTACTTGGTTGAAAGTGGAAGTACTTTGTTTTAAATTCATTTTTTGTTGAAGATACATCATTTTAATCGACAATTCAAATATTTTGTTGAAAACTCGTTTTTGTTTGTTTTTGAAAATGTATCTTTTTTAATCGAAAATTCAAGTATTTGATTTGAAATTCATGTATTTTGCTAAAAATTCGTTTTTTTTTGGTTGAAAATTAATCTTTTTAAGTTGAAAATTTAACTGTATGGTTGGAAATTAATGTATTTTTTCGAAAATTAATCTTTTTTGGAAGAAAAATAATCTTCTTGTTTGAAAACTGATGTATTTTGTTGTAAATTCGTCTTCTTGGCTTGAAAATTCAACATTTTAGGTGTAAATTTTTTTTCTTTATCAACTGAAAGACCTTTCTTTGAAAGAAATTCATCTTTATGGTTGAAAATACAACTATTTTATAGAAAATTCGTTGTTTTGTTGTTGAAAATTCAACTATTCTATTTTTATTTGAAAATTAATCTTTTTGAGTTGAAAATTCAACCATTTGGTTGGAAATTTACGTATTTTGTTGATGATTCATCTTTTTTGGTAGAAAATTAATCTTCTTGTTTGAAAATTGATGTACTTTGTTGTAAATTCGTTTTCTTGGCTTAAAAATTCAACATTTTAGATGACATTTTTTTTCTTTATTAACTGAAAAATTTTTTTTGGTTGAAAATTCAACTCTTTTGTTGAAAATTCGTCTTTTTGGTTGAATTCAACTATTTGGTTGAAAGTTTCTGCATTTTGTTGGAAATTTGTCTCGTTTGGCTGAATTCAATTTTTTATGATTTCAAACTAAAATCTTTTTCGGTTGAAATATCAATTAGTAAATTTGTTGATGAGAATTCATCTCTTTTGTTTGGAACTTTAAGTACTGGTTAAAAGTGGAACTACTTTGTTATAAATTCATTTTTTGCTGAAGATACATAATTTTTATTGACAATTTAAATATTTTGTTAATTCGTTTTTCGTTTGTTATTGAAAGTGTGTCTTTTTTCAATCGAAAATTCGAGTTTTTGGTTTGAAATTTATGTATTTCGCTGAAAATTCGTCTTTTTGGTTAAAAATTAATCTTTTCGTTTGAAATTAATGTATTTTGTTATAAGTTCGTCTTCTTGGCTTAAAAATTCGATACTTTGGATGAAAATTTTTTGCTTTATTAACTAAAAACCTTTCTTGGTAGAAAATTCATCTTTTTGGTTGAGAATATAACTGTTTTATAGAAAATGTGTTGTTTTGTTGTCGAAAATTTAACTATTCTATTTTTGTTTGAAAATTAATCTTTTTGAGTTAGAAATTCAACTCTTTTGTTAAAAATTCGTGTTTTTTGGTTGAATTCAACTATTTGGTTGTAAATACATGTAATTTGTTCAAAATTCATCTTTTTGGTAGAAAATTAATCTTTTTCAGTTGAAAATTCAAGTCTTTTGTTGAAAATTTGTGTTTTTTTGGTTGAATTCAACTATTAGGTTAAAAATACATGTAATTTGTTCAAAATTTGTCTTTTTGTTAAAAAATTTATCTTTTCCAGTTGAAAATTCAACTATTTGATTGGAAATTAATGTATTTTGTTGATAATTCATCTTTTTTGGTGGAAAATTAATCTTCTTGTTTGAAAACTGATGTATTTTGTTGTAAGTTCGTCTTCTTGGCTTGAAAAGTTAACATTTTAGATGAATTTTGTTTTCTTTATCAACTGAAAAACCTTTCTTGGCAGAACATTAATCTTTTTGGTTGACAATATAACTATTTTATAGAAATGTGTTGTTTTGTTGTTGAAAATTTAACTATTTTATTTTTGTTTGAAAATTAATCTTTTTGAGTTGAAAATTCAACTGTTGGTTGGAAATTTATGTATTTTATAGATATTTCATATCTTTCGGTAGAAAATCAATCTTCTTGTTCGAAAATTGATGTATTGTGTTGTAAATTCGTCTTCCTGGCTTGAAAATTCAATATTTTGGATGATTTTTTTCTTTATTAACCGAAAAATCCCTCTTGGTTGAAAATTCAACTCTTTTGTTGAAAATTCGTCTCTTTTGGTTGAATTCAACTATTTGGTTGAAAATACATGTATTTTGTTGAAAATTCGTCTTATTTGGTAGAAAATTAATCTCTTTGAGTTAAAAATTCAACTATTCGGTTGAAAATTTACATATTTTGTTCATAATTCATCTATTTGGTTGTAAATTAATCTTCTTTGTTAAAAATTGATGTACTCTGTTGTGAATTCGTCTTCTTGGCTTACAAAATCAACATTTTGGATGATTTTTTTTCTTCATTCACCGAAAAATCTTTCTTGTTGAAAATTCAACTATTTTGTTAAATATTCGTGTTTTTTGGTTAAATGCAACTATTTGGTTGAAAATACATGTATTTTTTTGAAAAGTCGGTCTTTTTTGGTAGAAAATCAATCCTTTTGAGTTGAAAATTCAACTATTTGGTTGAAATTTACATATTTTGTTGATAACTCATCTTTTTGATAGAAAATCAATCTTCTTGGTAGAAAACTAATGTATTTTGTTACAAATTCGTCTTCTCGGCTTAAAAATTCAACATTTTGGATGATATTCTTTTTCCTTTATTAATCAAAAAATCTTTCTTGGTTGAAAATTCAACTCTTTTGTTGAAAATTCATTTTTTTGGTTGAATTCAACTATTTGGTTGAAAGTTTCTGCACTTTGTTGGAAATTTGTCTCGTTTGGTTGAATTCAATTTTTTATGATTTCAAACTAAAATCTTTTTTGGTTGAAATATCAACTAGTAAATTTGTTGATGAGAATTCGTCTCTTTTGTTTGGAACTTTAAGTACTTGGTTGAAAGTGGAAGTACTTTGTTATAAATTCATTTTTTGTTGAAGATACATCATTTTAGTTGACAATTCAAATATTTTGTTGAAAACTCGTTTTTTGTTTCTTTTTGAAAATGTATCTTTTTTTATTCGAAAATTCAAGTATTTGGTTTGAAATTCATATATTTTGCTAAAAATTCGTCTTTTTTTTT
>JAUMHM010000078.1:41301721-41316994 GCA_032362435.1 Melikaiella ostensackeni | reverse complement strand
TTTTCAAAATTAGTGACACGCTCACTTCAAACGTATGCCAAACGCAAACTAAGCCTCGGTTTTGAATGCAGCTTGGTAGAGGCCAGTTTGAAGAGTGCTATTTCTAGACCATACACTACAAAGTTCATTTTGACGCCATCTAGCGGGAGGTTTACCTTGCTTAACAAACGACTCTCGTATTTCCGTCGAAATTCAATTATTTTTAATCAAAAAGTCTGCTGTTATGTTTTTTGTTCAGAATTCATCTCTCTTGATAGAAAGTTTTACTATTTGCTTGAAGATTAATATTCTCATGAAGAAAATTAATTTTCAACACGAAAGACGGATTGAATTTTCATCAAATTGATTTTTTTTTGTTGAAAATTAAATTACTTAATTTTTTATTATGAATTTGTCTCTTTTGAGTGAAAATTCAACTACTTGGTTGAAAGTTGAACTACTTTGCCAAACATTGATTTTATTGGATAAATATTTAACTAATTGGTGGAAATTCGTTTTTTTTTGTTTGAACATTAATTTATTTAACTGAAAATTTAATTATTCCGTTTTTGGTTGAAAATTGATTGTTTTTAAATGAAAATTCAACTATTTCGTTGAAAATTTGTATATTTTGTTGAAAGTTCGTCCTTTTTGATAGCAATTAATCTTCTTGATTGAAAATTCAACTACTTTGTTGAAAGTAGAACTAATTTGCTAGAAATAAATTTTATTAGTTGAAGATCTATCTATTTGGTTCAAAAATAATATTTTGTGTTGAAAATCAATTTCTTCGACTGCAAATTTAACTATTCCATATTTGGTGGGAAATTGATCATTCAACCGTTTGGCTTAAAATTAAGTTTTTGGTTGCGAATTCTATCATTTTGGCAGAAAATTAAATTTGTAGGTCTAAAATTAACTTCTTGGTTGAAAATTCAATTGTTTTCTAGAGAATTCGCCTTTCTGGCTTGAAAATTCATCACTTTTGGTAGAAATTTAATCTTTTTTGGCTAAAAGTGCAACTGTTGGCTTAAAAATTAATCTAGTTTGGTTGAGGATTAAACTATTTTATTGAAAATTTGTTTTTATTGGTTAAATTTAACTGTTTCTGATAAAAAATTAGAAGCTGTATTGGTTGAAATATCAACTCTTACACTTTTCGTTGAGGATTCATCTTTTTTTGTTGAATCCAACTGTTCTTGATTTAAAACTAAAATATTTCATTGGTTGAAATATCAACTGAAGGGTGGCAGTATAGAACTAAATAACCAACAAAATAGGAATTTTTCAAAACAGCAAAAAACATTCGGTAAAAATTAAAATTTCATGGATCTTCAAAATCGGCTCTGGATAAAGAATAAATGTGGAATTTTCAACTTTTTACAAAAATAAAAACATTCTCCCGAGGTAGAAGGATGCTGAATGAAAATGAAAAATCCATGATTGGATGGTATATAAAAATGATATTTCGAAAAAATCCTTTTACAACAATGTGTGTTAGATGTTTGAGAATGTTTCATGCAATAAACCCATTTTCGATAAGAATGTTGGTTATCTAGTTCTGCACCCATCAAATATTATATTTTTTGTTGAGAATTCATCTTCTTTGGTTGAAAATTCAAGCACTTGGTTGAAAGTTGAACTACATTGTTCAAAATCAATTTTTTAAATTGAAGATTTATCATTTCACTCAAGCATTCATCACTGTGGGTGAAAATTGAACTACTTTGTTGAAAACTGTTTTTTCTTTTTGTTGAAAATTAATTTTTCTAACTAGAAATTCAACTATGCCATTTTTTTGGAAAATTTATCTTTTTTAGTTGAAAATTAATGTATTTTATTGAAAATTCGTCTTTCTCTCGTTTTTCTACTCAAATGCGAACCTCGATGCGGACTGAGTTAATCGAACCCAATAAGAAGATGCAACTATTTTTGGTTGAAAGTTAATTCATTAAATATTTTTGGTTGAAAAGTCTACTATTATATTTTTGTTTGAGAAATCATTTTTTCGGATCAAACTTTAATGTTTTGTTGAAAAGTTAACCTTTTTGGTTATGAATGGATCTGTTTTGGTTGAGGATTCAACTATTTTGTCGAAAGTTCAAATTTTCTGGTTTAATTAAACTGTTTTTTAAATTCAAAATTGCAATATTTTTTGGTTTAAATATCCACAATTACATTTTTCGTTGAGAATTCATTTTTTTAAATTGAAGATTCATAATTTTACTTAAATACTCATCTCAGTGGTTGAAACTGGAACTATTATGTTGAAAATTTGTCTTTTTCTCGTTTTTCCACTTAAACGCGAACTGAATTTATAGAGCCCAATAAGAAAATCCAACTAATTTTGGTTGAAAGTTAATTCTTTAATTGTTTTTTATTGAAAATTCTACAATTATATTTTCTGTTAAGAACTCAACTTTTTCTATTTAAAGTCTTATCATTTGGTTGAAAATTGTATTATTTTGTTAAAAAGTCATGCTTTTTTGTTAAAAATTAATCTGTTTTAGTTGAGAATTCAACTATTTGGTTGCAAATTCATATATTTTGTTTAAAACTCGTCTTCTTGGGTCAAATTCGTCGTACTGTTTGATGAGTAACTTTTTTTTTTTATTTGTCTTTTTCGATTGAATCCAATTGTTATTTAATCAAAATTAAAATCTTTTTTGGTTAAACTATCGACTATTAATGTACATTTTTCGCTAAGAATTCATCTTTTTTGGTTGAAAATTCAACAACTTATTTGAAAGTTGAACTACTTAATTAAAAGTTTAATTTGTTGGGTGAAGATTCGTCTGTCTAGTTGAAAGTTTAACTGATTTGTTGAAAAATTTGTTTTTTTTTTTTTTGTAGAAAAATCATTTTCTAAAGTAAAAGTTTAACTATTCAATGTTTGAATCCAGGTGTATCTTCTTTTTATTTGAAAATTTAACTATCTGGTTAGAATTAAATGTATTTTGTTGAAATTTTTTTTTCCTTTTAGAAATCGAATCTTCATGGTTGAAAATTCATCTTTTTGGTAGAAAAACCAACTACTTTTGTTGGAAAGTTGATTCTTTTTGGTAAAAAAGTCTACTGTTTTGTTGAAAATTCGTCGTTCTCGGTTAAATATTCAACATTCTTGGTAGAAACTTTATCTGTGTCGTTGAAAATTCATACTTACGGATTGAAAATTCAACCATTTTGTAGAAAATTCGTTTTTTGACTTGAAAAATCAACAATTTGGTTAAAATTTGTTCTCTTTATTGACAGAAGAATTTTTCTTCGTAAAAAATTCAACTCTTTATTGAAAGTTCATCTTTTTGATTTGGAAATTTATATTTTTTGGTAGAATGTTCATATTTTTTTGTTATAAATGCAACTGGTTGGTTGAAAGTTGCACTCCTTTGTTAAAAATTCATTTTTTTTGTTAAGGATTCATCATTCTAGTTGAATATCCACCTCATTAATTGAACATTTAACTATTTTGTTGAAAATTCGCCCTTTTTCTTGGTTGAAATTAATTTTTTAACTGAAAATTTAACTATACCTATGCGGTTGAGATTTTATATTTTTTAGTTAAAATTCAACAATTTGATTGAAAATTGATCTTTTTTAGATAGGAATTCGACTATTTTGTTGAAACTTTATGTATCTTGTTGAAGATTCGTCTTTCATCGAAAAAAAATGAATCTTCTTGGTTGAAAATTCATCCTTTCGGTAGAAGAACCAACTATTTTTGTTGGAAAGTTGATTCTTTTTGGTAGAAAAGTCTATTGTTTTGTTGAAAATTTGTCTTTTCTGGTTAAATATTCAACATTTTTGGTAGAAACTTTATCTGTATCGTTGAAAATTTACTTTTTGGTTGAAAATTCATATTCGCGGATTGTAAATTCAACCGTTTTTTAGAAAATTCGTTTTTCGGCTTGAAAATCCAACAATTTGGTTGAAATTTTCTCTCTTTATTGACTGAAAAATTTTTCTTGGTAGAAAATTCAACTCTTTATTGAAACTTCTTCTTTTCGGTTTGGAAATTTATCTTTTTTTGGTAAAATTTTCATATTTTTGGTTAAAAGTACAACTGCTTGGTTGAAATTTGCACTTCTTTGCTGAAAATTAATTTTTTTTTGGCTGAGGATTCATCATTTTAGTTGAAAATCCACCTCATTAATTGAACATTGAACTATTTTGTTGAAAATTCGTTCTTTTTTCTTTGGTTGAAATTATTTTTTCAACTGAAAATTCAACTATTTAATTTTTGGTTGAGAATTTATATTTTTTTAGTTAAAATTCAACTGTTTGTTTAAAAATTGATCTTTTTTAGATGAGAATTTGACCATTCAGTTGCAACGTTATGTATTTTGTTGAAGATTCGTCTTTTTTGGGAGAAAATAAATCTTCTTGGTTGAAAGCTCAACGTTTTGGTTGAAAGTTTATTTACTTGGTAGAATGTTGAACTACGAGTAAATCGTCGATTATGACTAACCTACGACTTTCCATAAGAAGTATAATAATTGCCAATCGACAGATATGCATGAAGTTGTATAAAAATTAATTTTGGATCCGCAAAAGTGGATCATTTTAATCTGAAGTTGATGATCAGAATGATACGCAACGGTTTGATATCACTGTATTCCCTGTGTTCTGAATATTTTAAATATAAATATAGTCAAAAGAATTTAAAGACAAATTAAAAATTATAGAAGAGCCGAAATGTAAACTTCTAGAAATAAACTTCCACTAAGACTGCCAAAAATTACATTTTCCTAATAACAGTTGGGAGTCCTAATCTCCTAAAATTGCAAGCGGATGTGGAAGGTGTCGTCTAATTTTGCACGGTCGTCCCAAAATTTCTCAATTTCAGCAAACTCATGAGATTTTGATGACGAGCCTTCAAAACCGCAACACGGAACTTCCAGGGTGGCCGCTATTATGCTTCTCAATGACAGCAAATTACTTTTCGTGAAAGACTAATTTTTTATAATGTAAATGAGTTGAAGAAAAATTTTTCCGAATTTCATGAACTTTTAACAAGTTCCCTTTATTTTAGAACGCTATGAATAAAAGGAATGTATTTTTTTTCCTAATTTTAGTTTTTTGAGAAATCGGTTCAAAAAACTTGTTGATAAGATTATGAATTCAAATGTTACAATTTTTCTTCTCATTTTAGTGGTCACAAATTAATACGATGTAAATGAGAAATAAGAACATTAACTTGATTTCGAACTCCCTCACTTTATACTCATGCATTTTGAACATTTATAGCAGGTTTGTCGAAAGAGGAGAAGGGCTCCTCCGATATCATGTGTCCGCTCCCATCTCTACTGATCGTCCGAAGATTAGTTGAAATGTTTTTAACCCAAAGGTGCGAATGCCAAAATTTTGTCTTGATTTTGTATCTAGAATGTCTGACAACTATTTTCTGATGAAAAACAAAATTTTCGCCAGAGTCGTTTTTGAAAAAATCCGTGTATAATTTAAAAAAAATCAAAATTTCCAGTTTTGTATTAAAGCGAAGCGAGATATGGAAAAAGTTAAGAATGCAAAATTGTTCCTTGGGGAAATTACAACAAGAAGAGGCACTCCATAATTTTTAATCATACCTCGCTTCATTGAAAAACTTGATTTTTCGATTTCATCATAAATTTCTTATTTTCTTTTTGATTGTTCTCGATATAATTATTTTAAGTGAAAAAGCTAGGAATGTACTCATATCTTTTTTTTAACAATAAACACTTTTTATCATAAGCTGATAACATTTTGAAATGAAAAATATCTGCAGACAACTCGAATAATAATATTTATCTGTTCTAATTTTTTAGCTCGTGTAAGACAGTGAAGAACGAATTTTTACCTCGTAAAATCGAAAAATCAAGTTTTTTCGAGAAAACGAATTGAGACTAAAAATTATTAAAGGAGTCTTCTTGTTGCAGTTCTTTCAAGAAAGAACGTTTCTCTCTTAAAATCTTTTTCAAATCTCGCTTCGTTTTTGAGAAAAAGTGAAAATTTCGATTTTTTAAAATTAAAAATGTATTTTTCAAAGACGGTCTCGTCGAAAGTCCTGTTTTTCAACAGAAATCTTTAGGCAAATCTGTAAAAAAAAATTTCATTTTGTTCACCTTGTTGCATCCGCCATTTTGCACTTGTAACTTTTGACCTAACAATCAAAACTAGCGGCCTTAAAAACTCCTTTGTACAAAGCTTCAGGCAAATCTGTAAAAAAAAATTAATTTTAGCTACCATATTGGATTCACTATTTTGAATTTGTAACATTCGACTTCAAAATGAAGATTAACAAACTTATAAGCCCCCTTGTACCAAGTTTTAGGCAAATCTATTTTAAAAAATTAATTTTGTTCACCATATTGGATCCGCCATTTTGAATTTGTAACTTTTGACGTCGACATTAGAATAAGTGATTCAAATACCCTCTTGCACCAAGTTTTAGGTGAATCTGTGAAAATTTTAAAATGTTGACCGTAAAATTTGATCCGCCATTCTGAATTTGTAACTATTGACGTCAAAGTCGAAATTAGCGTCCTCGAAATCCCATTGTACCAAGTTTCAGGAAAATATGTGAAAATTTTGAAATTTTCGTTGTCATATCGGATCTGCCATTTTGAACTTGTAACGTTTGACCTCAAAATCCAATCAGCGACCTTGAAAACTCCCTTGTGCCAAATTTTAGGCAAACCTGTAAAAAAAATTTGATTTTGATCACCATATTGGATCCGATATTTCGAATTTGTAACTTTTGACGTCAAAATCGAAATAAGTGACCTTAAATACCCCCTTGCACAAGTTTTAGGCAAATCTGTAAAAATATTTACATTTTTCGCTGTACCACTGGACCGCCATATTGAATTTTCAACATTTTACGTCAAAATTAAATTAGCATCCTCAAAACCCCCTTGTACCATGTTTCAGGAAAGTATGTGAAACTTTGGAAATTTTGGTTGCCATATTGGATCCGTAATTTTGAATTTGTACCTCTCGACGTCAAAATCGAAATTAGCGACCTCATAAACCCCCTGGTACCAAGTTTAAGGCGAATTTTTAAAAGAAAATCAATTTTGACCACCATATTGGATCCGATATTTTAAATTCGTAATTTTTGACGTCAAAATACAAAAATAGCTTCCTTAAATACCCTTTTTTACTGAGGTTTAGGGCAAATCTGCGGAAAAAAACCTAATTGTGTTCACCATATAGGATCCACCACATTGAAATTGTAACTTTCCAACTCAAAATCGAAGTTAGCGACCTTGAAAACTCCCTTCTACAAAGTTTTAATTGAATCTGTAAAAAAAATTAATTTCAGCTACCATATTGGATCCGCTATTTTGAATTCGTAACATTTGACTTCAAAATGGAAATTAAAAACCTTATACTCGTAAGCTCCCTTCTATCAAGTTTGAGGAAAATCAATAAAAGTGACATTAATTTTGTTCACCATATTGGATCCGCCATTTTCAATTTGTAACTTTCCACCTCAAAATCGAAGTTAGCGACCTTAAAAACTCCCTTCTACAAAGTTTCAATCCAATCTGTAAAAAAAATTAATTTTAGCTACCATATTTGATCCGCTATTTTAAATTTTCAACTTTTGACTTCAAAATGGAAATTAAAAACCTTATAAGCTCCCTTCTACCAAGTTTAAGGAAAATCAATAAAAATGACATTAATTTTGTTCACCATATTTGATCCGCCATATTGAATTTGTAACTTTCCAACTCAAAATCGAAGTTAACGACCTTAAAAATTCCCTTCTACAAAGTTTTAATCGAGTCTGTAAAAAAAAATTAATTTCAGCTACTATATTGGATCCGCTATTTTGAATTTTAAACTTTTGACTTCAAAATGGAAATTAAAAACCTTATAAGCCCCTTTCTACCAAGTTTGAGGAAAATCAATAAAAATGACATTAATTTTGTTCACCATATTGAATCCGCCATTTTGAATTTGTAACGTTTGAAGTCAAAATTAAAATTAGCGACCTTAAAAACCCTCTTGTACCAAGCTTTAGACAAATCTGTAAAAAAAAATCAATTTTGGTCACCATATTGGATCCGATATTTCGAATTTGTAATTTTCGACGTCAAAATTGAAATCAGCGACCTCAAAAACCCTATTATTCGATATTTCTTACAATCCCGACGACATCTTGAATTTTTGCAAGTTTTTGGTGTCTTTGAGCCCACTGTGTGCTCTGGTCTCTGAAGCTTCCGCATTACAACAGCAGCCTTCAAGAAACATCAGCGACCCTAATTTCCTCCCGAGATGCGTTTTCCCCACACAGGGACACAACGGAAAGAAAAAGTCACGACGGAAATCGCTCATTCGTTACAGACCAAAAAAATACATTGACCCAGCCAAGCTCACTTAAGCGGACCAATCATCTTTCCTCTTCCTTCTGGTAATGGATGTAGGGTAGGCAAAATGAAACACTTTTTCTTAATGAGATAAATATTTTGTAAAATAGGTGATTTAATGACATAAAGAGGTGTGAATATTTAACTGTGGTAACTTCGGAATAGGATAGCAATTTAAAGTCGATCAGAGAAGGAATTTTTATTTTGAGGGTCATTGCCAGAAGGTTGAGAATTTTAAATCTTTATGCTTTTGCACATTTCTATTAGACAATACAATTTTTTTATGCGAGATAACAAAACATTTGAGCTATGGATCAACAACATTGTTGGTTACTTTAACAAACTTCTAGATAAATCAACAAAAATTAAGATAAACAATAAAAACTTGATTTTTGTTGAATGAAACAAATTTTGTTAAGTCAATAAAAGTATTGTTGAAATAACTAAAACATCATGTTGCTTTTATAGCAAACAACCTTGTTTAGCTGTTCCAAGCAACAATTTTATTCCTTGTATTCAATTTTCATCTATTATCAATGTAAAATAAAAATACCATAAATAATTGTTTTCTAAATTTGAATTGCCGCGCAGTGTTTACATGGCCTCCGTTTCTTACGATATTACCACTGTATACACTGAAACCTCGATATAAGGTTTCTCGATATGAGTCCTTCCTAGAATTTCGGTCAGCTGCATTCCATAATGAGGGCGTCCAAGGGGTAGAGAGACAGAGAGGCGCTGCGAGCACAGCAGAGCACAGCATGCGCATTGTCGACTTTTCCGGGCAACGGTGAAAAAAGTAGACGGACGCAGCGAAAAAAGTGATGCACAGTGAAAAAAGTAAAGGAAGTGCGAACTACTGAACGAACCCTGTGGCCTGCTTCAGTAAGTGAAGGTGAACTCACAGCTATTGCGTTGTATCTAATTCCAACACTCATAACTTTCTCGACCGAGCATTGCTACCAACTTACTGTTACGGCCATATTATCGCCATGGTTTGACAATTGCCATTGTTATTGTTGCGTCGATCGACAATAAATCGCCTCCTTTTTAAACAAAAAACAGGTAAAAAAAACTAGCACTTTTTATGAAATTATAGAAAAAGTATTGTGTCCCACATATTTAAAAACCGACGATTTAAAACTTCACACTCGTCTTAAATCTCTCGCCTTTTCAGCTTGTAGCACAATGTACTATTATTATTGAAAATTTTTCATTTCTTATGGCAAAAAAGTCTACATTTCTACAAGATATATAAAATTAATATTATGTATTCCTACTAGAAATGGTTCAAACGGCCCTGAATGTTTGGGTTTGAGCGAACCTCGACTTAAGTTCGGGCCATTTTATGCCATGCTCGAAACCATCCTTATATCGATGTTCTGGTGTACATATTTTATATTATCTTATCCTTACTATTTACAACTATTTACATGAATTCTTGCCTCTAAATCGTTATTTCTTTATCTTTACATTTCTAAGCGACTAATCAACTTCCATTTCCTTTTTCTTTCACTTCTCTTCCACCTCCACCTTGCCATTTTTCACATTCACTCTTCCATCTCTTCTCATTCGTTTCTCTAGCCCCCTCGAATTCTTTCATCCACTTCTCACCTAATCCTTTCTCCACTAAAATCTTAACCAAATTTTCTTGCCAGCTTCCTTTATCCTCAATTCCTCTCATATATTTTTCCTATACATGCTCCCAATTTTTCTCTTCCCATTCACATATTCTGCACTTTCTGTTCTCCTTTTCCCAATACATTCTTTCCCTTATCTCTTTTCCCAATTTGAGTCTTGCTACTCTTGTTCACCTTCGCTTTCCCTACCCCTTTTCCAAATATTTTAGTACTCCTTCCTTTTTTATGATCTCATACCATTTATTATATTTTTACTTCCCAATCACCCACCATCTTTCTATTAATTGTCTCTCCTAGTTCCTAAAATCTTTACCAAACTTCCTTGCCAGTTTCCTGTATCTTCAATTTCTCTCATATATTTTTCCTATACATGCTCCCAAGTTTCCTCTTTCCATTCACATGTTCCGCACTTTCTATTCTTCTTCTTTTCCCAATACATCCTTTCCCTTACATCGTTTCCCAATTCAAATCTTGCTATTCTTGTTCACCTTAGCTCTCCCTATCCCTTTTTTGAATACTTTGGTACTCGTTACTTTTTTATAATCCTATACCATTTATTATACTTTTACTCCTCAATCATCCCCCATGTTTCTATTAATTATCTTTCCCGGTCCCTAATATCTTTACCAAATTTTCTTGCCAGCTTCCTCTATCTTCAATTTCTCTCATATATTTTTCCTATGCATGCTCTCAAGTTTCCTCTTCCCATTCACATATTCTGCATTTTCTCTTCTCCTTTTCCCAATACATCCTTTTCCTTACCTCTTTTCCCAATTCAAATCTTGCTATTCTTGTTCATCTTCGCTTTCCCTATCCCTCTTCTAAATACTTTGGTACTCCTTCCTTTTTTTATAATCCTATAGCATTTATTATACTTTTACTCCTCAATTATCTGCCATCTTTCTATTAATTGTCTTTCCTGGTCTCTAAAATCTTTACCAAAATTTCTTGCCAGCTTGCTCTATCTTCAATTCCTCTCATATATTCTTCCTATACATGCTCCCAATTTTTTTCTTCCCAATCACATGTTCTGCACTTTCTGTTCCCTTCTTTTCCCAATACATCCCTTTCCTTACCTGGTTTCACTATTTAAATCTTGCTATTCTTGTTCACCTTCGCTCTCCCAATCCCTTTTCTTAATACTTTATTACTCCTTCCTTTTTTATAACCCTATACCATTTATAATACATGTACTCCTCAATCATCCCCCATGTTTCTATCAATTATCTTTCCCGGTCCCTAATATCTTTACCAAAATTTCTTGCCAGCTTCCTCCATCTTCAACTTCTCTCATATATTTTTCCTATATATGCTCCCAAATTTCCTCTTCCCATTCACATATTCTGCATTTTCTCTTCTCCTTGTCCCAATACATCCTTTTCCTTACATCTTTTCCCAATTTAAATCTTGCTTTTCTTATTCATCTTCGCTCTCCCTATCCCTTTTCTAAATGCTTTGGCACTCCTCTCTTTTTCATAATCCTATACCATTTTTTATACTTTTACTCCTCAATCATCCCCCATCTTTCTATTAATTGTCTTTCCCGGTCTCTAAAATCTTTACCAAAATTTCTTAACAGCTTCGTCTATCTTCAATTCCTCTCATATATTTTTCCTATATATGCTCCCAAGTTTCCTCTGCCCATTCACATCTTCTGCATTTTCTCTCTTCTCCTTTCCCCAATACATCCTTTTCCTTACCTCTTTTCCCAATTTAAATCTTTCTATTCTTGTTCATCTTCGCTCTCCCAATTCCTTTTCTAAATACTTTGGCACTCCTCCCTTTTTTATAATCCTATACCATTTTTTATACTTTTACTCCTCAATCATCCCCCATCTTTCTATTAATTGTCTTTCCCTGACTTTTTTCACCAATTCTTCATCATTTACTTCAGTCCCATCCTTTGTATCTCTATCCGTAAAAAAACTTCCCTCTTTCTTCTTCTCATTTCACTTATTCTGTTTTCGTCCCTCTTCTTTACTCTACTTCCCTCAAACATCTTTTCGCTAACTGCTCACCCTTTCCCTTCCTTAGCTTCCCATCAAGCATCCACACTTTCATTATTTTCTCTGATTTCAAAAGTTTTCATGTGTTTTCAGGTATTCAGTTTCGAAGATTTCTAATTTGACCCTTGAAACTTAAATATTAAAAGCTTGCAAATAATTTTTGTTCACTTAGTATAAAGTTTTGATTCTCATTATATTGCAGTTGGTGATTAAAAGCTGAAGACTGTTGAAACTTTGTCTTTCATTACGGTTGTCAATTCGATATTTAAATCTTAAAATCCTCTGAATTTGATGTTCTTATTATTTTATTCCACTTGAATCTTAATTAACAATTTCAAAAATTTCAAATAGATTTTTAGTGTAGCTTACACCTTTCATAAGGTCTCGTGGAATCCCTGGAAATCTGTGCAATCCTTTGAAATTTCGTGAATTTTTTAAAAAATGTTGTAAGTCCCTTAAAATTTTTTTAATCATGAAAATTCCCTTTAAAATGCACTAAAATCTTTTAATTCCGTGGGCTTCTTTCTGAATCTTTTGAAACCCATTGAAATATTTTTGAACCCATTAAAATCTTTTAAAGTCCATTTAAATTCCTCGAAATCCCTAAAAATCCTTTATAATATCTACAATTCCTTTAAAAGTTTGTTGAATCTTTTGAAATCCCGTGAAATCTTTTGAAATCTTATAAAATTCCTTCAAATCACTTCAAATCTGTGAGACCTCTCGTAATCCTTTGGAATCATCTGATATATTCTAAAACCTTTGTAGTCCCTTGAAATCTCTGGAAATCCTTTGATATTTCATAAAATCCCTAAGAAGTTTGGAAATCTCGCTAAATTCGGTGAAAATTTTGTAATTGAAGTACCTTGTAGTTTTTTGAAATACCCTAAAATCCCTTGAAATCTGTAGAAATCCTTTCAAATCACTGGAAATGTCTGAAATCATTGAAATCTCTTCAAAATTGACTAAAATCATTTGAAATCCATTAAAATTCCTCGAAATCCCTAAAAATCTCTTATAATATTTACAAACCCTTTGAAATTTCGTCAAATTTTTTGAAAACCAGTGAAATCTTTTGAAATTTCTTCAAATCCCTTCAAATCCGTTTAAATCTTTAAAATCCGAGTAAAATCCCCTGACATCCCACAAAATTCGTGAAAATACAAAGGCATCTTTTGAGATCCTTTAAAATCATGTGAAATTCAGTGACTTTTTTTGAAATATTTCGATATCTTTAAAAATTCCTTGGAATCCCTTAAAATCTTTCTTCATCTGCGATAATCGTTTTTAATTCCTTGAAATCTTTCAAAATCCCTAAAAATACGTGGAGATCCTTAAACTGCTTGAAGTCCCTTACAGTCTTATTAAATAATTCAAAAAATTGAGATTGTCTCTAAAATTTTTCTAGGTAATTTCTTGAAATCTTAAAATCCTTTAAAATGACTTGAAATCTGTGAAACCTCTTGTAATCTTTTGAAATCTTATGAAATCCCTTCAAATCCCTTCAAATCTACGAAATCCAATTAAAATCCTCTGACATACTTCAAAATTCTTAAAAATACTTTGGCATCTCTTGAGGTCCTTCAAAATCCTATGAAATCCAAATTCCTTGAAATCCCTTAAAATCTTTTGTAATCTGCGCCAATCGTTTTTAATTCCTTAAAATCTTTCAAAATCCCTAAAAATCCGTAAAAATCCTTTGGTACCACTTGAAATTCCGTAAAATCTCTTGAAATCTGATTAAACTGCTTGAAGTGCTTTGCAGTCTAGTTAAATACTTTTAAAAATTCAGTTTCTTCCTGAAAATGTATTAGGTAATTTCTTCAAATTCCTGAAATCTTTCGAAATCACTTTAAATCTGTGTAACCTCTCATAATCCTTTGAAATCATCTGAAATACTCCAAAACCTTTGCAGTTCCTTGAAATATTTTGAAATCTTCTGAGATCTCATAAAAACCCTAAGAAGTTTGGAAATCTCGCTAAATTTTGTGAAAATTCTGTAATTGTTTGAAGTACTTTGTAAATTCTCAAAATACCTCAAAATCCCTTGAAATCTGTAGAAATCCTTTTAAATCACTGGAAATCTCTGAAATCTTTGAAATCCCTTCAAAATACACTAAAATATTTTACTTCCGTGGGCATCTTTCCGAATCTCTTGAAACCTCTCAAAATATCTTTAAATCCATTAAAATATTTCAAAATCCATTAAGATTCCTCGAAAACCCTGAAAATCCGTTACAGTATTTACAAACATTTTAAAATTTCGTCAAATCTTTTGGAATCCCGTGAAATCTTTTAAAATTTCTTCAAATACCTTCAAATTTCTTCAAAACTTTGAAATCCAATTGAAATCTTCTGACATACTTCAAAATTCGTAAAAATACTTCGGCATCTCTTGAGATCCTTTAAAACCCTATAAAATCCAATGACTTTTCTTAAAATATTTCGAAATCTCTTAAAATTCCTTCTAATCCCTTAAAATCTTTTGTATTCCGCGCTAATTGTTGATAATTCCTTAAAATCCCTCAAAATACCTAAAAATCCGTAGAAATCCTTCGGTATCACTTAAAATCCCGCAAAATCTTTTGAAATCTGATTAAACTGTTTGAAGTGCCTTATAGTCTTGTCGAATACTTTGAAAAATCAAGATTGTCTCTGAAAGTGTAATAGGTAATTTCTTGAAATTCTTAAAATCCTTTGAAATTACCTAAAATCTGTGAAACCTCTGGTAATCTTCTGAAATCTTATAAAATCCCTTCAAATCCCTTCAAACCTTCGAAATCCAATTAAAATCCCCTGACATCCTTCAAAATGCGTAAAAATACTTGGGCATCTCTTGAGATCCTTCGAAATCCTATGAAATCCAGTGATTTTTTTGAAATGTTTCGAAATCTCTTAAAATTCCTTGAAATCCCTTAAAATCTTTTTCAATACGTGTATTATAATTTCGAAGTTCACGCGCCGGTTACCCTACAAGTATTGCGATTTAACGCTACAATACGGGTTTTGTAATTTTATCTTACACTCACTTCAACCCGTCTAACGGATGAGTGACCCTCTATTTCAGTAAGATGAGAATTGTGTCTTGTGGGTTGATTTAGAATCAATCTATTCAGATTATTCCATTTTTAAAAAAAGAAAAGGGTAAGAATCCAAAACTATTACACTTTTCTAAAAATTGCTAGCTTACTCAAATTTGTATACTATATTTAAATGAAACTAAATCTTGCTAGTCTAAGCGTAACGCACTCGACCTTGAGCCTGGCAGTTAGGGTTCGATTCTCCGTGCCTGCGAAT